>JARQTH010000323.1:287511-404496 GCA_030142595.1 Trachelus iudaicus
CTCTCTCTCTCTCTCTCTCTCTCTCTCTCTCTCTCTCTCTCTCTCTCTCTCTCTCTTTCTTTCTTTCTCTCTCTCTCGCTCGCGCTCACTTCAGCTGCATCTGTCTCAGTTATTTTTCTCCCACTTTGACTCTCCTCTCCTCCAACCACCCACCCCCTCATCAATCACTCTCACTCGGTCTCTCTCTCTCTCTCTCTCTCTCTCCCCCTCCCTCCTGCTCGGAGACTTGTCGTCACTCCTCTCTCTCTCTCTCCCATCTACGTGGCCCATCGCTCGTCCCACTCGCTCGCGCGCGCCGCATACTGATCCTGGCTCTTACTCCTCGCTGGGGGACAAAGCGCGAACTAAGCCGAGTGTAGCCGAAGCATACTACGCTAAAACTACAGTTAGTTCACTCGATAGACGCGTGGCTGAGTAGCCTCTATATCCGCATACTATTTTGCCTGCCTAAACGTAACCGCAGGACGTACCCGTGTATACATATAGATGCATCGGGCACTCTTAACGTATACCGGGAGGATAAACTCGCGAATCTTCTAGATGCTTGGTGCTATGCCGGTCATGAGAATAATCACGTGGAGATTGTATGGATGTATATACGTTTTTGAAGATTAACGGAATTTTATGCGAGATACGCAAGGGAATAGCCATGACTCGATTATTAATCGAACGGTGGGTACTACTCCAATATGTAGTTAGTTCGGTCGATAGACGCGTGGCGGCGTACGATGCATTCTATCAATTTTTCTTTCCCGCAGTAGGATGTAGCACACCGTACGTAGATATGACATTGCAGAGAGCGTGGAGGTTTACGTATTATACGTATATGGACGAGTGTATATAAATGCACGGGGGGCTGACTCTTGCATTCCTGAAAGCCGATTCCTTTTTGGTTGAATAAAAGCGAACAACAGTGTACGCCTGCCAAATCGTTGTTTGTATATACACCAGCGCTATCCGTGTCCCTCTGTATTATGTATATCGACGCTCTCAATTCTCGTGCGTTATTACGCTCGGCAAGAGACACCAAGTATGTACGAGTAGTTGCCACCTGCGCCTTTCTTACGTGGTCGCTGCTCTGCTTGGTGAAGCAAAGGATTATGTACGTACGTGCTCGTATATATACCGTCCACGAGCGTCTTCTTGGATACTTTTTGTTTTCACTCGGCATTGCCTCGCAGTGTGTATAGAAGCGACGCGCCATGATGCCCGGAATTAAAGTTTCTTCGCCGACGATAGCCGGCAACCTAACGGAATATCCTACTCGGGGACCGTTTCGTTTAACGGCCCAGGAAAACGCATCCGTTCGCGCAGGGTACGCGCACATACGTATTTACACGCGTATTATTACACAGGATTGCAGGAAGCTCCTGGTTTTCGATGATCTAAGAGCAATCTAGGGGATTCAATTTTCCCGCTTTTCATTCCTTCCCGTCCTCCTCATCGCTCCCTGTCGCTGGACTCTCCGTAGGGAGACGAAACGAGCACCAGGAGTCCATCGCACCCACTCAACGAAATTGTTCGTTCCTGCACGAGACCATCTATCTGTCTATCTATCTCTATTTACTTACCCAATGAAAGATTTATGTTAATCGAGCAAATCCCTATTTCGGCTGGCCATTCAAATCCAAAGCTCATCCATAGAATTAGCGGACTCGAAAAAAAAAAATGAAAATTGTAAAATTCTCTCGTAGCTATACATTACACTGGATTACGTAGCTGACGTAATAATTATCCACGACTTCGTCGATAAGACCAATGTCACTCGGCGGATCGAGCAGTCAAGGTCGCCGTCGTCACAGACTTCTGTTCGATCGCACGAAAAATTCACGCACCCGCCGTGTGTTTACACAGCGCGTATTAATGCATTAACGATGAACGTGCCGTATTACGGCGGGATAGCCGCGCGCTATTTATCGTATAGCGACGCAGCGTAAAGCTTCGTCCACAGGGAACGAGAAATTGGGCAACTATTTCTCGGCGTCAATGCCAGCGTGTCGCGAGTCATTTCCCAACCGTTGCTTGTAATACCATTCTCGTGCCTTCCTAACTCTGACATTCTCACTTTATTCCGGCTCCGCGCCGCTCGGCCGAGCCGCCTGACGTTCTTATGTACAGTTAGACCCAGATTGCGGCTCGCACCGGAGTACGTTCTTCCCTAGGTAAGCTGGAGGTCTTGGGTGTCAGAAAAACCGAAGATACAATTTTTCAGCGCCGCTAGGAGACCAGCTCCGAACGACGTGTCTAGAAAATCGCCTTTGTGAAATAACCTTGAGACAGCTAGGAGCGCGCACAGTCGAGACCCCGACTTGGCTGTTCACGGTGGCGCGGTGTGCCGGGAAATATGAAAGGAAACGACGGTAAGTGTAACAGGAGTAAAAAAGACAATCCATAGGGACGGACGAAGATGGTGTAAATTCAAGAGAGCATTGCACCATCTGTCTCTTTCTCGCTGACTGAACGTTAAAGGCGGACTAACGGCGAGCGGCGGAGTGCCGTTCTCCGTAGTAGTGTACTACGTTTCGCGTCGTGACCTAGAAACCCACTTTCGTCCGAATTAAAAGCGAAATCAACGCGTTACCTCATTCACAGCCCATTTCCTGGCACAGAGGCGAAGAGTACGTCGATGACGTGGAGACGGTAGGCGATTTCCGAAATCATCGTCAGAGACAGCACGGCTGGTCCCGTGCTTGGGCTACCTATTGTTTTCCCTTTGTCGTGTCTCGCCAAGCTTCTACGATATATTTGCAGATACCAACCTAATCTGCCCAGTTCACAAGCGCGCCGTGGAGCCGTTGACTTTGTCAGACTCGAGAAAAAAAAAAGGTCGGTCGACGAGGTCTGCGATCGATAAGCAGCGTCTCCACTTGGGAATTAACAGGAGTTACTGCGACTACTAGTGGCTGATTACCGAGCCTTTAATCTACGAGGCTAGGCTTAGCCCAGGAGCACAGTGACCGTATCCCGCAACCCGAGTCCTGAAACCCCATCCTGGTCTTGTACGTATATGGCAACCTACGAAAAGAGCATTTTGCCGGCTCTAACTCACTAGTTCATTTTCAAAGATCGATACCTACTGTGACTACCCTTTAACAACCTTTCTCGCTCGCTCCTTCTCGCCCGAGTTTCAGCCTCTTTTTTTACCACTGCTCTCTCACCCCCCCAACCCGTACCACCCCCCCACCCCCCTCCGGCCTGTCTGTCTGGCTGCCGAGGGTTTATTTGGCGGCCGTCAATGTTAAGTCGGGCTGCTTAGAAAGGGTGGGGAGTATACCTGGGACTCCTTCGCTCGTCCCTTGACTTGGCTTAATGTTGGAGCGAGAGTTTCTATTTTTAAGAGGTAACCAATACTACGTACTCGATTCGGTTTTGAAACCCGGAGAAAGATTTAAGGGGAGAGCATAGGGGAGAGAAAACACTCGGTGCGTCAGCTACGTGCCCACCGTCGACGCAATTTATACCCAGGAGGCAACAGTCGGCTTTTAAAACTCTTCGCTCCCGTCAGCTCCATTAGCCCCGTTAACGTAGTCATACCGCCGTGTAAATTACACGGCTGAGGATCGCGGGCTTTGCGCAATGCTTCGAAGCGACTCCCGCAAGTACGATAAGGGATCGTAGAGACGTTTTGGTATAAGACAAATTTTCCACCTGAGGCCACGTTATGTTTCTTACACTACGTAAGTATATACATACCTATTTTTTAATCTACCCCTCGCACACTCCTTGCAGACCCTTCTAACCGGCACGAGTCCAATCACATACCATCATCCTCCAAAGGCCTAAATACGCAGCTCGCGTCAATTTCCATAGCGTCAGGGTCTCAAGGCGTACACCAAAAGCGTCTTGGACATCGGATAATTGCCAATCAATATATAGCGAGTTCCCCTTGCCTCTATATGCTATATATTAGTATATGTATATATATAGTATACGTATAAACTGAGAAACACCTTTAAAAAGCGTGTTATCGATTCACTCCTTATTCCTTTAGCCATACAAGCAAATACGCATAATGAATATATATATATATTATATATATATATATATATATATATATATATAATTTCATGAATATCAATTTCTCTTCAAAACATCTAATGCCATCGCGAAGCAAAACCTTGAAAAGTCCCAGTAATTTTTCTCGATCATTTTTCAGTCACTTCTATATATCCTCTTCCCGCCCCCCTCCCTTCTCGCCCTATTGTCCGCGTCTAACGCGTATCATACTCGAAAATAATTTTGAAACAGCTATCAATTCATGTAACGTTAAATTCTAATATCCAAAGCGTGATCCGGCCAACGGGTCCGATCTCGGCGTATATTGCGCTAAAATGCGCCGCGGCAACGACGACGACGGTGGCGTCGAGCAAGACAGCTGGTAGTGGTAAAACAGCCTTGTGGCTCTACTTTCTATTACGTCACGAGTGATGAGGCCTTCGTAGGACACCCGAGTCTCCCAGTCAGCCGTGGCGAGGCTGCTGCGACGGTTCCTTACGAAATGACATGACCGGCGTCTTAACGTTTCTCAACTGTCTCGTTGATCCTAATCGATTGTCCTTTCTTACTGAGAGGGTGCAAAAGAGTTTTACTCTTTAACTATGGTACCACTGGGCACACGACCTCGAAACCAGATCGTTATGTCGTCGTGGCGAGCCAGGGCGAACGTGGCTCGGTACACGTTCACTCACGGGAGGGCTTCGTTTTACTTGTATGTATATAGATATATATCTTATATATTGCAAAACATGTGTGTGTGTGTCTGTGTATATATATATATATATATATATATATATATATGTATTGGTTTGGTTGCAATGTAAAAATAGATGCTTTGCAAAAGGCCCCCGATGCTGCTCTGGGATTGAATCGACAAAAAGTTCATCGCAGACGAGGATAACTTATTGATTTCTTTTATAACTTTTTTCTCTTTCTCATGCTTTTGGTTCGTCAAACATTCGTCTCTGGTCTGCGATTGCTATTTTTTTTTATATTTTAAATAAAATTCGTACGGTTTATTGATGTCAAATGTTTCTTTTACGCAAGCCGCGAATCAAACGACGTCGTGCATTCCGAACGAGCAATAAGCTTCTACGGAATTCGCGATACTTCGCGCTGTACGTTGTCAATGACAAGTTATTTCTGAAAATCTAAAGAGAAGAAAAAATGGAAATTCCACGAATCTACGTAAAATCGCGTAAAGGACGAGTGATGCGAGCGCGCGAGTCAGATTGACATTTGGCGAGTAGGAAAAATCCCACGAGGCGACGTGTGTTTATTCCAAAAATTAATATTCAAGTTGAAAGAAAAAAAAAAGAATAGAAGGACGCAAAGAAGAGGCCCTTTCGTAAAAAGGTCCTTGCGCGCGTACGGTAGCGTCGGAGTGAACCCAGTGTGAATGAACTTGGGGTCCTTGGGGCGAGTGAACCGAGCCCAGTCGAATGTGTTCGGGGGGACTGGCGAGGTGGAGGGGCGCAGCCTTATTCCTCTACGTCCCTGAGTTGCCAATTGGGCCAATGCCTCGGTATCGTTGCTCCCAAAAACACCTTTACAAATCACAATTCATATTTCCCGCGTCTTGCGGTGCTACTGACAAAGGAATAACCTACAATGCTCAAGTGCACATGGACTACTGATAAAGAGACGCGCAACGAATGAAAACAACGATACGGCAGTAAGCGAGCGAATCGTCCTGCCTACAGTTTCTCCTGATACGCGTTATATTGTATGCGCGCGACTAAAGTGACGCCGGCGACTCGGCTACGTCTTCCCAACGACGCTCGGCACTGGAGCAATAATTAATTGCGAGTATTTTTACGTAACCGGAGAGACCGACAAAAGCCAGGAAAAATATGACGACACGCGTGCCTGGACGCTTGCGTGCGTGCGTGCGTGCGTCGCCGGGTACGAGGTAAATAAATATTCGTACGAGTGCCCGGTGCAGTGCTACCAAGTATTATCATTGCTACCGTTGGTAACAGTGGTGGTACTGCCGATGCATACCTATAACTTTAACGAGAATGTACAAGCGCACTTGTACGTACGTACGTACGTGGCTACATAGGTAGACAAGCGCTTACGAACGAAGGTCGAACAATTTTATCAGTGACGTACCGGAACCTCACGAATCTCCGTAAGCGATGTGCTGTGCTTCATACTATACGTATATGCTTTACGTACGGAATCTGCAATACCGACCGAGTAATCCACGATGCGTCCATACCCATAGAGACTGTATTAGAGCCCGCTACTATGCTCCTTATGTATTCTAGTATCCCGTCGTCGACTCCTCCTGTACACGATGACTCCTGCAACGCTCTCTCGGCAAGCTATAATACGACGTAGCGACTCTAGCTATATAAACGTGTATTATAACTATAGTCATTGAGTATCCACGGACAAAGGGAAACGCAGAGTCTGGCTGTCCCAAGAGATATTTCTAATGTTTACGTGCCAAGTTCTCTTTTCGCTGCTAGATTATAACTTGGGGTATCGACTCGAATGTGCTTGGAGGTACAAGGAAAGTAAGGAAACGTGAATTACTCGACTTTCTGATATAGCACAAGTTTTAATATCGATTCGTGAAAACGATATCAGTTTTGCGAACGCTTCAAGAGCGTAGCGTATCGTTTACTATGGTTTTATATAGTCTGTGCGAGTCTCTTGCGTCGACTGTTCGCATTTAAGTTTCTATTGTACTTTATATGGCTGTCGGTTACTCTGGCTGGAATCGCGGGTTATAATCAAGAGACTGTGCAATGCGTATCGTTGGCCACGCGTGAAAGTAACAGTGGGTTATAGGGGAAGCTTTGGAAAGCTTCTACTGTTCCTGGCTATGTTGAGAATGCGTGCGAGGGAATAAAGAGCGCCAGGTGGGTTAGTCTGGTAATACGGTGTAGCGGCAGAAGCAGCAGCAGCAGCAGCAGCAGCAGCATTGCCAGCGGCAGTGGGAGGTATGGAGTAGAGCCGAAAATTTATCCGAGGAACGGACAGGTGAGCGGTATCGGTTTCCATGGGTCGAACAGGTCGCGTACTTACCCTGAAGTTAGTTATAGATAAGAGAAATACAGTACGAGTGATAGCGGATGTTTATGACGAGTCCGAGGAAGAGTACGAGTCGAGTTAAACGCTTACAAATAAAATTATCAAAATTATTAGTATAATAATGTTGAGTATAATTGTATGTATATATATCTACAGCTATGGCACACCTGGTTACATAAAAGTATGTGTATACATATAAGTATAATTATTCAGCCAAAACGTACCACCCGAACATAGTTTCACCATAGGAATGAAATAGGTGCGCTAACTTCAGGTGGTACCTCTGGGCTGAATAACACAGTACGTACAGGAGGAATCTAGGATACGGCTCGACGTTTACAGAGATGTTAGCAATTGTTTTCCTTTTAAAAGAAACATCTATTTCTGTCTTTCTCCCACCACGTCCCACGACATGACCACGCGAGCATAAGACGACAACGTATCAGACGCGTATTTACGTACGTGCAGCAGTGAGCGGAACGCGGCTTTTCGAAAGTCAAAAACGCGAGGGCCGTCGAGCCTTTCTCTCCCTGTGGATCTTGAGAAATTGCGAAGGTCGTGGAAGAATGCTTACCCTCCAGCAGATGCCAGTCCTCATCGAGCGAGGCCAAAGCCTGCGCCTGATTAGCCTGCTGTTCGAAGTCGAGCATCCTGAAGTTGCGTCGGTCGTATGGATCCCCAGAGTCTTTATCTTAGTTCACGTCCTTGATTTGATCACCACGTTCCCGGGACAGTCTTTCTCCTTAAACTTATCTGGTTTCCTCTTTCCTCCTCGAGTCCCTATTTCTCTTTCTGTTCGTTCTTAGCACTTGCGAAATTCCGCTAACCACTTCACCACTTCACTGTCTACTACTGACGTGCGTCACGTCTAGCGCTTCGTCGCCTCTACTTATCTCCCTCTGGTTTGGTTACGTATCAAACGTATAAATATTTCGGATTTCAGTACTCACCCGAGGTGTAGAAATTGAGAATACCCCGATGCACGGTGCGATTTGTAATTTTTGTTTTCTTCTCACCTGTCTCTTACTCTTCTTTTTTTTTTACAGTGTCACTCTGTCTTGTCTTTCTCTCTCTCTCTCACCTTCTTGATACCGTATACCTATTACTCTCCGCGAATGATTGACGACCGACTTTCCTTTACGAAACGGCCGATAGCATGCTTCTGCAGAGCAGCAAAGCACTTTCCAGTTTGTAATCTCTGCGTATAGAAACGTAACACGTTCAACGGTGAATCCGTCGTCGATGCTCGGTCGATAACTAGCCGCGCATTTTTCGTCCTCTTTCTCTTTCACAAACTCCTCTCAGATTGCGTACCTCGGCGTGCAGTTTCTCCCTCGGTAATTATCTTTATGTATATCGTGTGTGATTGTGCTTGCGTGACGTCACGGACTCCGCTCCGTATTCCACGATGACGTAGAGTGCAAACAACAAGCTTGTTTTATTTAATATGACAGACCCTCCAACGCGCAGCTTTTACTTTATATATCAATGTATACCGATATTTGACGTCTGCTTATTTACGCTTACTGATGACTATATATATGTCTCTCTATATACTCTGAAATAATACCGATCCTCCGGTCCCACATGTGCTCGCGGCGAGATTCGTACCGCGACTGATTTCCCCTATCACTCCGTGCTCAGTTGCCCTCGGCCTCCTGCCACCCACTAGTCCCAAGACTCCCCACCGCTTGTCGCCACTGTCGACTCTCCGTCCTACCACTGACGCCACCAACGCTCCATCCCTCCCTCCCTGCTTCTCAGCCCCACTCATCCTCTCACGCGACTCTCAGGCTCGACCGTTAATGTAGCGAGAGAGAACTTGGGGCACCCGTAAATCCTTTCTGTATATACTGTCTCTTAGGCATCTCTTTTTTTTATACGCAATGCTCTCGGTATTCTTCGTACTGTCTTTCGATCCTCGTGTCTCTCGGTTAGCTGTATATAGGATCCCGTGCTGCTGACACCAGGCATTTTAAACCCTATGGTGGTATGCAGATGTTTGAGGGAATGATTGTCAACATGGCGTCCAGTGTAATTTAAAATTTCTACATGTGGTACAGATGACTCGGATTTTTCCTTTATTATCTGAATACGTCAGGATTGTCTGGTTACAAAGGATCCGAAGCATATATTATTGCTCGCGCTCGTAAGAAGCAGCTTTTGCACTCGGTTGGAATATAAAAAGGCGCGTGGCTCATGCGATGAGTGTACCTCTAGCTTCTAGCTGGTGTTATATTAGCGACATCCTTTGGTCACGCTTACCCGCGCTCATCGACGTCGCATCTCTTTAGATTATAATTCTGGCATACATAATATCGTATCTTGCGGTCTAAAGACACATGTATCCCGACAAGTCGTAAACTACGTTGTTTACCAGATTGACGTATTAGCTCATGCCGCAGACAGCGAACGTTTATACAATGAAGAAAGCTCGTACGTGCTTCGAGGACTTCGTTCTTATCTCAGCGATAGCTGGAAACTTTATCGCTACTTCGTACCAAACAATCGTATCGGTTGTTAAGCGGGGAGACGCAGCTTAAAGCCACGGTTATCATCATCGGGGCCCTCTTTTTCGTTGGTCTCTTCCACGAATTTCTAACGAGCCATGAAATCTCGAATTTTAGGCACGGGTCCGAGATGGTCGCGTGCTTCTACGGCCCTGATGGCTCGCGCGCGTCGTCATTTGTCCTCGTCCCCTCTTCCTTCTCTGCCGCCGCCGAACCCTCCCCGTCCTCCTCACCCTCCGCACTCCACTGCGAGTTCTCACTCCGTCTACGTCTTTCTCACGCGAGTTAACTCCACTGTGGTAGCCTCATCGCTGTCGTACGCCTCTCGACTCCTCTCTTTGATAGCAAGTCGCGCGCGCGCCATCCCAGATGCTTGCTTGCGTGTTTCCTCGCTTCTTCTGTCCCCTTTCATCAGGCCACTACGCTCGCACCATGCTCCACTATATAGTTTACTATACTCTCTACTATACACAGCCTACCTCTACCGACCTATACAGTATCCATGAGCCAGGCCTCCAATACATTGCTGTACCATCATCATCATCATCATCATCCCTTTTCCATTGTATTCTATTTTTCTTAGTATCCTGGGATAACGCTTTCTCTGGGTCCTTATCTTATTTTTACTTCGAGCCTTTTTTTACTAGAGATAGTAAACCAAAGCCGTAGTGACGTCATCGGCGTCGGTATACGCACGCTCCTGCTTACGTACACGGTGACGCGCTTGCTGCTGCTTTTCGTTGGGTACGTTGGACTTTGGTGGAGCTACAGGTTCCTCTTGAAGACTTGCTGAAAAAAGGAATATGTATGTGTGTTTGTGTGTATGTATATATTTATTTAATATTTTGTACCTTTCCTCATTTATAGGCACGACGATCGGTTCCAGCGAGCTCAAGGTTATGTGGTACTATTTGATCGTTATATATGTATGGTAGATATTTAGGAACTATAGCTGGTGCATACGTGACCGAAATCCACAGCTGGGACGTATTGTATTATTTGAATTTTCTTAGGAAGGATGTAGAAGCGTGCATACGTATTTCGGTGAAAGTCACTCGAAGAAACCAAGCATCGCGAGCTGTCTTTGTGCTACGTTGCATCGAGAACGTTAACCCTCGCGAGAGCTGCAGCAGGACGCTGTATACTTGTGTACGTGTGTATATAATGTGTATATATACATATACTGTATACGTATAAAGATATATAAGTTGTATTGGAATTTTTCAGTCGCCCTCTCGCACGTCTCTCTACCCTATAGCGCAAGTCTTCTAGCCATGCTTTTTTACTTGCTCGTGAAGTCGAGATGCAATGGCATTAATTTTTGACGGTTCACGGCTCTACCGACTTGCTACGTCCTGGCTTCCTCGTGGAACGCTTAGAATTTATTTTAGGACCACGTCCTCCTCTTGTTTCAGTGCAAGAAATCGACTAATATGGATTTAAAGTGACATCAACGTAGAAACTTTGCGACAAACGGATTTAGTATTAACAGTTAAAGAATATGAAATAACATTTTGAAATTTTATTGTCTCACCTGATAGTCCGAGAGACTACAAAAATTATAGCTTCTTAAAATACCTGTCTGCCGAACTCCGGTTCGGAGCCCTTTGAGTCGTTTGTTTTGTCCCCTTTTTATCCAGCCCTGTTACGTGCTGACCTGTATCAAGGTACATCGCCCGGTCGGAATTAACCGGCGCTGCAAACCTGGAGCACGGAATGGCCACCAGCTTGGTGGCTTTTGAATTTTAAAGGACGTAGGCGTCACTCCTAAGAGCGTGTATCCATGGCAACGATTTCCCGCGTGACGTCACGAATAACGAAGACACGTGTTCCACCTTTCCGATGCCATTCGGTTAGTCTCCTGCTCCTGTTTAATGCGTTACCTTTAACCTCTTCGTCGTTCGTGGTTATATCGCTTCGAAAAGCAATTGCACAGCTGCCTGATACTCTCTTTCTCTCTGTCACTCTCACTCCCAAGAGTATAAAATTCCTCGAACCTCAGAAAGAGAGGAAGAGAGCGTTCGTTCGTTTCTCTATCCTTGTCCTCAATTTCTATGTTTCCCTAGTAAAATCGTTAATATACCTTAGAGTTTGAAAAGTTCACCCACGCGCCGTCCACCTCCTATGCACTTTTCCAGTTCTCGCACGAGCCAATAATATTACGTTAATACCAGTCTGTTGTAATAGACTTTGGAGCTTGTTAGGTTAGGTTTGTCAGCGTCAGCTTACCGCCTTCGGGAATAATTATATGTACTAGCACGGGATTGGTAGAAGTTGCTGGAAATAGTAATGGGTTTTGGATGTATACCGAAACGAGTCCTACGTTGTGGCATTGAATTGAGCAAGGTGATGGTACAGCAGTGGGACGGATCTCGCAGTTTCTTCCGGTAGGTCAACAAATTAGGCCGTCGGACAATTTTGTAACTATGCCAGCCGCGTAACGACGTTCTTACATCGGCGTATTTGAGCGGCTTGAAAGGATTGTATTTTCTCTTGCTCATTCTTTGGCCGTCTTTTTCTTTCTCTCTCGCGCGCTCTCTCCCTCTCTCTCTCTCTCTCTCTCTCTCTCTCTCTCTCTCTCTCTCTCTCTCTCTATTTATGTCTCCTGCTGACTGCACCTTTCGAATTCTGTCGCTTTAATCAGACTGATGGTAAAGTGCCTTTTGATTTCGGTATACTATACTGACTTGCTTTCACCGTTACGTTAATAACGTCACGTATCAAGGAACCAGCATTTTTTTTACTTTTTCCCCTCCTTTGTTTTTATTCACTGATTATAACTGTTTCGGATAATTGTAAGAGAACTCGCTGCCTTATCCTAAGATAATTCTAGGCTATTTTATTTATTAAGCCACTTGGCTGCGTTTGTCTTGGGTTTCTTCGCGCAACATTTTACTGCGAAAATTTAACGGCTGATCAACATGATACAGATTAGATAAACAGCGACGTTTTTTTTTTCGCTTTTTGATAAATCTAGGTCTGCCGTAATTATGTTGTATGTTGCAGTGGGTTTGTCATGTGGTGAACATGGAAATAAATACGGTCTCCCTGTCTGTTGACAAGTTCGGGACTGTGTAGCCACTAAGCATTTTAAATCTATTTGAATAGTAAGTCTGGCTTGTGTATTATGTATAGGTATAGAGACAGTGTATGGATTTTAAGTGTGATGTGAATACGTCTTTTGCGAGCTTCTTAAATACTGCTGCCATCTATCGTTAACACAAATGTACTAAAGATAGTGGATAGAATAAGCGTATCTGTTGATATTCGAACTCGGTTATTAAATAATTATATATTACGATAATGCGTAATAATTTTTTCAGGCGCCTATCTCAGGGCAACGTGATACGCGAGCTTGTCGAATTGCATGTCGGCAGGCGCTTGGGTGCACTGAAAAAAAGTTCGAAATGCATTCTCGTATATGGAAATGATGAAGCTTTTAAGGTAATCTCGTTAAAACAAAATGTAACAAACTGGTAATTTTGTTTCGTTTTAAAGCATATTTTTAGTCGCTTCCGGTAGATGCTAGGTGACAATGCTATTTGGGAACGTGTCGAATTACCTATTTTACAGTATATTGTAGGATATATGTATTGCACGTCTATCGGGACTGTGGCGGACGCTCTCTATTTCATGTTGTGACATTTTCTGGAGAAAGTTTCTCGGGTGGTTACAATATCACACGATCGTTTTGAGTTGCTCAAAAATTTTCTGCAGATGTCGCCACCTGAAGCGTTTCAAGCGTAAACAGCTGTGAACTGTTATGTTCCTGAACATGGCTGTAGTTGGTTCAACAGCTGACGGCAACGTTGTGTGAGCTTTAATTGTCGCATAACCTGTACCGTCTGTACGACTGTTGTAAATTACTATTTTCGGGTGTTACACATTTCTGTAGACCTTAACAATGTTTGGAATGACAGCGGCTCGATTTGCTCTCACTATAAGGACGCTTGCGACGAAGGCTGACAAAATTGGGAATCTCGTAAAGGTATAGCTTTTTGTAAGGTTATTTATTTGCCGGTTTTAATTTCAAGAATACTATGGTTTTTGTTTATTTAATATTTTTGTCATTTTATGTTTGATCGAGTTATAGAAATTTTGATAGTGATTCTCTTTATATAATTTTTGGACTTTGTGGGGCTTTGTATGTTATGTTTTATTGGAATTTTGCAACAGAGATTTTGCTCTTGTTGCATCATATTTTGAAACTATCTTATTCATTGCATTGTATTCTGATTGAATGTTGTAGCAAAACAAGGTCGTCGTGTTTATGAAGGGAGTGCCAGAAGCCCCTAAGTGTGGTTTTAGTAATGCTGTTGTGCAGATAATGCGCATGCACGGAGTAGAGTACGATGCTCATGATGTACTTCAGGATGATGATCTTCGACAAGGTAAAATTATTGTTTTATTTATTGTAAATATCACTGTTTTTTATGAAATATTTATTTATCATTAAAAAATATTGAATATATGATGAGCAATACAAAAATATTTTTAAGAGCTGTTTCTAAATATCAACAACCATTGCTATTATATTTTAAGGTATAAAAGATTTTACGAATTGGCCAACGATACCACAAGTATTCATAAATGGTGAATTTGTGGGGGGCTGCGACATAATGCTCCAAATGCATCAAAATGGCGAGCTAATCGAGGAGCTTAAGAAAGTTGGAATAGTTAGTTCTCTCTTGGAAAAGGAAAAAGTGTCTTCCACTGCAGCTGCTGAGGAATCGAAGAAGTAGATCATCAACTCGTGCTGTAAATAGATAAAATAACAATTTTATTAACACATAACCTCGTTATAGTCGATTTTTTGTTACAATAAAAGTTTCAAATGTAAATTAAATATTGGATTTTAAACAAATTTGTACTAGTTATGTAGATTCAATTTCATACATACGCACTTATTGGTTGGCAGTGTTCATGTTACAATGCGCTTTAGTTCCTTTCTGAGGATTTTGCCAGCACTACTTTTTGGTATTTGCTGTACAAACTTTACGTGTCCCAAATGTTTATGCTTAGTAAGTCGCTGAGCTACAAAATCCTTGATATCATCTTCGCTAACTTTACTCCCTGGTTTGGATACCACAAACGCCATAGGAATCTCGCCAAAGCGATCGTTCTCCACACCGATCACGGCAACGTCAGTAATACCCTCATGAGTTTGTAGAACTTCCTCAAGTTCCAAAGGTGAGACTTGTAACCCTTTGACCTTGATTAATTCCTTCAGGCGACCAGTTACAAACACAGCGCCTGTCAAAAATAGGTACAGAATCTGATATTGATTACCTAATACATCATTTTCCTTACAATAATCAAATTTCTACCGTCATTCTTCACGAATCCGAGATCGCCAGTTTTCAACCAGTCACCGTCCATGCTGTCAGCAGTAGCCTCAGGGTTCTTGTAATAACCTTTCATAATCTGAGGTCCCCTCACATATATCTCTCCTACCTCGTCAAAACCCAAATTATAACCAAGTTTCTTTTCCTGACATTCAACAATTCTAAATTGTGTGTTAGGTATAATAAAACCCGTCGAATTCATATCCTGATACGAATCTTTCCTCAGGGTGAGTGTTGGCGAGGCCTCGGTGAGTCCGTACCTTAAGGATCATCCAGAAATCAGAATAAACAATGTCGTCGAGCAGCTACAAGATTGATCGTATCAATTACCCTTGGGCTATTGCCAAGTCAGATGGCGCGCGATTCTGAAACCTTTTGATGCACTCGTTGCTGAGGGGTGCGGCGCCGGATATTATTATTCTGACAGACTCCAAGTGACTTCTGGTTACCTTATCGTTATAGGCCAAGAACTGCATAATCGGTGGAGCCACGTAGATCATGGTGGAATACGAATCGTGCAACACCCGAAGAAAACGCTCCGTGGAAAATCGTGGTACGCATATCAGCTTGGCGCCATAACTTTTTCGAAAAAGAATGACACTGTCAGTGAAGAAACGAAAATTCTTTAAATAATTCTACAAATTCTAACACTACCATAAGCTGTTGCACAGGCAAAGTGTCAGTGCGTAAATATGAAACATTGGTAGAATTACAGGAATGATATCCTGATATGATTCCGTTGCTTCTATCGTAGGATTTATTGCCTCGTGACTCATTTGTCCTATACAGGCAACAATATTTCTGTAAAAAGAAAAAAAAAAAAAAGAATCAGCCAAAACCTACGATATGCTTTGTCTTAGAATCTATTCAATTACTTGTGCGATAGTTCGACGCCCTTTGGCAGGCCCGTGGTACCGCTTGAGTATGGTAGAAAAACGGTGTCCCGATGACCTACGCCAGTTTTCTCAATTTTCTCAAAATCATCGATACCGTCTGCTATCATATCGTCGAGTTTCAAGCATTCGCTGGGTAGGGGGTCGCTATCACTGATAACAATAGGCGGCATTTTGATATTGGGATTATTTTCAAGAGCTGCCCTGACATCTGCGTATTTGGATGGGACCGTGAAAACCGCAAGAGCTTCGGAATTCAAAAGCTGTCTGTTTATTTCATAGGGTGTGTAGTTCACGTTGATTAAGGAGACCTGTCCGGAGGAAATCAGACGTTTAATTTATCGAAGGATTCAGTGACGTCACATTGTTCGATTTCTACCCTTATTTCCGTAAATCTATTAATTCGTTCATCCACCTTTAATTACACCTACAATCACAATCCATTCACTCACTTTGAGACCAGCCTCACTCGCACCTAGTATAACAATAGCATATTCGGGAACGTTTGTTGCGGCAATGGCTATCGTGTCGCCTGGTAAAAATTTCTTTCTCAAAGACGTCGCAAATCTTCCACTTAATTTTCTTAACTGCTCATAACTGTAGCTTCGACCGGTTTCTGCACATATCTAAAAACCGTTCGATGTTATGTAAAGTTTATAAAAAAATTACCAACGATCAAAATTCATTCACAATCATTACATATAAATATTATTAAGTACTCGTTTGTTTACGTACCAAGGCTGTTTTATTAGCCCATTTATGAAGATTTCTCCAGATTCGTTCATGCACCAATTCCTTAGTAACATGTATATCCTCGAACGGACTGTTTATTATGTTATCAGAACTGAGCTTAGCTTGATAATTGATATTTGAAATTTGCCTCCGTTGGTAAGGTAGAACAGGGAGATTATTTACTCCAATTAATTTTTCAGCTGTCACGTAGGATATGGTCCTGGTCACTTTAGAACTCAAACTCAACCACCGACGATGAACGTTTGGTAAAATTTTCTTAACGAAAATCAACATTCTTCAGACTTATAACGTACTTTATTAACAAAAAAAATCAGTTTGCTGTCCTAACGATCGTGTGCCACCTCATTCTGCGCCTACTACTGACCACAATTGCCCAGGTTGTCTGCTAGTTATTTCCCCTCCTTGCCGGCAGCTAAGTGATAATTTCATATAGCATTATCAGCTGCTTGAACCTTATAACGAGTAAATAAATTAGGGATATTAGACTGTTGGCAGTAACAGATATATTATGAGTGCACAAAACGTATCAGCGCCTCACTCATATACATTATACATAGATATGACAATCAAGTAATATTTATTTGCACAATTTGTCTAAAAAATGTAACATTAATGACCTGTAGTAAATATTGCTATATCATTTAACGAAACATGCTTGAATAAGTATTACCCAACTGAAAGAATTATTATTTCCCAACGAGTCATCCTGTTATTATTTAAATCACTGGGTCATCCTTAAGGAGAGGAAGGCAGCCATCATTTCGAATGATTTCATAGTATACAACTTCGAGTGATTATCATGATTTACTTACAATTGGATATGGCATGTATTCCATTACAGTTTGAAGTCAAGGTTACAACAGAACTTTTGCATATAAACTTGATTTTTTGTAGTTCATTAGCTCACGAGTATTCGTTGTGTCCAATTCAAATTCCTTTGTTCACTCTACACGTATTGTTCTATTTACACATACGTTATGTAGGTTTTCCCTCGTGGCCCACCTATATACCGTGGTGTGGCTGGACCGAGGAGCTTGCCAAAATTCCTTAAAATTCGTCGTAGAAGGCCGCCAGTACATTAGAGAGTTGGAAGCAACACGCGAAACTGCGATTTACACCATTTCCATAGGCAGAGATCGTGTTGGGAATTACATATATATTATACGACGTACCTAACTATACTTCTTCGTTTGTATACAGTTCTGTCCAGCTCGAAGGTATCTACTGGGCTGGGATTTGACAGCCATCTGTGCGATTGTTTCGACTACGCGTTAACCGTCTTTCAGACGCTTGTTCTGAATCGGTACTACGCACTAACATTCGACAACAGCCACATCGGATCAACTCCACCTGTCCAGCCCTACCACGGATAACCACTGACGCATATCACAGTGGTTATCATTCGATATACAAATCAGACGCTCAAATTTTAAATAACATATTTGTACCGTACCTTCGAATTAATCAATGAACATTAAAAAGCTTGATTCATCCAAAATGTCGAAAGAAATGCCTTCCAGCTGGATTGCCCTGTGTACGTGTCTAAGAGCTAATAACTTGCCGCTAGTAACCGTAATAAATATTTTAAATTATTTTTAACGCAATGCGCAACCTAAAATTACATTCAGCTTTCAAGTTCGTCAGAAGAAACAGGACTTTGTCGTGCTCTCAAAAATGCAACGTAGCAATCTCTTAAGAGTCCCCCAAATTCCATATCGATAAACTTAATTAAAGTGACTTATCCCAAGTCTAATCCTTCGAAATGCACTAGCGTAAACTATACGTTACACAGGTATAATCACTTATATATGTAAATATATATACCCACACTTATATCAATAAAGTGGTGCCGTAGTGGTATTAACCACAGCAATAAGTGCACAGAGTACCCTATAAAAGGATGTATCTTAAAGAATTACGTATGTAAAATCTATCCCATAATTAACATAAGTAACGTTACGCAACATACGTTCCCTCTATTTTTCTCGATCTATACACGTATAAGTCCACGTATACTTCGAGTACGAAAGTATAGTGCGATACATAGGTACTCCAGTAATCAGCTGGCACTAGATACCGGTCCAGGATCCCAACGATACGAGCTGGTAAAAATGCCTGTCGACACACATATTTACCGACTGTTTGATCAATCACAGAACCAGCGCCAGTCACATAGTTACGTGTATCGCAGTAAACTCTCTTGGCATACAGGAGAATACAATTGGACATATCGGTAGGAGCCAAACTATAGAGGCACAAAGTAATATCGGCCACTCGTCAAGAGAGTACAGAGGCTGTTTTTTCTATACGGTACGAAGCGCCCTATACGCAGACACTTGAATACGAGAGAGTAGGATGTACCCGAGACGGTTAAAGAGAGAGAGAGAGAGAAGAACACAGAGCAAAGCAACTCCAGAGCTTTTGGGGTATTTGTAAAACGGGGTTGCCGGCGAGGTGGCGCCCTCCCTCATGTCTTCGATCGACCCTGCTACGTTCCTTTCTGCTTGTCCGTCCGTCTCTACGTCATCCCGTAAGGGTTGTATTCAGCGCCACTGAGCCAGTCGCTACTCGGTCACCCTCCAAGTAGGGGCTGCTGCTCTCTCTCTCTCTCTCGTTACCACGAACAAGCCTTTGAACAGTTGGTTAACGTGGTACCCGTACGCTCGATCGAAACGGCTGCAACTGGATTTATTTTCGATTTTTATTCATCGACAATAATCCAACTGCATAATCACGGGTATCGTCCTTGGCGGAGCACGAGTTTTCATATTCATCAAGGCGCTACCATGCCGCACAACTCTCGGTGCTGGAGTCACTTTCATTCGTCTGCCGCTGCTGCTACGCGAACTTTCCTTGGATAGGATACACTCGTTTGGAATCGTCTTCGGTACGATGGGGATTTATTGTTTTTATTTAACCGACACCAGGTATAATTTGCGGATGCGTCAAGAATTTCGTGAAATCGTACACTTTATCGCTGCTGCGCGATACCCTCTGCGTACGGGAGTCTTGAAGGATACTGGAATACTTGAAGGATACCAGGGAAGGGTGGGTGGCTGGAATGATTTTGGTGTTATCAAAGGGATGGCTATTTCATCCGAGATGAGAGAGTTCAATCAGACTGTCTATGAATAAATTATAGAAGAGGTCACGGCGTGCTTGGACGTATAATGTATGGATGTACATGGTTGCCTTTTTTTTTATAGCACGTGCCACCCTCTGGGAATTCGTGTACTCCAAGTGTATCCCTGTTCTTCTACGTAATCAGTAGTACAGTCTGATATCAAATTCTTATTTATGAGTCCTCCGGCGGTGTTAGGAGACTCCTCGCATCGGGCAACGTCGTGTTCACGAATTCTATGAAATTATCAGGAACGTTGGAATACCCTCGACGCGAAGGACGTCTTCGTCGCGCACCAGGAAATGTGTCCTAGGGGACTCGGGACGAGACTGGTCTTCGCGAGTAACCTGGAACTTTCATTATACATTAAATATTTTCCAGTGAAGTCAAAAGTGCGTGAGTGATATATACATACGTGTACACAGGATACATACCGAAATACGTAAACGATAACATTGCTCTCGTAGGTGTCAATCAGTGCGAGCTGCGGAGGATCGATCAGAGGAAGAGAACAGAGAGAAAGGAAAAAAAAAAAATATGATAAATAAAAAAATAGAGAAACTGTCAGAAGTGAAGCAACGTGCCAAAAACCCCACCCTGGCAAAAGCAAACGGGTCTCTACGTAGTGAAGTGTCGTTAAGACCAGGGCGTGACACCAGCCAGGAAACGGGGTAACCTCTTTCCGGGGACTTTGCCCTTCCTCGACGTCAGCCAACATCCACTTCGTGATTAGCAGCCTCGTTCCTGTCTTCGGGTTCCCTTTCTGGTCTCTTATCGCCGGCAGTAGGTCGTTATCTCATCTCCAAGGTATCACGATCCTCAAATAGCGCCAAGGAAATGGAAGGGTTTGATATTTCGTAACGGGCGACATCATCCACGCGTCGGTGTACATCCTTAGATCAGTCCAAGGTGAAACAGACGATTTGACCCACCTTTGTACGAAGTAGCCTCTTTCTGATCGACTTGAGGGTTTCCTTTGAAATGACTGAACCCTCGCAACAGGCTGCCAGGTTATTTCTTTCACGTTCATCATTTAACGTTTGACGTGCTCCCTCGAATTGCCTTCGATTAAGTACGACATCCCTAAGATCCCAGTGAAAGCGTTCACTGTTGTATAAGAGGCAAGAAATAAGACACGATGTGAGATCAGTTTTTTTTTTAAGCTGGATCCCAAGTGTCCTCTTACAACGTCATCGGTTTATCCCATATACATTGTGGGGTGGATTAATATTGTACTCCAGTGTAGCGGTCGGGTATGAAAAAAAATATCGATGGTCGCTACATCCAAACACGTACAGGTCAGAGGTTCATAGGTTTCGAGTTCGACTGGCTGATTCTGCAGTTTCGCGGCCTCTATACCTACCCCAAGTTTTAATTCTTCCAGGAGCCTCGTAACAATCAAAACTGTGGCTTTGTTTCAGTTCATCCTTTTGTTGCTGGCCGTAAGACCGTCGAGTCGGGCCCACTGTCACTAGTGAGAATGTCAATCAACGATTGGGGTCTAGGATGCTTGTTTCTATGGTGTATTTTTGCTTGTCACTTCGTACACCTATAAAACACTGGATTAATGATGATAAAAGACTTCGTCGGGCCAAGTGACCTTTTAGTATAAAAATAACAATAAATCTCACCCATTTATAAGTTCAGACTCAGACCCTTCCCCTTACAATCAAAGAGGCTCTTTGACCCGTTCATAATAGCTGTGAAATATTTATAAGCATAACCGAGCAGTCTCTGATAATTAATTTCATTCACAGGTAAGGAGTATCATCGATCAGGTTACACAAGGTTGGGATTGGAAATTAAAAAATTCGCAATCGACTGTAACGGACGACAGTCCGGAAGTGGAGCAGAAGCGGAAGGGACTTCTCGAAGTGACAATAAGATGTGAAATTGGAGCCTGATCTTGAGCTATGTTGGGTACCTGTACAGAGGAGGAGGACGCCGAGGATGTGGAGAAGAACAGCGAGGAGAGGAGCACATCGTCAAGAAATCGCGACCTCGTGGAAGGACTGCGGGTAGACACCATCGACAGATGGCCCTAAGGACATACCGATTTCGTGGACCAGGTACCAGCGATGTTGTACATAGGGAAGAAATCCAGGATCGTCATAAAAAGGGAGTGATCGTCCTCCTCGTCGTTTTCGACGTCGTCAACGTCGTCGTCCTTGTCATCGTAGACGGCGTCCGCGCGAGACTGATCCTTCCGTATACAACTGGCAGACGGGTAGTGACCGGATACTCGTTGCCGGAGAACTTGCCGATGAACGATCTTATCATGATCCACATAAGGAAAACGTTCAGGTGACGAAACACCGTGTTGCTGAGGGCAAGTGTTTAGTGTGCATGTGTACCTGTGTTTAGTGCCGAGGAGGAAGCGATACTAAGGCCCGGAAGGTCAAAGGTCAAGGTTGTTATACAATTTTCAAAAACCCAGAATCCTGGACCGAGCGAGGATAGAAGAAGAGACGAGATCAAATTGAAAATTGAGATGAAAGCTTAGGAGAGACCGAATTTACAAGTAGCAAGGACTCCGTGTGATTTCCTAGGACGACTCTGTTTCTCATGGATCCTTTTACGAATTTCGGCCTGGATTAGGTCTGCTTGGCGTCGGGACGCTGGGAAAAATATTTTTTTTTTCATTGATCCCCAAGACAATCTTGGTCCAGGACTTTTCGTTTGGGGTGAAAAGGTACTGGGTGATCTTGACGACGACGGGGAGACTCCTCGGGATCCTTGGATGCTGTGTTTAAAAAGTGCGTGGCCTGCATGAGATTGTCACGAGTTCGTAAATTCGTATACCGTGTGCACTGTGGTTAGGGGTGGATTGAAAAATAATTTTTTGTTTTATTTTACTTTTACTGGACATGAGACGCGATTTCACTGATGATCATCAGAGTCGCGCCTCTGGCTTGCGAGGGCCCTGAGCCGCAGCGAGCAAGGACGCTGATTTAACGGAGAAAGGATGCCAGGGGGTCGTAGGGGCCTAGTAGCCCCTCAAAATACGTTCCTGGAGAACATCATCCGCAGAAGCAGTAGCCAACGTGAGTAGAACCCTTAGAAATACGTTCTATCTAATATTACTGGTAAGAAGGCCAACGGCGGTGTGGCGTCTAATCAGGCTAGAAATTAGAACCTAGCATTGTTAACCAGTAAGCCTTGCTTTACCGGAAACAAGCAATTTTTTGTTTACTCGTTAACCCTTTAACAAATTTTTTTACCTACCACTATCGCTCGTCCAGCTTGACTCGGACTTGGACACAGATATGAAAATGTCTTTGTCACTCAAGGACGCCTAGATATACCCTAGATGAACTCGCTCGATCATGTCCTTAGCCAAATGCCTCTATATAAGCTCCCTCGACTGTGTCCCTGGTTCTTTCATCCTAGGATGAGTATAAAGCTGCACTTTATTGTCTCCGATCTCAATGATACTTGAATTCCGCGTTAAATCCTGCGACGAACGACGGCGGCGTAAAATATTTTGGGATCGATCCTAAAAATCTGGAAAGCCTGATTTACCGTGTACAAAAAAAATTCTACAAGATTTAGACACTGCGTCTTGGGCTCTTATCAGTGGAGTGACCGGGTCAGCTATATCTGGACTTTTTTTTTACGATGCCACTATATCTATATCTCGTATGGCACAAATGAGTCGGCCAACGCTGTGCAGAGTAAAGAGGGAGAGAGAGAAAGAACGAAAAAAAAAAAGGAAAATGAACATGGAGAGCGAGAGAGAGAAAAAAGTCAAAGACAGAAGAAGAGAATGGGAATTTGGTGTCAAGCGAGAAAGTGCCTCTCTCGTTCAGGGTACCAGGAGAAAAAGAAAAGCTATGATAGTCCAGAATTATGACCCACTAGGAAACGTTATCTCGTCGGGGGTCGCTACCACCTCCGTACGATCGTTCTCGATTTTCGTTTTATACCTCAGTGGTTGGCACCCTTGACTGCAACACGAAAAAGAAAAAATATATATCACGTGGAATCGCACAGTCTGGGTATTATTGATGCCTTAGAAATATTTCAGTGCCTTTCGTAACTAGCACGAAGAAGTTTGGGACGCGACGCCACGCGACGCTTGTTACCCGTGCATTGTTCCACCCTTCTTTTTTTTGAGATCACGAACACGATTTCACCACCACTTACCCTCTCACCGGTACAATCAGCAATTCGTCCTATTCTGCATGCAGTGTAGGGTAATGATAAGAAGAAAAAAAAGTGTCACAGCTATTACCTCTACACAATTTCTGAGCTTGCAGCTCTTGCCTATAGGGGATGAGTCGTTACCCAAATCGGAACATCATAAAATATCCTTACTATAGTGCCTGGAGCTCTTGGCTGCATCCGAAATGAATTCTAAAGAGAATTTGCCTTATCTTCGTCCAGATAGGGTAGTTAGCCTTGAAAAAGGTATAAGCATAATTGAGGGGTGGTTTCCGGGTAAGATAAGGCAGTAGGTGGGTCACGACTACAGGAGTAAAGAATTTTCGAACCCTTTGCATAGCGTCAGGTTATAACATATCGAAAGGGTTGCAAGGATTTGAGGTTAGGTTTGCTGGCAGGAAGGGCTAGTATCAGGGGTTTGTATTTTCGATCAGACACGAGTCTGCCTGAGACCGGAGCGAGATAGCGTAGGGGGGTACTCTCGGTCGGCTGTTTCCGTGATGATTCGGGCGTGTCCGTTGGGTCATTGGGTCAAATCTACGGAGCATGGGGGTCAACCTCGTGTTATATGGGGGTGAACTTTGTACGTTTTATAATGCAAACTTTACTCAAACCCTGAAAAATTTGTTTAACCTCTCTTTTTTTGGCCGAATCTACTCCCTTTTGGTATTTTCATACTTCTCGTCTCTTATTCACGTGCTTCCCACCATCACTTCCATCTCTAGAACCAACTTCAGCCAGCAGCAACCGCCTGGCGTCGGCACCGGCATCGCGACGTCATCGACTACCTACCCCCCCCCCTCCCCCCGTCCTCTTTCATCCACTTCGTTTTACTCCTCACCTCTTTCTTTCCATAGCCTGTACTATTTTTAGAACCCGCCAAGAGTCGCGCTTTTATCGTTAATTTAGATTTTACTTCGAGCAAATTCATTACCCACACCCTGTTTGACAAGGGATGAAAATGCGTCTGTAATGGAGTCGAATATTATGAATCGACCGCAAAAATGATCATTATCAATTTTCATCGATCGATCAATCACCTGTCTCAGATGGAAGTATCATCCCTTATGTATATGCATTACCCGTGCAGCATCCCTCCGTATCATTTTTTAAATAAAAAAAAATGCGCACGTCCTATTTTTCATTTGTACGTTCTCAATGTCTCAGACAACGATCAATCGATTTCTACTTTTGCACTGACGTTAATCATATACGAACTTGACATATATTTCCCTAAAGGCCAGGCTGACCAACGTGTGGAACTTTCATCTACTATTAATCCGTATATCACTCCCATTCTGGAAAGGCGATCCGGTGACGCATCTTTCATGCGTTTCACAGACGATACACCGAACGCTAAAATTCTATATGGATAATTAGAATTTTTCAAAATTGATCGATACCCATCCGCATTTTCGTTAGCAATTATAGCTAAAAAAAAAAGTACCTTTTTTTTAAAGTGGCATTCCGTTCGGCAATGGCAAATGTGAAGCGTCCGATTGGCATCGATTCCTACTCGCCAAGTCGCTGTTCCCATTTGCGGCTCAGGGGCGGAGAAAGAAGGGACGAGCGGAGGGTTCGCTACTCTACTAGGTTTGCGATCGATGATTTTATTTTCCGCGAGTAGGAAAGCCCGACGGGCGCGAGTCAAACGATCAACGTCGACATGGCCTCGAACCCGACTGGAACCTTTTGCACCGGGTCGAAGGGAAGGAAGGTGCCCTCGTAAATCGGGCGCACGTTACACGAGAGAAAACCGGCACGCAATCCACGTTTTAGCGATAAATTAGCATTATAATAATTTCCCGAAGGTTTGGCATAAGGATCTTTAATATACGTACGACTGTACGGTCGTATGCAGGGAATGACTTGGTGAGTTCGGCTCGGGCAAGCCGAACTTAATCAGCAGCTTTATACCTGAAACATGTATTTATGATATAAGAAAAGATTTTCCCGCGGTGACACGGCGCGCGGTGCGTGTCGAGCGAGATAAAATCCAGGAACCTTCGAGAAAAAATCTTTAAAGTTCGCGTGTCAAAGTTTTTCGAGTTAGGTACCCCTGCCCCTTGCCTTTGCCTTCTTCCTCGCGATTCCCAACTACATTGCCTTCATCAGCGTCGCCCAGCTTGATACTTTCTCTCTGTCCTTCGACACCGGCCTGAAACGTATGGCTGTTCTTCTTTTCTATTTCTTCGTCAATAACAAGATATCCGCTTGAAATCTCTCGAAGAAACTTCCTCATTTTATTCGCAGCTCGTACAGGAATTGCAAATAAGGTCGCGGACAGTTTTAAAGAATTTTTTTTTTACATTTTTCAAATACATCGCGAAACCGACCTTTTTTACGTTCAGGGACATTCCAGTCCAAGTTTCCCAGTGAATAATCACATCGAAAGTTCTTTCCAAGTCGCGTGGAAGTATAACCTAAAACCACAGAATTTCACGGTCCGGCTATATTCCTTGGCGTAGGGTGCGTGTAACTACTGGCTGGTGCACCTTGACCCGTCGCTCGCGATCCGACACGACTAGCAAGTTTCTCGCGTGTGAATCAAGATTAAGCTAAAGCCGGGTAGCCTGACCTTACTTACCGAGAGCGCATATCAGGTCTGACCCTAAACTACCTACATCGAGACCTCGGTGGTGTGCAAGTTCTAACTCACTTGAGTGATCTTTGATCTGATCGATTCAGGGACTTCGCTCTAAGTTCACGTTACGACCCTTTGAAAAAGGTCTTTCCGTGCCTATTGCCACCTTTAGGCATTTTTTCTTACGATTTACAACCCAGCCCCAAATCATCAAGGAACAATCGCCTAAATAAGTCACCTCTAAAATCACTAGCTTATCCCGTGCCCGGCTGTCCCTAAAAATCCTAACCTCCTTTACTCGCAAACTGACACAATAAATCAGCGTCCTTACGTGTCCAGGAAGTGTTACCTAATGAATCATTATACAGAAATTTCTCTCTCTCTCTCTCTCTCTCTCTCTCTCTCTCTATATATATATACATATATATATATATATACACACACACATATAGGCAGTTCAGTTATTCGTAAGTACCCTTTACTTACTAGTGAAAGGAGGGTTAAGGCTTTCACTTGAAAGGGGAAAGATGTTCTGGAGGTTCGTGGCACTTTATTGGCCTCTAAGTAGAAAAGTCCATTAAAACCTCCCGTCTTCTGTACGCGTGGACTTACCTATAGGTATACACGCACGTTCACGTGTGCGCTGGCACACATCTTCAGCCTGTGGCCCTGCTCTATATCTATCTATATCTGCACCCCCAAGAATCTGCATCTGGACATTGTTTACACATTTGGTATTCGTGTACACCGCGTATATAACGACGCAAGGGCCACCTTAACTTATTGCGGCTCCATTGATCCCACTGTACATATCTATGCATGTAATGTTCGAGACTCCGAACCACGGCAGCCGTTCAATGGCGTTCAACAAGTAGAGAGGTTTTGAGTGGATACTCGATCAAAAGTACCTCCTTGTTACAACAGGCCTTAACTATGCAGTATTTTGTATATACGGTATACCTTAAACAATATACTATATTTATATACATTACCCAGTACTCTAAGCGATGAATGCAGTAACGTTCGTCCCGTTGAAAGGACATCCGAACACCAAAGGCTTCATTGTGTCCAGTTTTAACGGGGTACCCGAACCCCCTGTGGAAATTCATTGGCACAACAGACCGAACGACGCCATCTTGCTTTTTCTTTCCCAGATATTTACTTCCTCGAGTGTCTACGCTTCGGTTCCGCGTACCGTGCGCTTTTACCTCGAAACTCTGATTACCCTTGTCCCTTGAAATGAGTTCGTGCAGTCTGTAGGCTCGCGAGGCCGTGTTCAGCCGTACCACAATGGCCGACAAGTTTTGCGGCAACCCTGCCGAAGTACTTGGACTTTTATGAAGCTGCCAAATTGCGCGGGAAGATCGCTCCTTGAAAATACTCCATACGAATTTATACGTATATAGCTTTTGCGTTTTCTTCTATTCTCATTACATTTTTTTGTTCCTTTTTCTCATCCAGTCACTCTTCACTGTTTATGACCGAGTCACGAATTTCGCTAGGGAATTAAATTTCGACTGGTGTTGCCTGGCAAGTGGGCTCGGTGTGTCTGTGTATATATATAGTATGAAATTAAATCAATGGCGACTGCTCGTGTCTTGCATTTTTCTCTTGGTTATTCTCCAAGGCTTTATAAAAAAAAAAAAGAATTTCTTCGATCGATCTTTCCCTCGGTTTCGGTATCTCTTATTTATTGTACTCACTCTTTATCTTTGTCTCTCATACCTCTCTTCTTTCCTTCCAGCCGACAGCAGTTTCCTGCTGGCCAACGCGCAAATCGTCGACTTTCCCATTGTCTACTGCAACGAGAGCTTCTGCAAGATTTCCGGCTACAATCGGGCCGAGGTACGTTCCATATATGTATAGATGTGTATACGGTATATATGAGTGTACGTAGATATCCTGAAATGTTAAATCGTGACGTATTGGCGCGCACACAGTGGCGCGAAACAGAAGGAAAAAGTATGTCGAGAATTGTATACGGCGTTAAGCTCAGTTCACAGGTCGGGCGCTATAACGGCTAACGAGATTTCCTATGGGCAGATAGATTTATTGTTGACATATTTAACAAGCAGTGTTCACAGGCATGAAAATTCAAACTTTATCTACGCTACGCGATAGCCTCTTACACACTTTCGAGAGTTTAAAGTCGAATATCGAAAGTGAGAATAATCGATTCGTTCGAGTAGTCATTCCGTTCTGTCGTCTGCTTCACTCAGGTGATGCAGAAGTCATGTCGCTGCGGATTCATGTACGGCGAACTGACCGACAAGGAGACGATATCTAGGATCGAGGAATGCCTCGAGGGTCAGATCCACGATCAATTTGAGATCCTACTCTACAAGAAGAACAGTAAGTTTCCGTTAAGCGAAAAGTTTTTGAGTGTTATCGTTACGGTTTCTCGTTGACGTGTCAGGCGATCATATTTCACGTGTGCTCAGTTACACGACACTGAGTATATTGTCTTTTCTCGTATTCAAATTGAAAGTGAGGAATGATCGCTAATTTCACGAAATACCCAGCTGACCGGGGTACTTGATCTGTTTATTATTTTCGTTCACGTATGCATGAAAAGAGGTTACTTTGTGTGAGCATCACGCACGTTCGTGGTCTCGCGGAAACGAGTATCCATAAATATGCGTATATTAAAAAAAAAAGAAGTTGAATATCAAAAACAAAATCAATCGCTGCCATCGGCTTTATCTCAAATCATACAGTTGCACTCGTATACGAGTCTGATTTTGACTCTCTTCTCTTTTATCGTCATTAATTCATTCGCATCAGGACATTAAAAATCGATTCATCAGCCGAGATAACGACGAAAAATCATATCGAACTTGTCGCACCGCGTCACGGGTGCGATAATAAAAAAAAAAAAAGGGATAGAGAGTACGAAAAGAATTTCGAAATACGAATTTACAGCATTCGTAGGCAGAGAGGAATCGGAATTTTTTAATCTTTTTTGAGAGAGAAAAAAATTATCACGTACTTACCAACGTAGAAACGAGTTATATGCCACCACGAATAATTTCCTTCGTCGATCGTTATTTATTTACAAAATATATTTTTCTCTTACCGACCCACGATGTCCCGATGTCTTGTTACATTTTTTTTTCACTTTTTTTTTCTTCGTTCCTCCCCAAAAAATCGTTCTTGACTCACATACCTGAAATTAAATAATGGAGGTCCTTCTGTTTAAAGGTACCCCACGAGGTATGTCTAGCACTTCTCAAAAGAGCACTCGCAAAAAGCCTGTAAGTCACACACCTCGCTCGCATTTCTCTCCTACGTAAACAGACACTTATGATACTGATATACACGAGCAACGTGATTAAAGAACAATGCAATGTAAATTATTAACAAAACATAAAGTTAACACGATTCCCTAACGCCACGTTAGGCCCCTACCCCTCTAGCCCCCTTTACAGCTCCCCAGTGATAACCAGAGGCCGCGCATTAACAATTTCCATCGATGGCGACGTTTTGGGTAAATTGGTAAAAAACAAAGAAAAATTGAAATTCCGAGAAATTAAAAAAAAATTGATTAAACCGTTAAATTGGCTATCGCACAGAAACTTTGGTACACGTCTTTTTTTTTTTAATTCACCCCCTTTTCCCATTAGCATCGTCATCACCCTCGTGCACTTTTGACTTTTGCATATTCCTTGTTTTCCGACCTCCGCACCCTCTGTCACTCCCCCCCCCCGCAACCCCTGCACCCTCTCTTATCGCTCTCGCGGTACCCGAAACTAGGACTCCCTTTCCGTCCACACGTGCCAACAATATCCATTCCATGTTCTCCCATATACACGTATGAATATAACCACCCCTCAGGTTTACATGGTTGTTCAATTAAGCGAAGCTAGAGGTGTTCTGGTTAGCTGGGGACAGAAGTAGCCAAAAAAAAAAAAATGGTAAATGTTATCAAACATTTTTAAACGTTGCTGAATAGACTTCACGTACCGTACATGCCTGTACGTATTATACATTATGACATACCGTAGGTAACATCATGCATTGGAGCTGCCAGGAGAAAGTTTGGTACTAAAAAATTTTTTTGGACCTCTTTTTTTGATGATACGGGTAACTTGCGAAGGGTCATAGCTCGATTAGATAACGAAGTAAGAATTGAAAGAAAAATCCTTGTAAATATGTCCTGTAACGTGAAAGACTCGTTCCTGTCCTTATATTGAATTAGAATTAGGCTTATCCATATATCTAGAATTTTCTTAATATATGTAAATATTATCTACGTTTGCATACGTATATGAGAATGGAGGTAGCTCGGATCTCTCTCTTTCTCTTTCTATCTGTCTGCCTATCTCTCTCTCTCTCTCTCTCTCTCACTCGTGTCACCTTTTACGTGACATGAAAACCATCGATCTATGGTTCTCTTTGTGTTTCACAATCCTTACGTTTGTTAGCGCACACGCATGCTTCCTATTATAATAAGGAGAGAGAGTCGGCGCTCTGGATTCGAGGCACTGTTTACCAATGTTAAGGAGTAATGTATATGTATATATGAATTACTGGTATTATCGATGACACGTGCACGAAGCCGTTATCGTGATATCCATTGCGCCGATATCAATCTACATACAGCTTTTCTAGTTCACGTTATTAGTTTTGCTCGTGCGTAGCACTATTTTATACAGTGTGTATACGTTTATCGTAATATCAATATTTCGAAAAGTGGGAGGATGCTATTCGGGAAGATCTTCCCGCTGAGAGATATGGAGCCCTCGTACGGTGTAACATATTCAAGATTTGGATCAACCTTGTACATATTAATATGAATATAGGACTATTTCATTCGGAGATGCTAATTGGATTTGACAAGTCGGATTTCTTTTGGTGAATGAAAATTTAATGTTAGTCGAAGAGCGACAGTGGTCCAAGTCTTTCGAGTGACCGTTGACAGGTTGTCAATGTCGTCGACTGGACGAGGAAGAACCTTGGATTTTTTTAATTTTCGATACTTTCCGTGAGTGCGAGAGAGACGGTCTTATGCGCGTTCATGCGTGTAAAACAAGGACGGATATACAGGTAGCTCGAAATCGTCGAATTGGCTTACACGAATATTTTTATTTATCGTATTGGTATAAGTCGCAAAAATTTAAAAGTGTTAAAAATATATCGCAATGACAGCTGTCAAATTTTCGGTACAATTAAGCAAAATGTACTCCTATATTTATATATATGTATCTTAATGCCTTTGACGAATGCTTAAGTTTATCGCACGACGACTCTACGATATCTAATTATCATTTAATTTTTTTGTTTAAATTGACATCGTTCCCTCATCTCAATTGGTATCCGTAGAGACACCGCTATGGCTGCTGCTACAGATAGCACCGATAAAGAACGAACGGGATCTGGTGGTCCTGTTCCTGTTAACCTTCCGGGATATCACGGCCTTGAAGCAGCCAATAGAGGCGGACGACAGCAAGGGTGGATTATCAAAATTCGCGAAACTCGCCCGATCCGTAACGAGATCGAGATCCGTGCTGGTATCGCAATTCAGTTCCCACTTGCCGGCGCTGAAGGATTCCGCATTGCCTACCACTGCGAAGCAGTCGCATCTGGCGCACGTGAGTGGCGCCATTTTCAAATGGGATCTTACCGGTAACATCGTATCGATAACGATATCACTTATTATGCGAAATTCTTTTGATCAGATGATGTCACTCAGTGGAGATGTAATGCCACAATATAGACAAGAGGCCCCAAAGACGCCGCCTCATATTCTTCTGCATTATTGCGCCTTCAAGGCCATCTGGGATTGGATTATATTGTGTCTAACGTTCTACACGGCCATCATGGTACCGTATAACGTCGCCTTTAAGAATAAGACTAGCGAGGACGTTTCGCTGCTGGTGGTTGACAGCATAGTCGATGTCATTTTCTTTATTGACATCGTACTCAATTTTCATACGACCTTTGTCGGTGCCGGCGGTGAGGTGGTGTCCGATCCTAAGGTAGAAAATATACTTTTTTTTTTTCAGTTACGAATCTTTATATATTCATTTCAGGTTATGTACTTTGGTATAATGTTTGCAAGAGAAATAAAAGAGTCCTTTTTTTTAGGTTATCAGAATGAATTACCTCAAGTCCTGGTTTATTATCGATCTTCTCAGCTGTCTACCTTACGATGTCTTCAATGCGTTTGATCACGACGAGGATGGCATTGGTAGCTTGTTCTCCGCGCTGAAGGTTGTCAGACTCCTCAGACTTGGGAGAGTCGTTAGAAAATTGGATCGGTATCTCGAGTATGGCGCTGCCATGCTGATTCTTCTGCTCTGCTTCTACATGCTAGTCGCCCATTGGCTGGCCTGTATTTGGTACGTCACATTAAGGTGATTTCACCCTGCGTACACGTATTTCAGGTAACATATGTATAAAGAGGGCTGCGCCAATGATTTACCTCGGTCACAGTAAATCTCATTGAATTATGTATACGTGGTGTATTCACTTTGGACATTTCTTTGGTGAACATTGGCTCTGCCTTCTGCTTTACACTTACACTACAGAAACATATTAGATTCCAATCGACTGCCAGTGTTCTTAGTCATGAATGGTATCATTCGATTTATTGAAAATTAATTATCTCAATAATATCGATCCTATACCGATCCCTCGAATCACGGATAAGCATCAACAACCGTAACCCGTGGCCGACTGTTCCTCGTTTAAGGTATTCCATAGGAAGGTCCGACGCCGACAATGGGGTTCAATATTCCTGGCTGTGGAAACTGGCGAACGTTACTCAATCACCGTACAGCTATTTGTGGACCAATGCTAGTACAGCCCCAGAATTGGTAGCTGGTCCATCTCGTCGCACTATGTACGTCACTGCCCTTTACTTCACGATGACCTGTATGACTTCAGTGGGTTTTGGTAACGTTGCCGCTGAAACGGACAACGAGAAAATCTTCACGATCTGCATGATGATCATTGCTGGTAAACGAATGTCTTCGTACAGTTTAAAAGCCTTTCGAAATCTTCGCATTTCATTTTACTCAATGTTTTTTCGTGTACTTAACGCGTTACTCTTTTTCTTCTTTCTTTATGTCAGCGCTACTTTACGCAACCATTTTTGGCCACGTCACAACCATCATCCAACAAATGACGTCCGCCACGGCCAAGTATCACGATATGCTGAATAACGTACGAGAGTTCATGAAGCTTCACGAAGTTCCAAAGGCCTTGAGCGAACGCGTCATGGACTACGTAGTGAGCACGTGGGCCATGACAAAGGGTCTTGATACCGACAAAGTCCTCAATTACTGTCCCAAGGATATGAAAGCTGACATTTGTGTGCACCTGAATCGCAAGGTCTTCAATGAACATCCTGCCTTTAGGTATGATATCCTTGAGAATCTGCGTCAAATACTGCTGGTATTAGACACTTGCATATATCTAAGACATTTGACTCTATATATATTTTTTGTATCTTTACAGACTAGCTTCCGACGGTTGCTTACGTGCATTAGCCATGCATTTCACCATGTCCCACAGTGCACCTGGGGATCTGCTTTATCACACGGGAGAGTCTATCGACTCGCTCTGCTTCATCGTCACTGGAAGTCTGGAAGTTATTCAGGACGACGAGGTCGTCGCGATTCTCGGGAAGGGTGACGTCTTTGGGGATAGCTTCTGGAAGGATTCGGCCATTGGACAGAGCGCTGCCAACGTCAGGGCTCTCACCTACTGCGATCTTCATACTATCAAGCGCGATCGTCTTCTGGAAGTCTTGGACTTCTATCAGGCCTTCGCGAACTCTTTCGCCAGGAACCTCGTTCTTACGTACAATCTCCGTCATCGGGTGAGTCCGTTGATATCTATTTAGACATACGTTATTCGTAGCTTGATTCTGTTAAGGACGGAAGAATAATTTCTGGCATCAATATTATTCGTGAAGTATTTATTTGACTTGCGGTACTTCTAACAACCGTATGATTAACTTTGGTACGCTTCAAAGATATTTTAACGTTTCGTCGTTTATACATTTGTCTGTCTTAAAAATTCTTTAAATAACTGATAGCGAGGTTATGTTACTTATTATAATTTATAGTGTAGCGGCTGTACAGTCCTCTGCGAGGGAGGATAGGAAAAGATAGGCTGTATAATTAGGATACGTCCTTCGCGTCATCTTACACTAACGGTTTGGAAAACGATTGTTTATCATCTCCAAAAGGCAGATTGTTGCTTTTGGAAAGATTTATAAAATTAGAAATACCAGGCACTATGACCACCTGTCTTACAGGCGGATGCGTCCATTAGCCGATTGCGTTATAAACAATAAGTGGCAATGGTGAAATTGAGAAAATATACACGATTCTCAATATAGCCGGATAAAGTTTCTTTATAATAAATTCACAACAGGAGATAAGTCTCGATTAACATGTCAGGCCGTTATTTGTATACCGAGTTATCGGTAACTTCTTACGAAGGATTCTAGAATTAAATAACTTAGCTGCCAATAGAAATTATCTAGATACATAACGGTTAAGAACTATCTGTATAATTCGTTTAGACTGTTTATTGCAAACGCCCTCAATTAATTATCAAAGTAGTATTCGCTGTTTAGGAAATTCGAACGAGTTATTTCGTTTTCTTTCTTTTTTTTTTCGATATGAAGATTCAATTAACACATCTTATTAATAACAGTCAAGTTCGAATGAAATATATGATAGTAGTAGTATTTTGATAGTAATTTCTTCTATTGATTTGATGAAAGTTCGAATAACATTCCTACTTGATTCATCGAAAAAATTTCTATGTTCGGTGAATCGTAGATAAATAGATATAGATTTACGATATAGTAGACTGAGAACAATTTGTAATTAATCTTTTCTTTCTCGTAAACCTTCACTATGCATTTTACGACCTGCAAGCTCCAGCATGACTTTAGATGCAGGATCTTGGTCCAGGATAGATTTGGATTCCCTGACGTCCTCTTCAGGTTCTGGAAGAGGTCCCACGCCCCATACTTCACAATGTTTTAATGTAAAATTTTCCTTCCCACTGAGTTGCACGTAGCCTTGAAAAGATGTGCAGGATACACTGGATTTTCCTGTACCGTATTCACAGTCTAACCAAAGCCCAGGATAGTTCAGCTGACCTCCCATTAGTAGTCCATTTGGCATAGTTTGCTGATGAAGATTTAGGTATTGATAGTGATTGTTGTAACCGGTGGATGGGAAAATTAGGATGTTTGGCTCCAACTTGAATAGGAAGCAGGATTGATTTCCAATAAAGTTTGGACCAAGCATCCAACTGTCTGAAGCAAATCCACCAAATACATGGTCATCTGTATCTTGAAGTATAATGATAGTAGATCCTTGCATCGAGATTCTTCCTAGCATTGTGGAAAATGACTCTCCGTGTACTTGGCTCGAAAATAGGAATCTCCATTCATTGCGAAGCTCGTGAGGCAGATTTAGATTTAGAAAGAGAACGTCACCAAGACCCAAGATGCTTGGGAAGTGTGGTATGTTCTCAAGTCCACGGCAGATTGGTAGCAGATTCAATTCATTCATTTTTGCTCCTATATTCTTGTCTCCTTTCTTCTGAGAGGCCAGGAATAGGCACTGGAAGGTATGTGACTGAATCTTTTTGAAGGTTGCTGCTTGTACGAACCAATTTTCAATTTGGTCAACAGTCAATACATCCCCATATTTTATAATATCTTCGCAAAGGTACCGAGACCACATTCCTATCCTTCTGGTATTGACGGTGCAGCCAATGCTGCTCCATGAGAGGTAGTGTGCATTTCCATAGTTCTTTTGCAGTCTCAAATATGAATTTATTGTAGCTTGAATATACTGAAGGAACGTGGCAGTAGGCATTTCAAATTTCTGTTCCTCCTCACAGAAGCCATCGAATACCAAGTTGGTCCTTTCTTCAGGACTGCCACGAACAGCAAATACATACAGACGTCCAAAGTTCTCCCCGTTTATAGCAGAAACTTTCTTCCCGGGTTCATGGCAGAGAAATCGTACAACAAATTGCAGAAGCACATCATCCAGATGCGTAGACCAGTGTTTGAATATATCCTCACGTTTTATAGACCCAGAACTGCGTGACATGGATTTGAAGAGATTCTCAACCAATGTCAGCTCTTCGGCAGACAAAATGTTCGCCGAGGAAGCAGACCTGCTGGAAACATGACCCATCTGAAAATTGAAAAAGCACAACAATTAATGCACGCCATTGGATTCCCTAAATGCTCCTATTCTGGTAGCTCATAACTTTCACTGAGACAGATTACTCGGAAAATATATTAAGTCTAAACCTCAATTGTTGATTGGAAAGATAATATCTCTTATCAACATCCCTATCCAGGCCTAGTTAATGATTAGTTAAGCAACTGGAAGTGATAACAAAATACTATATAATTCACACAAACATAATTATTCCACTAAAAAAAACGTTACAAAACTCAAATATCATATTAAAACCGAAGGACTCACTGTATAATTTCCTGCTCAAAAGAGGAAAAACAGTCAATTAAATTTTACAGGAATTTAAATGGCACACGCAAATATTTAAAAATCGACCAATAACCAAATTCCCGTCATAGACGGTTCAGGATATCCGGTAAGAATCTCTCTCGTTAACGTCTGAGAACCGACTGCTAACCAATATAGAAACGGTCCAGAATCATGTGAGGCTACGCGAAGTAAAAACTTTCGTTAAGTTATCCTGACAGACCTTTAGTTGAGAAATACACGCAGATCGTCGAGCTGCTATCCATATACTTGTTCACGGCCTCGCGCGAAACCTCGGCGAGCTTCGAAAAAAATTCGTACACTAAACATTTAAAGTACTAATATTTACGAATCGCGTAACTCATCTCGGTTCTAATAGAATATTACGCGCCCGATTCTGGCTCGGGGCCGTATGCAGTCCGTCACGATAAATAAAATATGTATGTATTTTGAGGTTATAAGAACGATACTACTTTCTACACCATTCCTCTATCGACTACCATCCGGGCGCATGCTTGGCTGCGCAAAATCTCCCACTTAACGTAGGCAGAGCTCCGTTTTATATCTGCGCGCCTGTTAAGAGATGCTTCCAGTATGTTTTATAATATCAAATTATTACAATATAAGAGATTATCTACAGTAAAAGAAATATAGCCATGATCGAGGCTAGTACAAAGTTATCTATTGTACATACGTACACCTGAATCTACTTACCATGAGGCGTTGTCAAGAGAAATTATATAAGTAGAATGGTGCCTCATGACTATTGTTCACTAAAGAATAAAAACAGAGAATGAGTGATGCTCCGTGATGCTCCCAGGAGAATATAATACAGTGACATGTGTTATAGATAAAAGTATTCATGCTATCTTGAAATATCTTAACTGGCGAAACGATACTCATCATAACGAGGAACACCGTGTAAGGAAATGGCAGGCAGCTAGATATTCCATCAGAGAGTATTCCACTGGAAGATCATTTGAGAGATCACTCGGTTCATGCTGAACAAAGACATTAAAGTTCAGATGAGGGTACTACACGAGAGGTTGGGGTTTTTAGCGTGAGCTTTATGGACTAAGGTTATAATGGGACTATTAAATAAGGGAAAATTGTCTTGTCGAGTAATTTTCCAGAATGCGAAACTGATGAGGTTTCGTGGTCTGACTTAAGATCTGTGTATCTGCAGCATCCAGTGTTACCACCATTATAACGCCTAATAATAAACCGTGCTGCGCGCCGTTGTCCGTTTACATCAAAGATATTACCCATTGTACCAGGCAGTAAATCGAACAGTTATCTAGCCTTGATTCGCTGTAGAAGGCCGAGATCGTTAAAGCAAATAATTCCACAGAGAGCGACTCGCGCCTTACTCCATTAATATAAGCCAAGGCCTACAGAGATGGTCCCTTTGTCTTTCAGCTGATCTTCCGGAAGGTGGCGGATGTCCGACGCGAGAAGGAATTGGCCGAGAGAAGGAAAAACGAGCCGCAGCTGGATCAGACGCAGGATCATCTCGTGCGGAAGATCTTCTCGAGGTAGGGCCAATTCCGCGTCGGTCCCGTGAACGGAAAGGATCTCTGGGCTTTATCTTATTATCTCAATTAATCGTCCCGATTACCGGGACCAGGAGCTAAGAAACGGACCAGGATAAAAAAAGGGAATGAATCCTTCTTCATTCGCCTGCCCCAGTGCTCTGTCTTAGACAGGCTCTATCTAAACCAAATTCAATCGGTTTGATTCTTGCTCCTGTTTATATCTCTTTGCCCACCTCCATCTTGTCAAATCTCTCTCTTGCGTCATTTTACACGTTATGAGATCGGACAAGATTTCTACTCCCTAATCATTTTCCAGATTCCTATCCTCGATCCCTTCAATATTAATTTCCTACCCTCTACTGTCTCTCCACTATTTCTCTCTCAATATCCTCTCTCTCTCTCTCTCTTCCTCTTATCATGTCCATGCTGGACACATTACCTATCTCTATCCCACTATGATCCACCTAATATGTCTTTGGACACGTAACGCGCACGTACTGCTAAAATGGTGAGGAAATTTCTTGATGTGACTGTTTGATCGTTGCTTGGCTGGCTGTGTCCGAAAAGGTTCAAGACCGACGGGGAACCCCAGACGCACGTGACGAGAGCCCTGACTAGTCGGCAGACACAGGATTCCGACGAGGAGCTCACCGTGAACGTCCTGCCGCCCTGGCCAAGTTTTAGGCAATTTCATTTCTTACGTATTTATTTCTCTCCCTTTAATTTCTTTGCCATCTCTGCTACGTACTACATATATATATATATATATATATATATATATATATATTGATACTCTTATACATATATAAATATATATCATACTATATATATATAAAATACTCATATACGTATATAAATCACACATATTATTATATGCTCATATAACGTCTTCCATATATGAACACCCAACATATTCGTATCCCTATTCTTGCTCATGTTACTCCGTAACCACCCGATATATAAATACCACATATATTGCTATTATTATAAAAATTCTTATGTCATATCATTCGTGTTTACCGCATTACGTTTTTCCTTCGTATATTATTATATACACCGCATACGCATCTCGTATGAAAATACGGCTCGAGTCGATGCTTCTCTCTCACCTACGACGCTACTCGAAGCCTCTCGGAACGACGCCAGGACCCCGATAAGCCTGCGACCCTCTTACGAGTATTTCAAGCTCCGCCTTATTACCTCCTTTCGAGGACCCTTATATTCCTCCGTTAATTCGATTAATTAATTGGCCATTCAGGGACCCTGGCTCGAATCCGAATGGCGGCCTGTATCATATTGCGTCTATAATATACTATACCTGTGTACTTGCCATTTTAACGATCACCGCAATTTTACGAATGCTAGAGTGCTGTAAGATATACGCCTTTAGAGGGTTATGTGCATATTTTTATTTCTTATATTATACTAGTATACAAAGTGCCAGGATCGTCTTATATATTACGGTTTTTTTTTTTCACTCAAATCCATAACAATTCCATACCAAATTCCGTATCCAGGTACATCCGTATGTTATATATGAATCGTGATCGACTGTCTTGTCTTGTCGAATTCGTATTGACAGTTGACTGATGTTCGATTACGATCTTATCATTTCCTTCGTTCCATCCGACGGGCTGTCAGGCTCGATTCTTTTTTGAATTTTATACGCAACGCGGTATGCATGTAACGGACACACTCTAGGATTCAAATTTCTCTCTGTCACCTACAATCAAATTTTTTATATATCAATTACACTAATGGCCGGCACGTTCGGAAATTATCGTTAGCTTGTCTTTTGTGTATATATTTTTCTTCATTGACGCTTATATATATATATGAAATTTACGATAACTTCTGTTCTCGATCGAGATACTAATTTAATTTCGGATTCTCGTACGGTTTACGTGCAGCAGCTGTAACGTGTCATTCCATTACTTGAAGATCGAACAGTACGATTCACTTGGAAACTGGTTAAACTATCCACGAGTACCTGGAATTGCATCGCGCTACTCCATAAAGGATCGATGTCCCTGATAGTTTCCAAGCGTGGTGCTATTATTGTATTACCATTATGTTTCAGCGATAGCGAACGATCGAAATAGGCTGCTCCGGTTGTTAGCGCGAAGGGTGATTCCCCGCTATGGCGGGAAATTTAAAACGACCACGGAAACGATTAACACAATTCTGTAATATATTTTTTAAATTTCCTTTTTTTTATTCTCCAACAATTCGCTCGCTATCGCTCGTGACTTCCCGTATGACAATCGCCATTACCGTCTTATCACAAAAATATTTTAGTCCCGTAGGCACACCTCGTAGGTTGCTCGTGAACACCGCTGGAGCTGTACCCTATAGCCTTTTCGTAGCGAATTTTTGTAACGATACGTAAGAGAAAAAAAAATCTATTTCGAGGTTATCGAAAGATCCACGAAGCATATATGACTTTATCGTTATGTTATTATTGTTGTTGTTATTATTATTATTATTATTCTAATTGACCTGCCGCCTAAATATATATATATATATAAATATACATATATTATCGGTTTCCCGGTATGCCAAGCGCTCGACTCATTCGTTTTATTATACGACGTCCGTTAAATGGCTCTTTTTCTGCTTTCTTTTTTTTGCGTTTTCGCGACACAGATTTCGACGGGAGAGGCACGCTGCTGATGTCGAGAAAGGCGACGGGAAGGATGGTAAGGATGCCGAGTCCTCGCACTCCAGGAAACTCTCCTCGGCCGATGAAAACAGTACAGGTCGGGCACGGCCTAGTAAATGGGGACGTCTTCTGGGTGAGTTATCCTAGTATAATCAGCTAGCAGGAATATTAGCCGTAAAGCTACTGCTCTTAGTTTCTGGTACGTGGTACAGGTCGATGTTGTGGCTTTGTTCAAGCGGAATTATACAGTGACGGTACTCTAGAAACAATTAGGTGAGGTTAGCCCGTTTCACATCCGTTATAGTCGAGATTCTACTGTGCTCCAGGCCACTTTGGTCCCTGTGCTTAGTTTCGGGAACTTTTTGATTATCTTGGTCTTGCGGTTTATCAGTTTCTATTTAAATGAGTACCCTTGTGGTTTGGTATTTTGCCGTCAGATGTCGGCCACTTTCATGGCCTCGATACTTCTAAAAGATTCAAGGTGTTGATGAGTTTTTTTAGGTTATCAGTATAGAGATAATAGGAATTTTATTAAAGATCATGTTTTATCATTTTCAGGAAGTTCCAGTTTGGATTCTGGTAGCGATACCGGAACCGGAACTGACACCTTCAAGAGATCCCTGAGCGCCCGGGACTCGAGACCGACATCGAGCGCGGGAACCAACAAGGTCTTCCCTAAGTTGGGTAAACTGGGCGGCACTATAGAGGAGGTCAGTGACGCCGATCATCTCAAAGATCCTCATCCGACGCAACCAGCAAGTCTCGGTGTAGATTCCAAGCAGCTGTCCCTGAGACGGTTGGAGAGCTACGACGGTGGTTTGATCTCTCAACCCAGTCACGACCGGGAGATTCTCGCGGCGGTCCTCGAGGTCAAGGTCGACCTGAAGCTCGAGGTGCAGCGTGTGAATCAGCGTTTAGCCAAGATCGAAGACATGCTGCAGAATCTGATTGGTCGGTTACCGGCAGCTAGTCCACCGGCTACGGCAGGGACCCCAACCCAGCAGCAACCGTCGCAGGCTTCCCAAAGGATCCCAGCAGCCTCGGCAGCAGTGTCGACGTCTTCGCAGCAGCAGCAAACAGTGGAGAAAAGTGGCGCAGAACAAAAGACTCCAGTTAGCACGTGCTCGACGACCCCCGTAGCGACGACGTCCTCGTCCGCGGACCCCAGCAGAGAGCAAACATCCACCACGGTACCGGAGCGTCTCAGCAAGAGCCAAGAGCAGCATCATCATCATCCCGAGAGAACGAAGGACCCGGACCGTCTAAGCGGCAGCTCCATCGACTTCAAGCCCACCCGGGAGGTCAGCAAGGAACTCCTGGAGAGGCTCACTCAGGCCTCGACCTCCAGGGAGGAAAGTAACGCCCTAGGACCGCTCATTCTGCGAAAGCGTAGAAGTAAATCCCGGAACAAGGGCGCCGCGCCTCTCGCGCCTCTCGTCACCCAACCGGTCAGTCCGTCCGAGCCGACGGAGACGACCCAAATGCTCGAGTGCACCGAGGACCGTGATCTAGCCGGAGACAGAAGCGAGAGGACCGAGAGGACCGAGAGAGCCGAGAGATTGGAACGCAAGAGACCTCCACCTCGGCCACGGGAGTATTTATGAAAATTCGCTCAAGCGATATCATCTCATTCGCCAATCATCATCGCGGTTTGATCGCTCGGGTTCCTGGTTCAATTTACCCGGGTGTGTACATATTGATTGTGACCGTCCGAATATCATCCATCGTCTGCGACTCCAGATTCTATCGTCAGAGCCTAGACACGCTATTATCAGGATCGAGGGGAGTCTCTTACGCGTTCAAGACACCTCGCCGGATTGGACAGAGTGATAACAATTTTGTTGCTTGTCTTCGGCGTGCCTACTAGGGACAATATTATCCAAACCGTGTGCGCCAGGTCGTGCAGAACCATGTGATCGACGACGATCGGTAACCGTGTTATAATTCTTAATAACGCCTTCTCTGGCACCAAAGGAAAATACCTTGTGCGCGATAAACGTAAGCATACAGAGAAATTCACTTAACGCGAATTTCTAACGATACTTTATATCAAGATTTAACCCGAGGCAAGAAACCTTAGGCACTCGCAGTAATGTTAACGTTCGCGGTCGCATTTTCGCTATAGGCTTCGCGCGAGATCTCGTATCTATAAGTAAAAAACAAACCAAAAAAAAATTAATGAAACGCTATAAAGATAATATATAGAGGTGAACGATTTTGATAGGGATACGTGAGAACATTTGGGGGTGGGAGGGGAGGGGGGACGACGACGGGGGAGGGTAAACACGCAGTACGTAACTACGAAACACATTTTTTGCATGGCCGCAGAATAAAAACGATTAAAATCCACGTTTATCGGCTTGCGACGGCTTCTTTTTCGAAACATCGAAGTATTCCAAAAATAATACGATATTACGTTTATCAATAGATAAGTACACGCAATAGGAGGAATAAAATTTAATTAATTAATATATTAATGAGCAGTAGGCTTGTTGTGTACGTTCGTGCGGACGTCGCTCGCGCTTGGTCTTAAAGGTTGATCTTATTGACGAAGGTGAAACATCAAGGTTCGTACGAAGAGAACGGTAGATGGGAGGAGATAAATTTTATGGAAATTAACAATGGTGACGAGGGACGTCGGTACCGGGCAGTGGGCTGACGTTCGCACGTACGAGTGAGTGCTTTTTAAAAGTCTTTTCTATTTGATGTCTCGAGCGAACGAGACGCGAAATTGAACGTGAGATAATGAGAGAAAGAGAGGGAAGGATTCTTATCTTCGGAGCAAAACGGATTTCCTCGTGGATCTGTATGTCTATAATTAATTAACGATAGGCTAGTTAGGAGACTTTTTGGTAATGAATTGTTACTCTGGCTGTGTTCGCTATTCCGGGGATGGGCTGAGAGTGTGAGAGAGTGCGAGTGAGTGAATGTGTGCAAGAAAGAGAAAGAGAGAGAGAGAGAGAGAGAGAGAGAGAGCGATTTGATTGGTCCGAATATTCTTGTCAGGATAATAGCGTTCCCGGCTGGATCGCATATAAATTTTAAGAAGCGCGAAAAAAAACCGCGTCTCGTCACGTGTCCTTTTTTTTTTCTATTTTTATCCCATCAATTATTTTACTCCAACGTCCTTGCGATTGCTTCTGTTATATTTATTACTGTTTTCTTCCTCCTCTTCTTCTACTCGTATCTCCCTCTTTCTTCGCTTGAAATTCTCAGGGGACGCTTTTCGCGATTCTACCCGAGCCGGAAGTCGGTGACTTTCCGAGGCGCGGTTTCATTCGTCACGCAAGAAAAGGACCTAAGCCCGCGTACTCATACAGGCACATACGGGAGCCAAACATAGCAATATTAGATATATATATATATATATACATACATACATATATAATATAATTATATACGATAGAACAAAATTATTCCGAAGGATTATACAGTTCACGATTAACGGTGCTGGGTCGCTCGAGATTCGGTTGTGAGTATCTTTTTTGGAGAACGAAAAAGGAAAGAAAAAAAGACGAAATCAATATATATATATACACATATGTTTGCCAAAGAGATACTTCGGGGACAGAAAAATCAAGGGGGGTTCACAATAGCAAGTTAATGTTTTTTTTTTTAAACTACTCCCTTGGGACATCACAGCATTGGAGTGCTGACCTAATCAAGCCTAACGAAACATTTCTAAGCCCATCCCAAATATTGCATGTCCTAACATTGAAAAAATATAAACAAATTTGGTGAGACGCTTTATGGTCCTCAAAACAGTCATTACGCTGGAAAATCTTTGAATACGGTACCCAAAACAGCCACTTGTCCTCAAAATAGCGATTTCGTAAATGCAAGCGTCCCCAAAGTATCCTCCAGCAAAAAATATGGATATATATATGAATAAAAATGAATATAATAAGAGAAACGGATATAAAGTGCGCAGGATCGCCGTAATTTCGATTCGTCGCTGATATCGCTTCCGGTAAGTTTTCGATACCTGAGTAAGTGAAAGAATCGATATATTGAAAGAAAAATATCTATATATATCGTATGAGTAATCGATCAGTTCAATCGATCATGACGGTTCACGGGTGTTAATAGACGATAAAACGAAAGTCAGCTCGTATTGTGCAACGGGTATACATAAAGAGATATAATGAGAGAATCTTTAAATGCATATGAATAAATATATACACAGTCACTGGGTGTATGTATATCTATGCATATAAATATTGTACAGATAAAAGATGGATGATGAGAGAAAGTTATTACTTTTTATCGTATAAAGTGGAATTATCGAGGTTACAGGGAGTGGCGATAAAGATTGTATAATAACAAACAAAAAAATTGATAAGAGGATGGTTAATGAAAAAAAAAATATATGAGGCGTCGAAAATGATTTTGAAGGGGGGAGGGGGGAGGGGGGAGGGGAGACGATGACGATGAGAAGGAGGAAGTGACAGTCGAAGGGGGGGTTGAACGATGGAGAGAGATAGAAGGAAAAAAAAATGAAGAAAAAAAAACAAGTAACAAATTTGTTAATTAGGTTTTAGGATACAGAGACGATATAGCTGGCTCTATCGTAGTTTATATACTAATTGCGAAACTTTGAAATGCCGTTGAACGATTTTAGCAGCCTGATAAATCCGCTCGTGCTTGCGGTCGCCGTCGCCATTTGCGAGGTCTCGACTTTTCGAGTGACGTCATCGAAAGATACGGTGCAACGGGGAATCACGCGGTGAGCTCGAATGACAGATAAAGGATAAAGAAAACATGTCGCCTCGAAATCCGAGTCCTGCCACTTACATATATCTCGTGCCGTTGACGCGTCGTTATGCATTGTATAAAAAGAAATTGCAAAATTCCACTGTTGCCGTTCAAACTTTTACGAAAGATCTAACGTTCGCGCATATCTCTCGTTATTGGCCGTAACCGCCAACGGTGAAGGACCGTCAGCCAATCACGTGAGAGTTTATATGTATATTAAGGATTTGATTGGCAGTTCGTTATTTTCATATTCCCTGTTTCCTTGATCGTGTTATTAATTTCTACGTCAGCCGTTGACGTGGCCTAGCGAGGTTATGAGTCATCGAGAATGGAAGGCGAAAAGTTTGCGAAACAATTGATATAGTTTGTAATTTATTAATTATAGAAAAAAAAACTGTTACTCACTCATGAAATTGGCTGCGGTGCTTTTTACTTTATTATTGGCTATGATGTACGTCAAGTTTTCGCACGACGAGCGGTTTACGATTATTCCACGGGTATTGCAATCGTTTTAATTGCGCCTTGCCAGGAGCGAGTAATTGCAATTGTACATAGGAAGAAGTGCCCGATGCGGTGTGCACGTAGGAAAAAGTAGAAGAAAGTAGTAAGAATGAAAGAAAATGAGAGAGAGAGAGAGAGAGAGAGTGAGAGCATGTGGTTGAGAGACACAGAGAGAGAATGAGAAACGAAAAAAAAAAAAAAATAAAGAAAAAAGCACGAAATGGGAACAAGAAGAATGAGATACGAAGGAGTGTCATCTTTAAAAGGTTCGTCATTGGCAATTTCGAAAATTCCGGTCGACTTGGAGAATAATAAAAAGAAAAGAGAAAAACAGGATAAATAGTAAAAGAACGAAATCCAATTAAGCGACTGATTGGCCGCTGCGAAATTCTCTCGTTACACGCGAGCCGTAATATCTCCTGTGCGTCATTTAACAAAAGTGTACTTAAATGAAAAAAAAAAATTATTAAGATCGTTTCGAATTATGGCGCCGTTTTAGGTTTTAGTGCCGAGCGAACGAGGGAGGCTCGCGCCTGGGTAGCGATAATCGATTTTTATTATTGTCCGCGTCCAGAGATGCACGCGTACGCAAATTACCACTGCTTCTGAATCCTCTTACTTTTAATAATTCAAGCTTGCATCGGTAGATACAGCTAGAGTTCTGTTACGTTATTCAATGATATTCCGCCATTCGACCGTTCGAAAATTATTAACGAACATGCATTTTCATGAAAGTTTCATGCTCGTGAAAATTCTGTCAAAAGTTTAGGTTAGGTTAAAATCCGAGTTACAAGGATGATTAACAAAAGTACGTGTGCTGTCCGGATTATTCGAACGAATTAAACCTCGAATGACGACACTTGACGATGAGAACGTTAAACGTCGACGCTGCCGGTTGAAAACAAATTTTAAGAACCGACGTGACCGTAGAACTTCGTGGAAGGTTTTGACGAGTGTATAATTAGTTGTTATATTGAGGGATGATGCGGAAAAAGAAGTATATATATACACATATATATATGTGTACATATGATATATATGTACATATATACATAAATTATTAGGCGGTGAAAATGGGGGGGGGGGAGGAGGGAGGGGGGAATTTTTGCTATAACTAATACTTCGTCCATTTTTCTATATGGGCAGTTCGTTGCGCTATCAAGTATCCTCGACCTTGTAATCTCGTCCCTGTCATCGCCCGAGAGTTCTCCTGCAAGATCTGTTACTGGAATATTCATAGACACAGGTATGAGAGGATAATTATGTTGCCTTACCTGCACGTTGCGGGAAAGGCGAATGGCTTTGTAGAGCAGCAACAAGAAATTTCAGGAGAATACAAGGCGGAGCACTTTCGGGCTCTTTGTAGTAAATCATTGAAAATTGTCGCTATCAGATTTTTTCCAAATAAGTTTTCTTGCGACGTGGCCATTATTCAAGGGTTTGATCAAAATCGTGAGAGTCAATTGCGAGGAGGTCGTAAAGAAAATGATGGAAAAAGAATAGAGAGTGAAATCAGTAACGTTAGAATTGAATAACACGATACGGTCGTCGATGGCAGAAAACGGTTTTTTTTTCACTCGCGTATACATATATGTACGTTATTATTATTATTATTTAAATCGTACATATGCACGGTGCATCGATAAAAATGTGCACACGTACCCGGAAAAAGGCTGTGCGCGAGAATATATCGAAACAACGCGAAGTGCGCTGCGAAAACTTCGATATAACGACTGGTTGTTTGCCAGCGAGGATCGTTCGAGGAAACCCTTGAAAGATCAAATTATAGCATCGAACGAAGCCTGGCTAGAATACTCAAAATGAAAAACTGCTTTCAAAACTTATAATAAAAACGTCTGAAACTTGATTGATTTTCGCTCGACAATGCGAAAACTGTGTATTTATTCTTTTAATATAAAAAAAAAATCCTATTTACATCGTATTAACGTTAAAATAGTGCATTGCGTATAAGTATGTTATTCATTTTAATCCTGAACGTCTTGTCTGCGTTCACGTCTTCGAAAGACTTCTACGGGAGTGAGAGTAGCGCACAGAATCTGCGCATAACACCGGACGCAGAGTCTGGTACAGGGTGTCCTGTGACTTTTGTTTTACGTAAAGATTCATTCTTGATTTCTCTTTTAGTCTTGCTTATCCGGCTTTTTCTCCAGGACGTGGATGTAGAAGGCTGGACACTTGACCTTGTCCAGAGATTTGAAATCACCATAGATTGTGTGCTTGGCTCTGTAGTGGAAAGCCTCTTCCAGCATTTTACGAAAAACTTCGAATCTATGAGGATAATAAGATAGTCTGAACTCGTTGACATTTTCGGGATCAGATGGGTCCACATTTATCAGGTAATCCAGGGTAACTATGGCTGGCTTGCCAGATACGTATAACACAGAGGTCTTGATATCGGTCATATGATTACTCTGAAAATATAATTTACAGCAAGTTGACAAATTTTTCTAATCAATTGGTTTATTTAATAATTTATTACTAATATTGATTACTTACGTTATAATATATGCATTTAGAAGGCGTTTGTCCAGTTTCAATCATATAATCATAATTTCTGTGATCGATCAGTAAAAGACCACCGGGTTTCACGCAACGTTCAAAATTCGAAAGTGCTTGTCTGAAATGAAAAACTAACTCAGCATCTGGTTCTTCTTCTTGTTAATTATATTTTATTAAATAATAATTTCTGTATATTTACCTTTGTTCTCTTTGATCGCCAAAGGAGTCTGGCATGTGAGCAAAACTGTTGCCAAGGCATATAACTGCATCAAAACCATCCCCAATCAAGTGGCTAATGTCGCTCGGTAAAGTAAGCCAGTTTGCTTCCTCGATAACTGAAAATAGATTAAGAACTCAGTCGTATTTATGCTAAACTATTTACAGCAAGAATCACAGAGTAAGATCTGTTCCAGAAACCCGTGCAGGACTGCAAATTATTATTCTTCGGTTGGCTGTTTTGCAAATTGATTAACCGACCAAGAATAGACTGGATAGATATTGCAAGCCAGTTATTTATATTTATTATTTAACCAGTATTATTTGGTTTATAGCAATTCTCAAATCACGTCTGAGTCACGGATAAATTCCGTTTAACGTTTTTCATCTTGTTCCTTTACTTCTTTCCTCGCTTCGTCGGCGCCTCAAGAATTTTCGTCCCCGGTTATCGGAAACTCGATGTAACAAAAAAATAACTAGAGCCGCTCGCGTGTCCAGGAATTGTTTAACGGTTTTAATAAATCAAGACAGAATTATGATAACTCGATCGAACTGTTTCGCTATGATAAAATCGTCAGCATGTAGCACAACAACTGACCTTCCATGATAACACGGATAACCTTCTAAAACTTTTTTTTTTCCCTCTTAGTCCTTGCGTGTACTGGAGCTTATCGGAGTATTGTGCCTTATCAATTTAAAAGTTTCCAATATCACTGTCGCATGCAGTTTAAAAAAAATTTCATCAGGTTTACATACTCCAATTGTCATAAGCAGGTTCCTTTCTACGTTCCCATCTTGATTTCAAGGCGTACTTTAGCATTTTGTCAGAAGCATCAACACTGACGACCTCGAAACCCTCCTCCAGGAGCATCACGGAATCTATACCGGTGCCGCAAGCTACATCAAGTATTCTGTGGCATCCTCTCTCCCGCAGAAGACCCACTAGGAAGTCCTTGTAGTTTTGTGTACGTTGCTTCTTGTCTCCGATGAAGACTTCCCATATCTTGGCTGCTTTACCATCTGCGTACTGATCGCGAACACCTTCTGCTGCTGTTCCCAGGGACCGAGTACGGAACACAGAGTCCATCATGTTGTTACCTGACAATTATAAAGTCCATGTAACAAAGGTATGCTAATCAATTTCTTCTTGTAATCTCTGACCTGTACTCTGGCCTATGTTATATGATATAATCCATTATCCAAATGGATCTTTAAGAATCATATAATCAAAGGAATAAGGTTCTTGATCGTAATTTATACTGATTTTTTTGTTTTGCGATTGGCAATACTACTATTGATATGTTGTCGATGGACTGGCAAGATCTTTAAATGATAAATATTTAAAGGAATTTAACAGTAAAGATTATGTATACCTTTGTACTTGACAGCTGCTTATCTTGCGGAATAATGAAGATGCTCAAAAATCTCGAGAGCTCGATGAAAACTGACTTGATACCCCAGCAATCTCTGTTACTTATACCATGTTGAATTACATCATCATTGTCCCCGCAAATCCTCCCAATCATCGGTTTCAGCGCTACCCTTGCGCTGGACATGATCCAATCATTCAAAACATGATGAAACATTCTTCTGTGTTGTCTTTATTAGCTCAAATTTGTCGATTATAAAACAGTAAAGCCGTGCACGCCGAGAAGATCTTGGATTCGAAAATGATGCGTTTTTCTAGATGACAAACAGATAAATCTTATCAAATGAAATATCAATGAAATTACTTCTTGTATTGGCTATACAAAATAACACGCTGATAAACTCGAGAGATATGAAAACTACGATCACGGGGTAATAGCTTTGTTATTTAATATTGTTTTTATTTTTAAAATATAATTACAGATCTTCGCAAAATTCTTCACACATTATGGAGTAAATATATGTACATGTATACACATTTGTTTTGACAATTTAACGACCATAAGCGACATTATCACAATTGTTAAAGTGATAAAAGTCAATATCAGTATTTAAAAAGTTGTAAACTCTTTCTGATGTTGGACTTACATCAGCCATTGGGATAGTCGATAAAAAACTAGTAGGTGATAAAAACTAAATGATGACAATGCGGAACTTGTTGATCCAGTATCATCTGTTGATGCATCTCACGTTCCGCCAGGAGTAAAGTGAAGTATGCTCCAGGTAGATCAGATTTTTCGATATATATCGATATCGTTCGATATTTTCAAACTCTGCACACGACCCATGACGACCATCATCATCGTACTTATATTCAAATGTTCTACGTGTGACAAAGAACGCTGCTGCTATTGTCAGGATTAAAACAAGAGTAATAAGGTTATCAGGATAATTTGCGCAATACTCAATACGAAGTCAACGTTAGTAACAATAGATTAAGATATATTAATATCCGTCTACGTAGCGTTGCCACGATAGCCTCTCTTGTCAAGAATTTAAAAGAATGCTTGGTTGATAAACTTTTGATCTTTGATAAGGACATGTGATTTTTTATTGTTAAAAAGTGAGAGAAAAAAAACGTGCTGTTTGTTTCAATGCATTTTTAAAAAAGTTACGGTTATTGCGCGACTCTTCACGAATATTATTAACCGAATCTCGAAAACATAATAGTATCGGAAAGAGAAAGTATACTCGTTAATTATTTTGGTAAGATTGTGAATATCTTATTATCAATGAATTGTAGGTACGCTGTTGATTCTTTAACAAATATAACTGGGTTTATGAATATTGTACAGTCAGTTACGGAAAAGCTTGACTCTGTGCCTGTTGTCAATGAGAACTGTAATGACGGTTTTCATTGTTTTGCGTTTGAGGAGAAAAGAGAAATATTTCTTTCAGTCACAGGTTTTCAAACAGATGAACTACGAATAGTATGGAGATATCGTATGTACAGCATATTTTGTTTAAAGAGACGAATAAACGTCATAGAGATGTATTATATTTAACTTTTGTTTGACATAATTTTCAGCACGATTGTTTTACGGATGTTTTATTGTTTGCCGGTTCTGACGACGTCATTTTTACGTAATCAGTGATAAGAGATATGGATTTGTTTTAACTGTACAAAACCATTTGATATTCTTTGGGGATATATAAAACTCGAGAATTGGGATAAATTATTTCAACTATTACAATTGGCGTCGAACTTTTCGGTATATATTTATTATTAACTTTATACTTATTTACATGGTGTTATATCATTGTACTCCGTGGGTAGATGCAATAGTACGGGAATTACATACTTGCTTTATGCCTTAAGATGGTTCGATGATTAGAGACATTTCAAGAGAAAATCAAATTTTATGTAGGCATATGTTAAAAGTTTCATTTCGAACAAGATTTAGCGTACAGTTCTTGACACACAAAAACGCAGTGTTCATGTACATTATACAGATATACTCGATACATAAATGGGAACTTGAAAATTCGATATTTTTCTTTTTTTAACGATAAATTTCCAATTAACGCTTTCGTTGATTAATCTTTGAACTTAAAATCTTGAATCTTTTTTAGAGACTTTTTAATCTATTAATACCTATTGCCATTATGATTATCATCATCGAACCGCCTTAAGTGTCCAATAAGTCAAAGGCCTTAATTCGACGTTTAGAAATGCATTTGAGAAAGGTGACGAATGCTTTGTCTTTTTCTTTAACAGCCACTCGGTACAGTCGTTACGTGGCAAGACTATGTTAAATTTTTCTATTACATTTTCATCACGATATCTTATATCAAAATGGAATGAACGTTGGCAGGATTATGTCATATCGTTTTCTTTTCTTGTCTTCTGTTTGGTAGGATTATATGCTAAGATCTTTGATAGTTTTTCTCAAGCTGCACACAAACCAGTGCTATCCGAACGCTTTAAAATCTGAGTACAAATTCGTTATCATGAAACTTGATAAGATCCTGTACACGTATTAACATACCCATTGAAAAGCATATGGGTTTTTTTTCGTATGATTATCATTCTTATATCTTTTTTTAATGTTATTATATTCGTGAGTAAAATTTATATTGAAATCATCATTAATATAATCGATTCACGAGTAAAATAGAGGATCTAGGGGACTCCCTTGTATCGAGACCCGTGTAAAGATGACCCTTCGATAAAAGTTTACTCGTGGTTAAATTATGATATCACTTAACATAAGATAGGTCATTTAATACTAATCATTTTATAATTGAGCTGCCTTGATACTTTCACAGCTGGATATTAAAAAGGACCAGGAGAAACACAGAAAAGAATTCGATCAGTCTTTCCGACTTGTCAATTCATTATTTATCAGTCCCGGCATGTGTTAATTGTCACCTGTCAATCTGGTCAAGTCAATTTGAACTGCCTGTTATTATAATACTATTAAATAATATTCGTAGTACCGAGCGACATGTTTACAAAGTGAACTGCCTTTGGTGGATAATTAAACAATAACGTGTTTCGTATTCTATCTAATGATAAATGAATCGTAGAGAACTCCAAGTGAAGTAAACATTGTAAACTGACTCTGTAATAGAATCTCAGATTGATATCATTTTTTTTTTAACAAGCTAGATACAGAGACGTATACGATATTCGATTCTGAGTGATAAAATTATTATTTCATTTAAGTCATTTTCTGAATTCCTCATAAAATCGGAAATCGATTAGCAACGGATTAAATTTCAATATATACACCCTTTATGTTTAAGAAAAAAATTCTTAATCTCAAGGCACTTGGGTACGAATTCCTTAGTTAATATTTTAATGCAGTGCGCTGTCGTCTACGCACCTGCTGGCTCCTAATCGCACTCGGTGCAAACGTTCAAATTTAATGTATAGGTTAATGTCTTTGCGTCACAATTGGAATGTCAAGTCATAGCGAACGGATAAAGTACGTGCCTCGAATTCTCGAGGCTTTTCACGCGGCATAATGTTTCTTCTTCTTTATAAATAAACATAACCTCAATATAGATATCATATACTAACGATGATACTTTTTCCATGTAAACTGTGACTTCTTGACAAGATCTCGTCAGCAATTGGTATGCCTTGCTCCTCTCATTAGCGGTATCAAGATGCTGGGACTCTGAGCCTGTCTCAGGAAGGGATGCTGTAACAATTCTGCTGCTGTGGCTCTTTGGGCCGGGTCCCGAACCAGCATTCTCTCCAGGAAGCCCTGAAGTCGTGGACTAACCTGTAACGATACAGTATAATAAGGAAATCGTTGAAGATCTGTGAAATGCATGATTTATTAAAAGTGACAAGAGGAGCTACCTTGTGAGAATTTTTCAATTTTGGAGGTGGCATGTCTCTGATACGTCTCATGGCTTGAAGAGGAGGTTCGTTAAAGAAAGGAGGCTCACCGTCTACCATTTCTATGATCATTATACCCAGTGACCAGATATCAACCTCAGGTCCATAGGGTAACCTATAACGAGTGTAGCAATGAATAATTTTTATTCTGAATGGAATGATGTCGGTGAATAATTTTAATATACCATACCTGGAAATCACTTCTGGACTCATCCAATATGGCGTACCTACAAGAGATTTACGTTTTGGTAGTTCTTGAGAGACTTGAGCACAAAAACCAAAGTCAGACAGCTTAACACGACCGTCGGCTGTCAGCAGAATTGAATCTGATTTTATATCTCTGTGAATAACACCCTGAGAGTGTAAGTACGCCAATGGCTTAAGGCACTGTGAGCAGACCGTAGCAATCTGACTCTCATCCATGCGTGAATGTGTTACAATATCTGTCAGGGCGCCGCCTTCCAAATACTCCATAACGACCCAGAGTTCATCATCTACTAAGAAACTGTCATACATCTCTACTATGTTAGGATGATGATAATCCCTCATTATGACAACCTCGTTGAAAAGTAGCTCTCGTCGCTGCTGCTTTCTCAAGTCCATCTTCTTCACGGCTACCTGACGATTCGTACTCTTATCCGTAGCTATGCAAACTGTCCCTGTACTACCTTCACCGATCTTTAGGAAATTTTCAAGATTTTCTCTTGGATCACCACGACTTACCTAAAAATTATATCATGGATATAATATGTAGTATAAGTAAGACGTTAATTATTTAATGAAAATAATTAAATACTCACAACCATCTGAAGCGCTGCTCTAAATTGCTCATGCGTCAGTCTCTGTTCAGCACTTTGTTTGTTAGCATTGTTTGTTCCAGAAGCAGCGGCCAAGTTTCCTGAGGATACTGCGGCTTTCATGTTTTGGTTTTGATCCGGAGTCGAACTGACACCAGGAACCGTTGAGGTGACAGCTGACTTCGAGAGATTATGCATAGATTGCGAGCTTTCTATTGGTTTTTGGAAATGAGCGTGCAAATTCGGTGGGTTTTCGCTAATCCCATAGTTTTGAGAATGCTTGTTCACGTTGTGTGAGCTCAGTTGACTCAATGGACGTTGAGAGGCTATTGAACCAACTGGTGAAACTTTGGGCTGCAGTTTATGTAGCAACACGTTTTGTGCCATTTGATGATCTCGTGAAGAGGAGTCGATGTTAGGTACCTGGAATATTAGAGAAATACACGTCTTTTTTTCGCTTTGCAAAATGTTGATTGGATATATAAGTTATGCTTTAACAAGTATCAGATAAAAGCTCTAAGTGCTATATACAATAGATCAGATTATCTATATTCCTAAACATAGTATTACTCACTGGTATATTCCCATTGAATTGACCTGACGATATGACTGGTGGTGGATTCATCCTTTGGAAATCATGGTCTGATATCTGTGGGGTATTCGGATTTGACGTGGGGCCCTGTAGGTTGAGAATGGGGCTTAAGTTTTGGAAATTAAGAGACATGTTTTGTGTAGTCGAACCTAGATGAGTCAAATTTGGTGAAGACTGCATGTTAGGATTGAGATTCTGTAAGTTAGGAATCAGGTTTTGGAGATTAGGATTTAAGCCAGGAGCCATATTTGGTGAATTCTGTCTTAGGCTATCAGGATAGCCATGTGGTTTTCCAAATGTGGGATACGCCTGCATCTGGCCTGGACTGGAGGACATCTCTTGGCCTTCCGGCACAGATGGCGGAAGGTTTGAATTAGTTCTAAAATTTATAAAACATTGTATAATAAACTATCTGTAATATTCTTAATAGTTATATTACCTGTAGTCTCTTCTAAGTCTTGGTGGGCTTGACGATCGCAGCGAATTCGATCTGGCAACTGTGCTAGTCTTGGGAAGTTTATTTTCAGCAGTTTTCTCTCCCAATCTTGCAATTTTTGAATCATTATGACCTCTCACAATAGTCTTCAAATCAAGAATGTCTGTAGGTGTTATTTCACTGGGATCTACCAGAGGCAATGGCCGATTACTGGACTTGAGAATTTGATTATTCCCAACGATAGATGCCCATTGTAAAGGAAGTCCTACAAACTTCCCCTCGCGCTTATCAAATCCTGTATGTACTCTATGCTCAAAATTGGTAGGAGTAGAAATCTGTGGCTTCTTCTTCTTCTTGGCAAACATTTTCACTTTAAAATATTTTCATAGACACTGTACAATTCCTGAAATGGAGACAGAGATCATACAGATGACGTTACCTCATCCAAAATCTTTGATACTTACAATCTCAACGGTTGTCTAAGAAAAACAGCTTGAACTTCAGACTTCAGCAGTCTTACAATCTATACCACAGTAAGATCAGCAGGGCTATAAAATATCCTTAGCAAGAATCCTTACTGCTACAAGCAACACACTTTTCCACAGTATAAACGGATCGTCATATGCCCAGCATCCACATAATAGATCCGGTTCTCGGATACGGCCACGAGGTCAACATCATCGTGGTCAAAGAAGCGTTGGAAATTTGGGAAAAACGAAATGGGCCAAAGGAAGCCAAGTGACAGCAACGCCTAGTTACCACAGCTATGCTACGGGTACGAATATTCAGGAGAGACGTTGGTTAATATATGAAACGCTGATTAAACAGTATGTATTCTTTCGTACCACGACAGGATCAGGAACGAATGCTCTGCACAATATCGACGAAAATTCATCGAATTTACTCCCGAAATCACATCATAAATATGCCGTTTCTCGCTTCGACAGGTTGTTTGCGCTGTGGCGCCGCCACTCGATGGAGATAGAACCGTACCTGGTATTCAGTCTCTAGTCATTGCGCAGCCATTTCGAAGCCATATCCTTAAGTATGCGCAAGGCGCCTATAATTTGATTGTTTCTTAGGCATTTCGTTACCTTGGACACTTCATATTCCCATTAAATTAAAATCAATGAGAATTCATTGGTTGACTTCATGTTTGGCAAAGCCACCTGCGTTATCCAGCTTCACTGTGAGCTGCTCGATAACGAGTTTATGGTATTTCCTGTGCCGTTTCCAGTTGCGCATTCTAATTGCCCTGGCACACTTTAGCTAAAATGATCAAATACTGTCCACGTTCATATATTGCTGTACTTGAAGATGATTATATACTAATATAACAGTAATACTCATTTTAGAGTATCTTCTGTAACGATCATTTTTTTTATGTGGAGTAAATCTTCTCTACATAATTTTCCACGAAACCTCTGCAAGTTCTAGGACGGCTGAAAAATCATATCTGAATCTAATTTATAATTAGTTAACAGGAACAAACATAACTTCCCTTCTAAGCCTGCCCGTAGGCACTCTCGAATGCTTCCCGCAGACGGCAGTTGAAAAGAGTACAAGTTTAAACCTTGAAATGAGAAAATGAGATTCATGAAATTGACAATTGACCAAAGCGTGGCATGATTGCGTGGTGGAAGCTTCAGTCATGGAGTCTCTCCAAGGGTAGCCGAATAAAGACTAAAAGATCTAATAATACAGTATGTTATGGCAAAAACTTTTTTTTCTGTTTCTCCTTCATATTGCCAATCTTCCTTTCTTTAATCAATTATTTATATTATGCCAGTATTATCTTTTAATGATTTCAAAGTGTATTGACTTATACATATATAATATAAAGTAGTACTGGCATTATTTAACGATTAAAAATAAATCAGGTGTCGTCCCATTTTCAAACCTTATCAGAATGAATCACGATATGATCTTAATCGCATAATTATATTTGTATTACGATGACTATATCTCAAACACATCAAATCAAGACGATTCGTCATAAATAGAAATCACGTCGAATTTCCATGTCACTTTACAGTATCACAGTCACTTCAGAACTTTACAATGCATCCATCTTCTGTTATAGTGAGTGCGTTTATTAGATTATTGAACATATCCCAAAGTGTTCAAAATGATTTTCAAGATTTAGCAAGACAAAAACTATGTTTAAATGAGTCTACAGATATTTTAGAGAAAATTAATCTTCGTAAAGAAATTAAAAAATGTTTGCTACATTCTCAAAGAGACAAATTGATCCACATGAATATGAATGCGAGTTTCATGTATCCGATATTGTTAAGAGACAATTTTTTACGTGCGGGAGAGTACAATTTCATTTTCATGGACACTTCCAATTTCTCTGACGACGTATCGCACTACGCTGGAAATAAACGTGACAAATTTCTTTCAATCCAAACACGTCGCTATCGTCCGACGGACATTTTCAAAGTGGCAAATGATACTTTAAATTATTTTTGGACGGAATGGATAACGAATGTCGTAGTTTTTATATGCTGCAATTCAAACAATGAAGTGGTTCTCTACAGTTACGCACCGTTCACACCGAGAGTATGCAAATCCGTAGAAATATACGAACTGAGCGACTGGACGAATGAAGAAATGTGCTTTCCGGATAAATATAAAAATTTTCATCAATGTCCAATACGTGTCCTTCACGTGAATAGAATGATTCCTGGGCAATTATATGGAACCATTGAGGAAATAAGTGAAACTATGATATCACACTACATGGCAACTGTACTACGTTCGCTGAGCGACGCGCTCAATTTTCGTATCGATTGGGTAATGACTGAATATTCAAAAGTCGGATCGATATTAAAAAATGGCACGGCTACGCTAATGATGGCACTATTGATAAACCGAAGTGTCGACATTTCTGACGTGCAATCAAGATATAGTATATACGAAACCAGCGTTCTGGAACGAACGTCACTTTACTTCACGGGAGATTACAATTTTGTCATGAACAATTTTGTGGCATCGTTTAACTGGAAGAATTTTATATATCCATTTTCAACCGTCATATGGCTCTCCATTATTTTATCTTGGATATTAACTGGTTTTGTCGTTACGATATACAAGAGAGTCACGCCTGTGCCTAGATCTACTTATAGCCTGCTGAATCTCTGGTCCATGTTTCTTGGTATCTCATCCATAAAAATGAATAACAATTCGTTGAAGTTACAAGTATCAATTTGGTTGGTATACTCACTAATCATTACCAATGCCTACCAAGGAATTTTGGTTGGATTTCTAACAACACCAAGAAAGTACAATTTAATATACAGTCTCGAAGAACTCTTGGAATCTGGAATACCGTTTGGCGGTGATAATTTTACTTGTTGGTTCTTTCAAATGGATAATTCAACGATGTCCAGACAATTGTTGAATCGCTTTACAGTAGTGAGTAATAATGAGACCATGGAGAAGATTAGAAGTATATTGAACGGAGAAGAATTCGCTGTTACTAAAAGCAGAGACTCAACCGAGTACATGAATACACACAATCCGGATACCAAACAGCTTCACATTATCCCAGAACCAATAGTACATTATACTTTTCAGTATCAGTTACCAAAAGGATCACCTTGGTTCTCCAATATAAATTTAGTCGTGTCACAATTGTTCGAATGTGGTATCACTGAAAAGATAAGACGCGATGTTTATGGGGATTCCAAATTCAAAAATATAAGAAGCAATAATTCACCGGTTGTATTAAAAATAGATCATATGTTTCCAGTATTTGTTCTTTACATAATTGGAATTTTATTTGCGATTATTGTCCTTGTCGTTGAGATAGCGCTTTCTTAAGTTGCCTGTAACATGTTAAATAGAGATAACAGTAAATATAAATGTTTTTAATAATTAATGGGTTGGTCTATCAGTATCTAGATCCAGTGGCATTACATCATACATTATCTTTTTGATGCCTTTATGAAGACATTTAATCTAAATTCCACAGTACGTTCGACTCGACTGTCAATAATCTATAATCATTTCTGAGTTATCAGTCGAAGCAGACAGGTCTATATAATAATGAGTAATAATAAACTTTCATCACCTCATTTTGTTGTGGGTACCATCGTCAAAGGTTTTCAAAGAGGATCGAAAGAATTAGGAATTCCAACAGGTACCTAACTATAATATAATTTAGAATGTTATATAGAATTTATCAATTAGTACATTTCATTTTATAGCAAATTTACCTGAAGAGGTGATCGATGCCTTACCTATTGAATTTGAATTAGGAGTTTATTATGGATGGGCTTCGTTGAATAAAAAGGATGTTTATAAAATGGTTCTGAATGTGGGATGGAACCCATTTTATAAGAATACAAAAAAATCTCTGGTAGGTAATATCGATATTGGATCATTTAAATATGTGAGAATTGCAGTTTATCTTATATCTACTTTATTACTAATGGCTAGAAACTTTGACATGTTATAACGTTAACTTAATAATTAGGAGGCACATATTCTTCATAAATTCCCCCATGACTTTTATGGCCAAGAACTCAGACTTGTTATTTTGGGTTACATAAGACCAGAGATGAACTTTTCCTGCGTTGGTGAGTAACTTGTAAATTTATTATATTATATTAACGAACGAGACAAATCTTCTTTCTTTAAGATGATCTGATAAGGGAAATAAAAAACGATATTTCCGTCGCTGATAAAGAACTAGAAAAACCTGATGTTGTTGATTATAAGCGAAATGCATTTCTTAAAGGAATAGAGCCTCAACATTTATAATAATTCGAACAATATTCAGAATATAATTTTACATATGTATTGAATTTGTATGCAAATCGACTATACCTGTCAATACTTGTGATTCTAATGTAAAATAATAATTCTGCAAAATATAATTCTAATCTATTTTATTTATCCAGTATTACGCAACTCTTATTAATATGATCGATAGTAAATGACGGGCTTGTATTATAATTCTTAACAGAATTATCGCACCGGAGTCTCAACATGCACTGTCATGACAGAGAATTTAAATTTATAATCCACCACTGATAGATTGTTTTTCTTTCTAATAATAGAAATCAAGACTCTTTAAAAGAGCAGGATATAGAAATTAGAGAGACCGTTCTGATTGAATGGAATGAGCGATTAAGTAGAAATTATGTACACGGTGGAGGTGGTGGTGGTGGTGGTGGCGGTGGAAGCCATGGCATACCTGGTTGTCCAGGAGGAGGTGCTGGTCGTGAATTCCACTGCATACGAGGAAATCTCATTGGCGGGCATGAAAATGTACTTGGACTGCTTGAAGCGTAGTATTCAAAACCAGATCCAAATTGTGGTGGTCGGTCATAAACAACATCATTTTTGTACATAGGATTTTGCTGTTGGTTAAAGGAATACTGAACATCATATTGACTCTGTTGGGTTCCCTGTGCTGAATTTGATGTATTCGCAGAAGTTTCTGCATTACACTGTACTGGATAAGCGCTTTGCATGGAGTGCATTTGCATGGGTGTGGGATGTGGCCAAGTGTTTTTTTGAAAAGTATGTTGTTGCGGCCAAGGATTTCTTTGAAATGGCGGACGAGGCCATGAGTTTTGGGCATAATGTGCATTTGATTGTTGAGGTTTTGGACCCCATTCATTCATGCCGTGATTATATGGTTGATTTCCATGATCGTTATTCTGAGATTTCCAGTTGCTACTCCAAGGATGACCCGATTGCCAACCTGCATTCGAACCTGAAGATTAAGATTAATTTATATGATGAATAATTATATTAATATTTAATACAAATGAATCTTCTGTTTTACGTTTTCGTTTTGATGGAATATCCGATGTTTGCTTGTTAGTCTTTTCATTTTTCTGTTTTTTCAATTTTTCGTAATAAGCTCGTTCTTCTTCGTCATCTGAAAATTCTGGATGTTCATCATCCCCGCCAACATCGGTCCCTTTCATCCTGCAAAAGAAATTGGAAGTGATTCTTTTTTCATTTTAGTACTTAACGAGCAACCAAGTTTCAAGATTACTTATAGTTAAGAGTATCGACAGAACTCACTTTAGCAGATCATGCAGAAATACTACAGTTGTGTATGGCGTGTTTGGACAGTAGTACACAGTCATGCCTACTTTTATGTCACACTCCTCAATATGTTTAGAACTGTTGAAACGTACACAGTAATGGGGCTCAGCTACCTGACCAAATACGTCGAACACTCGACCTAGTACTCTGCGTCCTCTGTCCACAAATAGAACCGTGTCCAGATTAAGTGTAGGTTTTTCAGGTTTAGGACGAACAACTACTAACTGATCCACCATCCAACCAACCTGTAGAAATATGTTTTAGATGTGTGAAAAAATTTGTAATGCAATTTTTGTCAATGTTTATGATTATAAAAATAAAACATTACCTCTCCCAATGGATCACAGAGAACTTCAGGAACACTGATTTTTAAATCTTCGATTGGTGGAAGATCATCCAGCTCACCCTTTTCATCTTTTATTTTGACAGACTTTGATTTTCTTGCTTTCTTATTTCTAATGGCAAAATTAGATAACATATGAATCAGTATTACTCAGAGATTGTAGGAACTTGTATGAATTACTATTAGGTGGATATTGTACCTGTTTGTGCTATCATCACTTTGCGATGCTGCGTCACCATCGCTATCTGCAGAACTTTCACTACTACTACTGCTGCTACTGCTACTACTGCTACTAGAATCTTCTTCGCTATCCATTTCATTTTCATCGCCAGACGATACTCGTTCTGTTACTCTATACTCCTTTATAGATAGCTGTTTGTCAACCTCAATATCTTTCTCACATGGTTTACATGTGCTCATTGTCTTATCCTCTGACTCAGATTCAGAATCTGAATTTTCATAAGCCATTGCCAAAGCTCCAAGAGACGATACTTTAGTATCAATAGCAATTCGTTGAGCTGAAATATATGAATGCTATAATAGTACAACTTAAAAAAGCATATAGATTATATAACTAAATATATTGCTTTTAAAAGAAACCTTTGGCATTTTCTGACTCTTCAGTAATATTTAATGGTTGTGCATTGGTGTTATCATCTGTAGGACCATGATTCTTCGTTACAGTTGGTAATTCCCTTTGCTCCAAGCTAAACTTATCTTCTGTATTATTACAACCATTAAAAATTTGATTATCACTACTCTCTGAATGTTTTTCAACATTAGTATCATGGTTTATCGCAACGTTTGGTAACACGTTACTTGTCAAAATACCATCATCTATTTCCATTACATCCACAGCATCTTTTGTCATCTCAGAATTTTCCTCCGGTATATAATTTTGTACAAATTCTGTATTTGTAATAGTTTCAACTTCAGATAGAGGTTTTTCAAAAACCATATGAGCTTCAGTACTTGACTGGCAAGTTTCATTTTTCAAGGTTACGTCATGCTCGACAATCTTCTCTACTTCATTTACAACACTTTGTTCACTAGCCATTTCGACAGTTTAAAGCTTTATTCATTAGGTAATAAGAAATAATTATTAATAAAAAATCCTATTGAAATTTAATCGTTTGTATCACAGCTTCTAGCATTGATTTCACGTTGTATTTCTTTGATAGATTTTTTGAGCAGTACCCCTTGTTGACGTTAAATCACTGCGTTTTTATAACTAACGAAATAAGTATTACTTATACTGACATTTCTCGAATTATAAATGTTTAAAATCTTTTCAAAAGAACACGTGCAACATCCATCCGTCGTGTAACACCAACCACGTGTTGTCCTGCTATACTTTGGAATGCCGCCACTTTTCTCTTAGAAAATGGCGCTGATTCTTATCATTTGTACCTGGCCAAATAAGACAAGGAAATAAAATGTAGGGCATAGAGAATATAAGGAATTTTGAAAATACCACGCTTAAAGAAATAGACATGTATTTTTCCCAATACAATACCGCACATTTCTGAAATCTGTCAACGATAAGCGTATTATAAAATCATTATATTATGTATGTACAGTTAATACTTCAGAAACGTGAAAATTGAAATTGTCTCCAGATAATTTCTGAACTGCTGATAAATTAAATTAATTTATGTCTACCTAATCTCTCGTAACTATATTGACTATTGTATGTATAATCTTTTTTCCATTCTGGTGATTAAGAAGATTCAATAAAGGATCTTGCATTTTCTGCTCCAATAACTTAACTAATTCGATTCTCATACGTTGTAACAATTGTGCCACCTGAAACAAGGGAGAAAACAGAAATATAAAAATCAGATATTGCTTATACTGTACGTAATGGTAAGTTCTTAATTCTTACCCTGTGTGATTCTACCCTGAACATAATCCAACCATCTCCTAGCGATAGAATAAAAGTACCATTGTGCAATTCAATGTTAATACCGTATCCTGAAAACAGGATCAACGATAACATAGGCACCATGGATATTTCCCTGATAAAAATTCTACTAGTCTTAATCTTCTCTTGAAAGACAAGATAAGGACTGGGAAAATGTCCCACTGAGAAATTCACTGAGGATGGATGAATATTAACGAAGCCATCATTTTTCGTCTGGAATCTAAGCTCCTCTGGTTTGGGTTGTCTAGGAATAGCGCCAGATGACTGTACTTGGAAGGATTTTTCAGGCGTGAAAACTTTCACGACATTCGGATACAGTGCAGCGCACAAGAGACCCTGTAGTAGCTTAAAGTTATCGTTGTTCACATTCAATTCGAAACCCGTCGTTTCGAGAACTTTATCTGATCCCATTTGGCGTTTCCTGACATCAGCAGGTACAAAACCAATTGATACTAGTAACTCTAGAAATTGGTGTTTTATATCAGCCAGAGTGTGCAAGGTTCTCACTGACAAGAAATTTTCATTGGCAAATACTTGACCAGCATAGGAACTATGAGAGCATGTTTCCAACCATTTCTGAAATATCATATCCATTATTTCGTTACGTATATATTATTGTAAATTTACAATTATTTACCCTATATGCCTTGAGGATGGTCAATTGATCCGAGTTGGCGGTTGAGAATTCCCTTTTTTTTTTGTCCACTTCGTGTTTCTTATCAAAAGGTGCGACGAACGGACTTTTATGCGAAAGACAGGCTGCTATTGTCAGTGCCGAATCAACACAACAAAAAATAGAACCGAACAGTATTAATTTCCCAATTCGTACGTCGACTGGTAACGTTGCTAAATGATGACCCAAGGGAGTCAATACACATTCAGGATCGAACGCTCCCACATCTTGGAGTCGCTTTATGGCGTCAGTGACACTTTCCTTAGAAGGAGGTTCCAGAACTTTATCTGCAAGTGGAATAATAATACTTATAGCATAGAATATAACAAATTTGATCTATAAGAGAAACATGATTATACAATACCTACCTAAAATATCATAAAGATTTACTTTCTTTCCTTTGTGCATAATTTGAATACGGAGCAGTAAGGGTTCTAAAGGAATTCTTAATATTTCAGGTATCGGTTGAGCTAAGAAGTGATGCTTGAATCTAGAATACATTACTTATAATTATGCTCGTATTTAATTATTCTGAATTGGAAGTGCAATATAATAGTTAGAGTATTAAACCTATGAGATGTATAAAGATGTATGCTAACACCAGGCATTACACGACCTGCACGTCCTTTCCTTTGCATAGCATTGGCACGAGATACCCAGCACATTTCTAAACTCTCCATATTCTGATTAGAATTGAATCGAGTTTCCTTCATTTTGCCAGTGTCAACGACAAATACGCAATCGTCTATTGTCACAGAAGTTTCGGCTATGTTTGTACTCAACACAATTTTTCTAACACCCTCTTTCGTTTTCCTGAAGACTAAGCTCTGCTCCTCGCTGGACAAAGTGGAATGCAATGGTACCACAACGAATTTTCCAGCTTTTGGTGATAAAATTTTATTGTCACATAAGGAATCCCTCAGCGCAATAATCTCTGCGAAACCAGGTAAAAATACCTGAAAATTTATATTGTTACTGTAGGTCGATTCATAACAGAAATATTACATACGGTACTATAATATCATACCAGAATTGAGCCTGTTTTAGGATATTCATGATCCCCATTAACAATCCACTCCAAGGTACTTTCCAACAGATCAAAATTAATTTTTTCATGGTCCATCACGTAAAGATTTTTATATGTACGTCTAGAGTATCCTTCATATCGTCCAAAAAGTTGGGATAAATTCAAATTGTCATCAACAACATTATCTCTTGGTACGACGCTGGATAAACTCTCCACGTCTGCAGACTCCAAGTCAATTTCTAGCTGCTCCCAGCCGCCTTTAACTTTACGCGTATATTTTGAATTCTCTTCGAGAACAAAATTCGTTCTTTCAAGGATATCCTCCAGAAAGATTTGTTCGACAGGGAATGTTCTACCAGGAATATCCAGTACGGGAACATTTCCAAAGTAAGTTGAAAACGCATCAGCTTTGAGAGTAGCACTCATTAAAATAATTTTCAAATCTGGTCTTTTAGGCAGCAATTGTTTTAACAACATGAGCAAAAAGTCACTGTAATCAAATAAGATAAGTGAAATGTAATCAATAATCGAACACTATAATTTGAAAGTACTATCTTCTTTGGTATATCAGTACCTTTCAGCACTACGTTCATGAACTTCGTCCACTATGATGTGAGTGACTGACTTTAGTTGTGGATCACTTGAGAACCTTTGTAAAAGTATACCTGTCGTACAAAAAGTCAACCTTGTCCAATTCGACATTTTGTTTTCCAGACGGATTTGATAGCCAATTGTATTTCCTATACGCTCGTCTCTTTCTGCTGCAACTCTCTCAGCAACGCCTATTGCACTTATTCTGCGTGGTTGAGTACAAATTATTTCTACATGAGGTTTTGATTCCTCGTATCTGTTTACTATCCAGTTATCCAATATAAATTGGGGAACCTGTAATGTATTATCGTGAAGTCTTATACGCAGTACGAGAATAAGTTTCAATTACCTGAGTACTTTTGCCGCATCCGGTTTCACCGGAAATTATAGTGACTGGGTTTTCATCTATTATTTCTAATATTGCATTCATACGTGACCAAGCTGGCAACTTTCTTCGCATCTCCTTCATTTTTAGATATCTTGGATTTCTTTGCTTTTCCATAAACTTGTGTTGAATATCGTCATCTTGTTTCACTATTTCTTGCCAAGGAATATCGTTACGATCTCGGCGACGCGTAGAGCCCTTCTCATAATGTGTAGGAGCGTCGTTGCCATCATCCTCTGACGATTTCGGAAATAGAGGATCATCCTTGTCAATGAACTGCTCTTTATTTTCCTCCAAGTATGACTTTATGTCATACTCATTTTCCAAGAGTGAGATCAATGAGAATATTGATGGAGTTCCATCGATGCAGAGTTGCTGTGCCTCATCGTAAAGCCTTCGTGCTATCCTAAGGCATTCTATTTTTGGATACGTTGTTTCATTTTTGGAGAAATAAAGGTACGGGGGTTCATAAGGATACATGCAACCTGTTTAAAATGATAATTTAAAAGTTAATAATCAAACCAAGAAATCTCTTGAATAAAAATTTAGTCACTTACCTTCAGGGAATCTTATTTCCAATGTAAAATATGGATCTTCTCTGAGTGGTTCTGGTTTTACTGGTTCTGGTTGTTGATGTAGAAATTTACATTTTGGCCCAAATCGACATTTACCGTGTAAAAACAATCGGCATAGCTCTTTATTTTCCTTCTTAGGTTTTTGCATGGTCTTAGTCTCATGTTTTTTTAATAAGTAATTTAACTTTAGCTTAATTATCCATATTTGGTTTTTTATCTTCTCAGTGAACATGTCTCCATAAATTGACTCCAAAGCTAATTTTTCGTCGTCTCTTCTTTCCAATATTTCGTTGTAATCCAAATCACCCAAATCTTCCCTCTTAGGAAGTTCATCAATTCCATAATATTTACTAAATAATATTTCTAATGCATTTCCCATATGACCATTTGCATGCATCAAAGCTTCTATACAATGCGAAGAATGAAAGCTGTAACAGTGGAAATGTCAATAGTAATGGTTTTAGAAAACAAAATATAAAATACTATTATTTAGAGAAAATACAGTACAATACTACAAAACCTGTAGGTTTCTAGTTTGGATGTTGCAAATTGTCTTGTTATTTGCTCTTGAGTTTTTGGTGTTGTATCCTTGGATGAATAATCCAAAACTCCTTTTATTACTAAATTACCCCTTTCCATCCAATATTGCTTGCCCAAATTAGATTTTTTATTTTCAAACTCAGTGATATCAGCCACTTTGAAGCTCTAACAAAAACAAAAATCTTATTAACATCATCGTGTTAGTCGTTACTTACTTTATATCACAATGAACATATTAATCGTATTTTAATATATCATACTTGTACATACAGATCCATAAATATGTTTCAATGTTTCGTAAAGTTGTTTCTCGGATTCCTCTGCTATTCTGAGAGTTTGCATTTCAACCTTAAGATTCGTTGAAGGTCGTGGAGAACTTTCTGGCTTAGAAACATCTTTAGCTGGTTTTATGTTAGTATTCCTTGCAGATGAACTGAACAAAAATTATATTTAACTGTTGTTTTAAATACGACATCAAATAATATATGACAACTGAATTCTTTATTTCTTACATATTACTTTTAGGTCCTTTTTTCTGTTCTAAAACGACGTCTTCCATCAATTGGGCACTAAGGTGATCCATTTTCTATCGATATCTTATTTTTATAAAGATAAATAATATATTTTCTATTGAACTGTAGTGAAATAACGTCCTTTCTAAAAGGTTAGCGCCTACAAGCTGTTTTTAGCCTTAACCAGAGATGAGTAGGGAGAATGCCAATGAGTCAATGACTGACACCCGGTATAATCCATGCGTCTCATGGAGCTCACCATCGATAGGAGCTTACAAATATCAAGCGTACTATTATTATATATATATGTACTCGACCAATCCAAAACGTGAGACTGGTTTAATGGCCCTCCGGGTAGGTGGCGCGTCGGCGCCGGCATTGTTACGTCATGAAGCTGGTTACCTTGAAGTGCTTCGCTGATTGGCCGTTCATCTTAATAGTGTTACGTAGCAGAACTATTGTTAAAACCTATCAGAAACTATAGGACTCCTCTAGCTATTGAAAAAGCTTATTGGTGAAACACTGTTCAAAAATTGAGGTGCTACACGGGTGTGAGCTCCAGCACCGCACTTTTTTAAAATCTCTTAAAGTGATTCAACAATAGGCTTTTTCAATAGTTCTCGAAGAGTTCTACAGTTCCTGATAGGTTTTAACAATAGTTCTGCTACGTAACATCGGTAAAATACCTATTAAGGATATTAGTCGCACCACACTCTTCAGTGCAGGTATGCGTAAGGAGCCGGCTTTCTGGGTCGTTCTCAGATTGTGTTTCAAACAGTTCCGGGATAGTTCTCTCTAGTACTCAATGTTGGGACCATAGTTCCGCTTGGAACTATTTTTAAATAATGCTGGAAGCTAGCACCGCATCGTTGCAGTCCTTAACGCAGGCCTAACTATCTGATGAGCGGCCCCATTCTAAGGGTTGCTCTCGTAACCAGCGGTAAGTTGCGGAGAACCTCTGCCGGCCAGGCTACACGTTCGTGATCACGTTCAGCTCGGCTATGACGGAATATGAATTATCGACGGAGATGATGATCACAAAATCCTCCTCCCGGACTCGCCGCTACGATTTAGTGCCATGCTTTTGGTATCGCCTAAAACTGTAGCGTTGTGCATCTCCCCACTCATCTCTGTCGTCGCGACGTCGAGGCCTGGTCTTTTGCACCATCCACCATTACGTGAATGTAGTTTATGGCGAAGATTTTACTCCAAATTCTACAAATCAAGAAACAGCATATACAATTTTTAACAAATTAACTGAGTCATCATATTCTTCTGTTTTTTTCAATTTGATGGTATTACTACTTTAATATAATCATTATCGTATTACTTTAATATGCTTGTATCGCCTTAACCTATGCAATCGGTCTTTAATTTTGATATTGTATTTAATTATTTTTATTCAGACTGGCTATGGCATCTACGTGCATGATTTTACGGCGAGGTATCTCAACAACATGCGTTTGTAGTGGTGCTCGTAATTTTCGCAAATTTCTACTTTATAACAAACGCGGTTCTCGTCTTTTCAAGAAAAAACAACAAGAAAAACCAAATCCCGATGTCCCTATTGATCGTACGTTCAAATTTGTTAATTTTATTATTCTGAAATTAATAGTATCATATTAATAATATTTAATTTTAGATCGAGGTACTAGGGCTATTGGTTATTGGGAGAGAAACCACTTTGTTACTGTACCTGAAATGATACCAGAACTTATTGTACCATCTCTCGCAGACTTTAACTTAATGCCATATGTCTCCTATCGTGCAGAACGACGTAAAGAGGTTCCATTTACACCTCATCACCTATTCAAAGTTGTATACGGTCCTAAAATTTTGAGTGATTTTGAGAATGGAAAATTGGATTCGGACGGCCAGCCATTGGAGCCAAGCGAAGAAGAGAAGCTTACACCGAGTGAAGCTAAAGCTCGTGCTGATAGTACTGGCTGTGACATTTTTACCACCGATCGTCCAAAAGAAGAAAAAATCACTGAAACACAAAAACTTATAGCACTTTCATCGAAATAGGTACTCTTTCACATCATTAAATGATTGAAATAAAGTTCTATAATACTATTATATATTAATGCGGATAAATGACTAGTATTCAATCATCATTTGTATATGCTTTATTTAATACACTCTACGCGCGCTTGTATATTATATTGGTGACCATTCTATTATTATATAAACGGTAAATATTTACTATCAGTGACCAATCTAAGAACTTCGTATCCCACGCACTTTCACGAAAAATTGTTAAACAATCGTGAAACAATGTTGAAATATACAATGCCTCCCCTATCCGTCTCTTACTGGCCACTCGTTATTTCCCACTGATATGATAATCGTCGAATTCTCATCGTTATATTTGCGCGACAGTCTTTACTCGATAGCAAATAATTACCCTAACAAAATATCTGTAGCTATTGACTATGTTAGACCTCGCTTCGCAAAACAAATAAGTACATGTCGCGTACAATACTTTAAAAAATACCTGCTCAAAGTAACGGACGAATCTTTGAACGCTCTTCTTTTCATATCTTTGCCCACAACTCTTCGATCTCAGTTTTCAAAAATGTCCCTTCGTCAACGGATAGAGAACGAATTTATTGCTAGTAAAAGAAACGTTAGCAGTTTTTCTAAAACGATTCCTACATATTACGCACGTTTGAATCCATCATTCTGAAAGGGCAATGACTGATTAAAAAGGATTCTGCAATTATAAGTGATACCACGATTCGTTACTTTGGTCTCAATTCCTATCGACTTGTATGTAAATTACGTCACGGATTTCTACGTGGTGTTGCCTGTTTGAGAACGAGAGATTCGCCCAGTGATTAGACTAACTTAACAGCTATTGATTCGCTTATCAAAAGGTTTCACATTTCTTTAAAATTCTTTGAGCGAAGTTTGATTGTTTCTTGGGTAAAAAATGGCGGAGAATTCGAATAGTAAAGTCGTTGTCAATTGTGCGCGGCCGGTATTGCTTCCTATCGACTAGAGTCTAAACATATTTAACTATAGTACGAAAAAGAAGTGCTGCAGCACGGGACCGATAATGTCACCGTTAAAAATTCGTTCGACATTAAAGGACGTCAATCAAATTGCGTCCTCGAGTGTCCCGTGAAGAACCGTAGTTTTCAATTGGAAACAAATTGACAATCTTCACAACTGCGTCGTTAGGAAAATATTAATTTTCAAAAGACCATACAACCGAAAAGCACTAGTACCGCACAGAAGCTTCCGGTCTCGTTTAAAAACATTTCAAATGTTAATATCCACCCATGAATAATATAAAGTGCAGCACTTCTTCCTTGCAATTTTTCTTTTCTCACACGTCTCATCTAACGCTTACGACTAATATCAATCCTCGTTATTATCGATACCTAAATAGCTGTCCCTCTTTTTCTTTTAAGTAACAAAGAGTGAAAGGGGATCAAAGAAGTTTCTACATTGACGTTGCTACCAATCGATTCATAATCAATAGTCGCTCTGAGAATCAGGTAAATTGACTGGTTTCGATTCTCACAGCTTTTCACTCTTTGGTGATCCGGGGTGTAATAAAAGCACACGTGACGCACGTCCTGTATCGATCGTCTTTTAAAATACCCCATAAGTTTTCTTATACGCTACTTGCTTCATATAATCGTCGTAGGGAGTAACTCTTTTTTTTCGTCCTAGGTTCGACGCACGAAGAATACTATTTAATCACTAGAAAATGATTTCGCGACTAGTTTCTTCCTTGAGCACGCTCTGGTTTTCTGATTAATCATGATTCCTTGGCAGTAATTAATTTCGGTCTCACAAATTCTCTATCGTATGTAAATACATGTAACGTGGCATGCTGGAGGTGGTGAGTTCTTGAATATTGCTTTCTAAGTAAATGTAAACTGAATTAACAAGGACATTAATTATCCTACATAGTACAAACGAAAGTTTAGCTTGGATACTTTTTGTTGGTATCTGAACTTGACTTGTTTCAGTTAAAAAATGTACGTTCATATATACCAGGCGACATACGAGACAATAGTACAGTTAACAAAGGTCCCAGGACCTACGTCACACATGTTTCTTAATGATTATTGTTTTGGTGTTACACTTTGGTTTTGTTATCAGTCTATGATAAAGTTGGTTACTGGATTCGATGGTGCCAGTGGTATAGTTGGACTTACGTAGGACATTGCCTCAGACACTTACAGGCATACATAAAAATCTAGACACTAGATACCAAATCGATAAGGACTCTTTGTGTCGTGCTGTTAAGGGGTATAATTTAAATTTTCTTACCAAAATAACAAACAGCAATTACCCAAAAAAATCTGAATTCGTTAAACATGCGACGTACGTCCTTCCTTTTAAATACTTCATCGTGAAAGTCACAAGGCGTCTATTCCTTATTTCTGGTTATCAGTATTCACTTCTGTTATCAGCGCCGTCGCTAATTATCGTAGGAAGCAGTCGCCGATGCGTGACGTTAAAGCCTACGCAATCCGTATTAAGAGAAAAAAGAAAAAATGGACAAATAAATCCTTATCGAGGAAGCAAGGAGGTATTTCGTTGTCGATAACGTAACAGCAGCAACAGACGCAACGTAACAGAGATTTCACCATTTGTATGTGACAAGTGACAAATAATACTGCATTCTGGGAATATGATTATATACGTTTTGTTTTTTCTTTTCTTTCCTGGATATCCCATTAGTATTTCTGTTGACGATCGAGCGTATTGTCTGTCTTGTTGTCTCGCTTTTACGGGCTCCAAATCTCAATGGTATTTACGTTATTACTACGTTATTTAGCCGTGACACTTTCTACGGGCAACGTGAGGCAGTTCATTCCATGGGATCTCCGGCGTTTTCGAATATCGTTGAATGGGGATTGCTCCCGGCAGGCCACAAAAAACCACCTACGCCCCCAGAAGGTAGATAAGATGCACCACCACCGAGTCCGACCTAATATCGTTACGTGTCATTTTATTTCAATCGGAGCGACATGCGCTACATGTAAACAGTGAGGAGCAAGCGAGCTGTGCTACTTTTACGTGAGGATGGAACTTTGGATTCTGTTATTAAGAAAGGAAAACGTGCATATTCTCAATTGTCATTGCGAGCGGATCAACGTGTCTCTTTGCATGGGAATTCGATAGAACTAACGATTATATAATGGTTAATAGTAATGGAAGGATCATTGTGTCTACGTGTTTCGTTACTCCGAGTATTAGACGGGACGTGCATGCAAGAGAAATATCTCAAAAAAAAAAGAGCGAATGATAAACGCCAAAATTAAAGAAAAATAACTATTTATTTGTGTCAAGTAAATAAATAATCATAGGAACAAATCGCAGGTACTAACTAGCTAGGTAATAACTTTACGAACAATAGTCAAAAATTGGATGAATCGCTTTCAGTGTGACTAACGCCGTCTAGCGGCAAAGTGTAAAAAAAATAATTAAATTAAGCCAAAGTAAAAAAAAAAAAAGAATTGCGCGAACTTTCTCCTTGACTTTTTATTCTTCATGGAATTCATGGATCGTAGAAACTGCTGCGCTCGTTTCAATGCTTCGGTAAGACAATAGTCTCGAGTCCGTGGTAAAGGGGTTAATTAAGATTAAAGAATATATACCTAGCGCCACTAATAATTGGTAGATATATCTTTACGTTTTTTTTTTTTGGTTTAATATTCACATCCAGTATATGAGCGGTGTCTCTAAAATCCAATCGTCCTCTAAAATCTAAGCTCACTTATGAGATTACCTGTTGACTCCATAGGAGCGTTCTCTCAGCCAATTGGCAATCGGCTGCCAATCTTGACGGTAGACTTTTCCATCGTTCCTCTTCCCGTTCGCGCTCCCTGTCGAAATGCTCGTCCCCGAGTCCCTGTACCAAGGGCGGCAAGATTTGCGTCCTCTGCGCCAGCTTGTAACTATCCTGCCGCGGTACGTGCTCGCCACGTCTGTTCGCGACGGCGCTGGAGGACACCGGATTTGGCGTGGGACTTCCACCGTCTCTGTGTCTATGATAGAGATTCCTCTTTTGCTGAAGCATGCGCTGTTGAACGAGAAGTTGCAGCTGAGTACCCGAGTCACCGCGGACCTTAAATTGCGGTTGACTTTGCGGCGAAGTCGAGGGTGGTCTCAGATGAACGAGATCCATGTGACCTCTAGCCTTTCCTGAATCTGGAACGTAGCATTGCCATGTCTGTACTCCCGCGTAACCACCGGTTTCTCTTTTTTTTCTCCCGACTCTCCTTAGTATAAGAATAACGTGTCTAAAAAAATGAATTTAAAGATAACGAAAAACAATAAATCATACGATAATGCTGATTACTCGTAGTCGATTGGTCAACCGTTTCTCGTTTAATGTTGTACAAGGATATCTTTAAAAAAAAAAAGTCCAAACACAGGTAAGCCAAAATCTTACCTTGAATGCTACGTTGTTTGGCTGGTCTATCCCCACCACCTTGCTGACAAAACAGCAACCTAGGTCCGCCATCGGATGCTCTACGTCCTTGAGCCACTCTAGATATCCTTGTAGCTACCGGGGACGGGCTTTTGGGAGGCGGCGGGGTGCAGGAAGGCAAGCTGCTGGTAAAACAACCGGTAACCGTGTAATCCGGAGGACATCCCGAATCGAAACTCGATTCGAATAATTCTGACGATGAACTTCCGCTACCACCGGTAGCGAACAACGCTGTTCTGGCAGGTGGATCGATCGGGTCCACGATGGGACTGTCGAAATGTTGGTGCTGATAATCGCTCAGTCTACGATTGACTATCTGACTGTCAATTCTCTGACTGATATCACGATCCAATCCAAGTCTGTGCTCTTCCAATTTTATCTGAGCCTCGCGCAGTTCATCTCCACTGGGTCCTTCCTCGAGTTCACCTTCCGCACTGCAGCAACCTTCATCGGTGGATGAGCTCGTGGAGCTGAATCTCTTTCCTGCTCTTCCAACGTCCTCCCTGGTTCTGTTAAAGAAAAAATAAGGATCTTATAAAGCGATAACGCATACAGAATCGACATAGTGATTCGGCATAACAAATTATTGTAGTTCTCGCACTTAGATCTACGTTAACCTAGCGTGATTACTCTAATGCTCTGACGGAATTTCTCTCGGCAGTATTTCGAGAAAATTCACGGATTTCAACGCTTCGTCGCATTAGCTTAATGGCGTGATTAATTATATGGGTGGTGGTTAGTTTCCCACGATAATGAATAGATTATCCCGGTTTTACTACGGGGTCTGATCGTGAGGATGAAACTAGAACTGGGAAAAACAGTAACACGAAGCGAATAAGGATCGTCGATCACAGGCATAATTCACGAGGATAAGCATAGCAAGCAAATAGGAAGTTCTTAAACGAAGAATTACCAAAACTGAAAGAGACAGCCACGATCTTCCAATCCGACCTGTTCCGATTAAATCTCCAATTTTCATCACCACCCATCAATTACGATCAACGTCCCACTAAGCTATCGCTGCAAATAAAAACCAAACGATTAAACCTTAGGAATCCCTTTTCTTTGAATTCTCGCGATAGGCGGGATTGGAAGTTTGACATTGCATGAGCCATGTAATTCGTAATTTGGAATAAGAATCTCGACTAAAAGAGTCAAAGAAAGGGTGACAACGTCAGAGCGTGACATCCGTGACTAACGTACCTTGAATTGAACTTGTCTTCCTTAGTACGCGCAACAGTAGGCCAACAACTGTTGTTCGTTGAATTGCTGGAACGGTGTTGCTTGAGCCTCTCCAATAGCAAAAAGTAAATTGCAGCGTGATGATCGTAACTGTTGTTCCTTAAAGACTGCATCAAAAAGCAAAACCCGTATTAGAAACAGTTACAACATACTGAAAAGACACAGATATATATATGTATATATATTTATAATCTTTAAGTCACCTCTCTAGTTCGACTAATGTCAATGCCAAGACTGTGCATAAGCCTAAGAATTTGTTCATTGGGTTCTTGTAGAGTAGACGTCACCATAGGTATTACTGGAACACATGTATCTGCAGAACCAGCCATCCAACGATGCCTCTTGATCTGCGGGATGGTGTACCTCTTACAAGGTTCAAGAACCAGCATCTTCCGTATGAGACTCTCGCAGTCTAAGAAATAATAGTATGATACAAGACGCAATTAAGTATACGAATAACCATTGAATCGGATTAAATGAATACATTAATAATAAATTGTACAATACCTGTACTCATAAAATAAGGTATACGAAATCGGCCGCTTAATACTCGATCGCGTAACGATTGCAGTGTTGATCCATCAAATGGTAACGCACCGCAGACTAGCACATAAAGCACTACGCCTAAGCTCTGCAGAGGTTCGAATAAAAAATTAATTTTACTTTCTGATTGATCAAGCTCCTAAAAAATTAATGTCTTACCCATATGTCGATCTCCGGGCCTACGTAATGTTTCCCACGAAAGACTTCTGGCGCCGCGTACGGCGGACTCCCGCACCACGTGCTTAAACGTTCGCCGGGTGTGAATCTATTGCTAAAACCAAAATCTGCAATCTTGACATTCATCTGAGCATCCAGCAGGAGATTCTCGGCTTTGAGATCGCGATGTGCCACTCCGGTAGAGTGACAGTATTCGACAGCTGATAGTATCTGAGCAAAAGTAGATCGCGCTCGTGGTTCCCCCATTCTTCCGTAACGCGCTATGTAATCAAAAATCTCACCCTTGCTGGCGTACTCGCACACCTAGGCAAACAGAATTACGCAATAAATAATAGAAAGACATACACAAATAAATACGTAGAAGCGTATCGAGTCTATTGAAAAATTAAAAATATTTAACTTGCCATGTATATCATATTTTTGGTCTCCATAACTTGATATAGCTTAACGATATGCGGATGCTCCAGTTGTTTCATGATTTCCACTTCGCGATACACCTTCTCGAGATTAGTCGAATCCAATTGTGTCTTATCAATTATCTTTATTGCAACCTGAACAAAGAAATTGTGGCATTGGTAAGAGTATTGCTGATGTCCTTTCAGTTTTCTCTCTCTCTCTCTCTCTCTCTTTCTCTAGGCATTTTTTCATGTCGTCGTCCTTAATGCGCAGATTGCACAATCATTAACCTCGACTTGAGGACGCGCCACGACTCCTGTTTACCTCGGTTTTAGTGATTCGATGCCTGGCTAACTTGACCACGGCGAAGTTTCCTTTGCCGATGGTCCCTTCGATGTCATAGAAACCCACGCGGATTTGCTTTTTACCCTGGCCAGCACCAGGATCCATTTTCTCGCATTAATCACTGTCGACGAGGTCAAGAAGGTATGTCAATCGATCATTAAATGGATTCCTTCACCTCTTCCGAAAGTTACCTGTAACATTTGACATGGAACTGTGAGGTGCACAGGCAAATTGGATAGATGGGCGAGAGGATAAAGTGAAATTATTTTATAAGGGAATCAAATAAAGGTTTTCGTAAAGCACAGTGCGCACGGCCCGTTATCAATGACCGAGAGCACATATACGTGGATAATCAATTTCGACGTTTCTATATAGTTAAGAAATATATATATATATATGTGTGTGTCGGGCCATACGTAACTGATTTGAGCGTCGAACGTATACGATAAAAATTGATCGTCTTAACTGATAAGTGTAATAGAAAATAAGTGACTTTCTTTATTAAAAAGGCTCAAACGAGCAGTGCGTGCAGTGAATAGGCAAATTAAAAAAAAATTAGCTACGCGCGTCACTGCTTACGTACTTCGCTCTATTCTATACATCGCCCATATCTCTGCAAACGTATTCATTGTATCTAAAAACATTTTTTTGTCTCGTGCTTCTAATATTACAGACCTTTAGATAAAAATTAAAAATATTTGCATCCCTCCCCTCGCCACTAACCCCATTACACAGTCAACCTTGAGAATGGAATTTGAAAATTCGCCTTTGCGAATCGCAATTTTACGGTCGCCCGCTGATTCTTTACGAGCGCCTTTGTTTTGACTAATAAGAAAGTTCCGAGACGAGCAACTAACGCGAAATTCCAAATATTATCCGCAAAAGCAGCTTGTAAGAGGTTAATGGGGTTTTTTAACATTTTTTAAATCCCAATTCCCCAAGCCCAGCGTCCAATATGTTTACCTTCCGACGATTTCTTGTCCTTCGCGCGACGATTATTTATAGTATTTATCTTTTATAGTGTAAAAACCTTCGACGAGTCTCCTTGCAATTATTTATTGAGAATTTAAAGTCTAATGCACTGATAGTATACTGATTGTCGATCGATGTTACGTTATCATCAATGGTTTTCCCTTCGAGCACTTTCACGTTTATCCTTCAAGTCCGTTTTTAGCCTTCATACTTCGCGCTGGTTTCAATTTCACAACCATGTTCTAGCGGAGACCTTTCTATTTTAAACATTTAGCGGATTTCTTTAAACAAGCAATATTAACAAAAATTCTCCATCACGTGCGTCAGCGCTTACGCACGTAGGATGCGCGCCATCGTTCGACATTGGCGAATCACAGTAACCGTCTTCCTTCCGGAAGAAACATATAAAATTATATTCTTTAAATAAAGACATACAGCAGTATCTCAATCTTTCGTACCACACGTATTCTATTGCCGTAAGGCACTAATCTTTAAACGTAGAAGGCAAATAGCCGCCTGCAACAAGTACAATAGGTATTCGTAAATGACGTCACGGATCGACGTCCTCAAGTTTACTCAACGACTCTGGATCGATGCCCGTCAATAATGGCTGGGCAACTAGACTGAACTAGACTTAGAGTAAAAACGAGAAACTCCACCGTACTAATAATATCAAAACGTCTATTCACTGTTATACAACGAGGATACCGCACAAGACGCCGGTCTCCTTAAGGTACCTCAACGTGACGTACGGTACGCGTCAATTTAGATTTTCTACCGTACAATATCACTCTCGAGGATACGAGTTCAATCAAGATGTTACTTACCAGGCATAAAACGTCCGAGCGCAGATGCCATCAGCAAGGAGATTCTCTTAGCTCGGTGAAATTCAAAGGAGAGTTCAGTCTCCTTTATTACTATTGGAGCGACACAACAGCTCCTCGCAACACGACGGTTCGATACCGACTAACCGACGGCCATGTTGCTGTCCCCCTCTCCATTAAATTTCGAACCGTTACTACCCCTCCGCCACCACTTCCCCTCATTCCTTAGGTCGCCCCACTATTCAAGAGTCTACCTCCATCAAGCCACGCACGTTATCTTTGACAATTGACGTCAACGGGCCGTCGTCTCTACGTTAATTGCTTTAACGTAATTACACAGCAAATACGACGTGCGTACTCGCTTTAGACTTAGACTCGCTAACCCTTGTTAGAATAGTGCCTGAAGTGCAGCATGACTTTCGAATGAATCGACAAGGTTTATACAGTTCAAAATAATCGCGGTATTCCGTTAGGTTATCCCGCGCGCTCTGATTGGTCAGTTCCGAGAGCGTCTAGATAATTTAACGAAAGAACTGCGCGCGCATTCTTATACAAAACAGTAACGACTCATCTTGATCGAAAGATGACAGATAATTGATGTTAACGTCAATGCCGGACACTCGTTATCTTTCCCGAATGACGTCAGTGGATGAGAAATGTGAACGTTCCTTCGTCTAACAGCTTTTAACAGAATCGTTTACTGTAATGGCAGCTTCTCTTGTCTTTTCACTCGTCCTCTTTCTCCGAGTATCGTTTAATGTTTTCGTTTGTCAATGTTTCCAATGCACTTACATACATACCACGTCTTCGTGTCTCAAGAGGCATCAACGTTCTCGTTAGCCTAGGTCGGTATTCTTACGTTCGGTTTATCTCGTATTTCTTTTTTACTCATCTCTTCTCGCCCTTGAGCTTTCAAACGTATCCACGTATTACATTTCTCAACGTGGACCCTTATCTCTTGTTTTATAACTCTTCAGAAGCAATTGGCTCCACGTGTGTTCTGTCAACATGAATACGTAAGAAGACGCTTTTTAAGAAAACAAAAAAAAAACAGAAATGTCTCTAATCTGAAACTCTGCTTTCGAATTTATTTCACAAAATGTCTCTAAAGTATATTTTCGTTAACGGCCTACCAAATATCCACGCGCGAGGCTCGAAAATACGTCGGAATCAAAAGCAACTTACGAAATAAAAATAAAAAGTGTCCTCCTACCAGTCTCGTTTAATATATACGTACATATATGTATATTACGCTACATATATATGTATGGAAAAATCTAAAAAAAAGTTTGCCAGTATCGCGATGAGCTTTCGAAAAGCAGATTTTAGAGACAGACGGCAAATAAAATGTGGTGTCTCTGTAAATTTACAATTCACGTCAAAAAATATCCTTGAGTTCGAACGAAAGGGATTTAAGAACCCCTAGTAGGAAGGATTGAAGCGGATTAAAAAATTTTAACTATCCTTTGGGAGAGAACCAAGAAAAACAAATAGCGACTGCACGACATTAGTTACTAATATATTTGCCGAATTATCATACATGTATTATTTATCAATGCGAGTCAAGCAATCGATGCAACAAATTGTAATGATTGTCATCGTTAGCCACATGATCGTACGTTCATCTTATGCATTATGTAGGACAAGAGCGATAACGAATAGTCTACCTATAAATTTGTATTAACGCACGTGTATATTCAGTATTAATTTTTTAAACCTTTATATTTATATCATACGTACGGGATTCTTCTTTCGTCCGGATAATTTCAGGTTATGCACGTACAATGTATATTTACCCTTGATATACCTTTATTCTATCATTAGCTCGGTAATATAAATTCTCTCGTTATAATTCATACTTCATAACTTTCATGCTTTTTCTGTCTCAATAACGGGTGTACATAAATAACTATCTACGTCTCTACCTACGAAGCCTTCTTTACGTCTCTGCCATTCAATCGTAACTAAGATAAGGTTATGTTTTCGTGGCAATAATGAAAAATAATAATCACGTTCTCAGAATGCTTTCAACGTACTACGAACAATCGGTAACAGTGACAAATATTATTGGATGACTAACCAAGGATAAATTGTGCAGTATCATACCGCATGAATTTCTCATGGACATGTATAGGTATAATCAGTTTCCTAGTACGTTTTCATTATTTAAGGAAATTCAGGATAAAGATAATTAAGATAGATTGTACATCGATATATAGATATACTTTGGAGATATATACGTAAAGCAGCTCCTTTTGGTCCTCCTCGCGATGTTCGTGGAAGTTCAATGCAGCACGTACGTACAAATTAGACTGTGAACGTGAATCGGAGAGCCTTGAGACGGGCTCGATTACCTGAATGACGCAATTATGCATTTCTAATAATTGTTTCGTATACACGTACCCGTTGTGCGAATTTCGAAACGTGGCCCAAAGTTGCGATACAGCTTGTCTCTGGGCCTTTTAGTCTTTCGGCACGGTCCTGCTTGACGTCATTGAATGACGTCAATGCCAGCCCCCTCCACTAGACGAGAACTGCCCCTCAAAGCGTTTTATCGCGTCAACGCGTGGAACACTGGGACAGCCTTCAAAAACTCCTAGAAAATCCAATAAAGTTTAACTGGTCTGGGAAATATCAGGGTTTAAGAATATTTTGAAAAAAATTACCTTCCTTTTATGCTCCTAGATTCTTCATAAATTCTCTAGTCCCACGTATTTACGTTGTCGAGGGTATATGCGGTTCTCGGTGGATCTTACTGATTTACATTCTGAAAAATGAAATTATGTAATTTGCAATTTCAAAAAAAGTCTACTTTAAACCGGGAATGTGCTTCGGTCGAAGAATGAGAAATATACTGCTTACGCAATGCGTATTGTCGTTAGGTACAAACACATGCGATAACGTTTAGGGTAGCATTTCATGGGAACGACGTGTCGACGTATCCATGTGCAGCTGTGTTTGGAAAATATTAAAACGTAAATCGAATTTTGGGAATTACTTTATGTTTGTAGACAGTTCCATGCGATTATCCAATTTTATCACTGGTAATATTGATTTAAAAAAGAAAATCAACATAAGACGGAATAAGAAAATATGTGACGTCTAGCATCTGAATCGGCTGGGGATTGATTCGTTATTTTGCTTGAATCGTTTCGATTCTTTGCTCAGTATTTGTCATCGTTAATGTGTAATAAACGTAGAGTTGTACAACTGTATAAATATTACGCGTGACACGTTGATGACGCGGATAGACTTGGGCAAGTACGCGTATTTAATAGATGATCTAATGTATAACGATTACGATATCGATATCGGATACAGTCTGAAACGTCATCTTACTATACGTAAGAGGGGGAAAAAAAAGAGGAATAAAGGAGAAAAGTTGAGTAGGGTATCAGTACAGCATCCTGGATCGTTCAAGGATTCTCTTGGTAGTTTTTGAAGTCAGGCAGGGGTTGTTAAAGCGTAAAAATTTGGAAAGCTTCTTGTATAAGCGTTCAGCAAAGTGCTGGTTTCGTCTCTGAAACTTTCCTATGCATTTATGCAGTACGATATAGACACGCTGTGTAGATGGGGGATGAATAACAGAATGGGTCGAAAGAAAAAGGAGAAAAAGTTTCTATCCGATTTGCGGAGAGAACTTTCTGTTTTTATTTCTGTGCGGCTCTTTTTGTTTGACACTTATTGTTTTTGGGTTAATTATATTCCAAGTCGCTGAGCTTCAATTCTCTTGAAGTAACGTGAGGACGCCCATGGAAATCAGATTGTCAAGAGTGAAAAGGACGAGCAATTGGTATTAAGCGGGACATCGAGGCGCTACTGTTTATTGGATTAAGAATCGATATCGAAGGGTTGCGAGTGCTAGCTGAAAAAGTGAGTCATCATAAATTCATGAGAGTTTTACCCGACACGCTTTACTATGCGATAGGTGGATGACGCGAAAGTACCTTCGTCACTGATCTCGACGGAATTCTCAACCAATCTTTAACCTCTGACGCGTATGTAATTCTATAAATCATATTTGTAATCCCTGTCTTGATCATGCGACATGACTTGATTACGAAATTGATATTGATACGTGGACAAAATCAACGTGCTCACCTAAATAGAAATAATAAATGATTGCTTACTTGTTAAATATTAATTAGTTATACATATATTGAAATTAATGATTGTACGTACGTGGGGAGAATCTCTGTCGGTAAAGAAATTATCTTGAATAACGCATTCTTCGGGAAAAAATTGCACGGTAAGTTGCCATCCGATGGTAAAGTAGATCTTGGAATAAATCTTGCTAAATTTTTCACGAGATTTTGTGAATAAAATATATTGTTAATTACAAAAAACTAATTACGTTAAAACAAAAAGTTCAATAAAAAGTATATAAAGATACTGCAGTGACTACAGAAACTCATTAACCCGTCTCTTATGGTAATCTTGTAGTTTCTCGATAGAATCTGGGTGGCGTTGCGGAACTTTTTTTCACGAAGAAGCTTTTTAAAGCTCTCGCTAGATAGTCCCTGCACTCGATAAAGTATATCCAAGCAGACACCAGGCATACAAAATCAGTGGAAATCAACGTATTCTAGCCAGTAATCAAAAGATCTTGAACAAAACATTTCATTACTGAAATTTTCAACCAGGAATGTTAAAAGCAATCAAGTAAATACCACCAAATCAAATACCATATGCCAGACTTCCTATTTGTCTTGACGAACTATCTTCACCACTGTCTGTACCATCATCCAAGGTTGACACTTAACACACGAGACGTGGGATTGCTCCAACGAGGCATCGATCCGCGTCAGACGCGTGGATTTTAATACTGCAAAAGCGTTCAAGGCGCACAGTACAATAGGTAGAGGCACAACGGCGGAAAAAGAAAGAAAAAAGAATTTAAAAAATTGCAGTCTACCGAAAGAACCATTTGGAGAAAGAGGTATAACGTTATGCTGGATCATCACAAATCATTAATCCTGAACGGTATTGATTAATAATATTACAGCTCCTTTTAACGAGGAAAATATCAATACCAAAGCGAACGTTGAAATCACGTACGAAAAAGCGGTCTTATGATTCTCTGTAGCATCCGATACGAAATCAATGGAGGATATCTGTTTGACAAAAGCATTGTAGCCACAAATACTGATTCCCTTGTCTGGTTCTAAAGGCACTTCCACTACTGACAACATGGAATACAACGGTATACACCAGTGTTGCAGACCAAGTAGCAAATATTCAGGAACGCCTATAGTCTGAAGCAAGGTTAGGTCATGTTCCTGTGTGCATCTTATCGCGTCAAGATACCCTCCATGCCGATGCATTTGGAAAATACTAGCCAGAAGATCCTATTCAATGGAGAATGTTGTGGCATCTGTTTGTGACCTTTATATTCCTTTAAATCTTTTCCAAGGACCAGGAACGGCTACGCACATTTATTTCATCCGAAGTGACCTGGTGTTCGAATATCAGACACCTTAGAATATGGTATTTGAGTGACCTTTGACATTTTAGTTTATATGTATATCACGCGTCGTCCACAACGGATGTAATTTAATTCCTGCAAGATTTAACGACTATTCTTTTGTAAACTCTGACGAGCAAGTGCTTCTGGGATGGAGGTATGCAGACAGAGAAGATCCGTTGAACAGGGTGTGTGCGCTAGGTGAGGAGAGACGGCAAGAGAGATGCAAATGGCCGGGACTGAATGCGAGAGACAAAGAGAAAGAGATACTTGAAAAGAGTAAGAGAGAGAGAGAGAGCAGGCAGACGTCCACCAGTTTACCTTGTGTCGAAACGTTTTATCTCCTCTACAATTCCATTAGAGGAAACTTCCGAAGGATGCTGCTGGGCTTTCCTCCCTTTCATCCTTCTTCTTTAGTAACCCTCCCCCTTTTCCACTGTAGTATCTGTACATACATATCTCTTCTTGCTGGACCATTTTCACGAAGCACTACTGCGTTACGAGCCACTTGCCTTGGCCAGGCCAAACGATAAAGACCAAATCTGCTGAGTTCTTAGTTTTTTTTTTCTTGGAGGAAGGGGTGGGGGTATTTTTTCAATTTTTTGTCTGATCCTTGAAAACCTGTTTCTTTAAACTTTTCTCTTACTCCAGATGACATTATATACGTCTCCTTTTTTTTACCTTTTGGCTATAGTCTCTAGATTGCACGAGAAATTATAGCGAATTCACGTATCAAAGACCTGCAGTACTCTTAAGCCTGGTTTTTATTAAAATCTGGACAAGCGACAACTGTTCATCCGTCAAATATAATGCTCGACTACCGCGACGAAGGCGGCGGCTTCGGGAAGCTTGTCTATAGGCATGCTGGGCCTCTGTGAGAAAGAGGGTGCGAAACTGGCTGTCATAAAGAACACAAGTTTATCCCTTAGTTACACACGCTGACTCGGTCAGCGTTAAGTACTTTTAGTATAGCGAGAGAGGGTAGCAACGCTTCGCGGGAGTACGAGAAATGCGTACCTGGCAAAAAATCTTAATTTACTAAACGTGATCAGAGAAGCCCGAATCGCACTACTCACCCGTGTTATTATATAAAAATTTACAGAAAGGATAGAAACTTTTCCAGAATTGTCATTAACGATCCAGCATTGATTTTGCCTCAACAAGGATACAAATGGGTAGTTTTTTAAATACTCGTTCTTGGATTCCACATATACGTATTTCAAAATATAAAAAAATTTTCTCGCACCTCATTATTTTCAAAACGCAAAAACATACGTAATTGTCAAGTCTCCATTGTCTCTTACGTAATTATATAGTCGTATCTTTCAGGGCGTGAAATCATTTGAATTAACCCGCGGCGTATAAAATGTCCATTCTTGAATGTCTCCACGGTAAACATCATGGCCGAAACATAGCCGGTCTTTTCACTTCTATGAATGAAATAAGTTGAGCCGTTGGACGCTGAGTAAAGTTTAATTGAAATTGTACTACCCCTGTATATATTTCTCGTTCGCCATAGTGTATATTTTATTAAAACCTCTTCCTGTTACACAATCTCTTACGGGCATCCTCTTAATCGCTCCTGGGCTTCTCATTAATACGTAGAGAATCCGTTAAAAATTTGGTCCGTTGGGAAGCGCGGGAAATTCGAAAACCTCAAAGTATCTTAATCCCCTTGAACTTTATTCACTCTCTTGTTTTACTTGTTAATCTATATTCTATGCCTTCCCTGGACATCCACGTGTCCCGACTAACTTTTTAATTGATAATTCCATTTTTCAATCTTCGTGACGCAATCTATCCTCTTCGCAACGGCAAATGGCCGACGGATCTGTTGTGTTTACGTAAATCATTCAGAGGCGCGATCGTACGATCGATATCAAGAATTATACAGCATTTTCGTATTAGTGATATCATATGTGCGTTTATGCATGCGTGACCAGTAATGTCACGCTGAATTACAGAATGCGTCACACCGATTCTACGGGGTTGACATTTCCGCAAATCGTTTTAACATCGAATTAACAGTCTGATTTTTTCTACCATTAGACAATAGATAGTTCGAGAGCCATCCTGGTCGATCGTCTGATAAAATTATTATCAAGCCACCCTCGACGCAGGGGACTTGCAAAGGTATTTCAGAAAACAGGTCGAGAGACTTTCATAACATGGAACTGAAATTCTTACTGTGAATGGGGAATAAAGAGTGAACTCCGACATTGACACCGCTTCGTACTGTCTTGGGGATAAGGGAAATAAAGGTCTACTGTAATTTAAAAGTTATCTAGCGATAAATAGAAGTGTCCGATATAACGGAGTGCAATAAAAAGACTTGGAAGAAAAATGTGTGGTCGTAAACGTAAATTCCGTGAAGTGGATTAATACATTCTTTTTGTACGTATATAATTTTGCGATCGATTAAAATAATTTCAATGGGACAAAAAAAGAAGAGAAAAATATACGTTCTGATATTCCTCGCTTGGGCATAACAATATATAATGACTGTCATCTGCCGAGATTTTAATTACAGTTTATTAATTGTTTGTGTTAATTATTTATTTACGGATAACTTGCTAAGTATATGTATATCGACGTATCCACTTCCCAAATGTATTTTGTTATGCTGTATCATTTTGACTGGTTAATTTACAAAATTAATGTCCGTGGCTTTAGCAGCCGGTACCCACGAGTTTCTGCAAGGTAGACAGGCATGTACTGCTGGTTATCCAGTTTTTGAAATATGAAGAAACTCCCTTTAATTTTCTTGTTTTAATTAACCATTCCTTAACATGACTTTAACGAGTTACAAATTCTGTCCTGTGTTCTTGGGCGTTACTGCTACCACGGATATCTTCGACAGGACGTGGATAAGGATCTGCTCGTGTCTCTAGACTGTCCCTTTCTCTATGCTGAGAATAGATAAGATCTAAAGAGTCTTTATGCCTGATATGCAACATAACCTAGAAATAAAAAATGAACAAGATCAAATATTAAATCTCACTTGTTATTTTTGAAAATCTTTTCTGTTCCATAGTAGCCAAGTATACTTCCCTTTTTATCTTTTGCATTAGCTGACTTCCATCATGGCGTTTCCTGGCTGCAAAGGGTAATGTAGGGATTTGAGAACGATGATGTGCCTTGCGCTAGAGGTTATTTAGGCACGTGTGTTTACGCATTAGAGCATGTCGGGGCTAGGCATCTAGGGCTTTGTGATTATTGGGAGCCAGGTATTCCTGATCAGTGGAGACACGGCAGGCTTTGTTAAAGCGGAACAAGCATCCTCCGGTGTGTCGAGAGAGACGCTCGATTTCATATGTACGTCATTTTCATAGACTGCAACAGAGACAAAGGAGGAACGAAAAGATAGAGAGAAAGAGAAAGCGAATACGCGTCCTAGGGACCCTAGAGGATCGATCCAAGTACGTCACAAAACGCTATCTAAATTGACGTCGGTATTATATCGGACAGGGATATCCCTTGGGAACATGCCTTGCGTCTTTAATAAGTAGGGCGACGGAAGCGTAGTTTAAAGTAAGTGGAGAAACAGGCTTGCCGTGAACAGATTGGATAAGCATGCCTGAAGCAGTGCTGGCAGTGGTAACGGGATGAAAATTACCAGGTATCAGGATAAGGTAGTAGTGTAGATGTATGTAAGAAAATATGGATACCTTGATAGGCTGGATTGTCGATGAACTTTGAGGTTATGTCGACCCGAGGTCACGAATCTTCCTGACTTCGCTTATTAACTTGTTGGTTTGATCAGTTTCTATTAAACCAATATTAATTATCATCCCCTATGGCTGACTCGGTTCTGCTTCCAATGTGGTCTGATGTCATCTTGTTTTACCGGTGTCTGGCCACCTAAAATATTGATACAGATTATTGTTACTTCTTATTTTTTACTTTTTGGAAATACTGACGCTACCCCCAGTAACTATTCGCTATTCCATGTTAGGTCTAACCTTAAACTTTCTTTATCCACCAAGACCTTCATCTGACCTCCATCAACCGACCCTTCTTCCATCTTCGTTTTGCTTCCTCTCGACCTTCTACAACCCTCTAACCCAATCATCTCCCTTAATATACAGAATATCTTATACCGGTTGATTTTTGATTTATTATGCGACAATTTGTCACTATCGTGACCTTCACAGGTATACCGATGTCAATTCACGAATTACTCTAAAAATATTCATTTCCGGCAAAAAGATGAGTATTAAGTTCAGCGACTAATAAATTTCAGTAACAACTAGCTACGAGGGTTAGAAACTTTATATATGAAATTGGACATTCACGACCACACCCTGCGTAATTGATAAGGCTCTCCATTTACTGTATTATAAAGTTCTCGTGTTCAGGGGTTGTAAACATTTAATTCTTTGTTGCTCTAAAATTATGGCCTTGTCGTTTTTTTCATTTTTGTCCTATCTTTCTTATCATCTGAATTTTTAAAGGTCACCGGAAGTCGTCCTTGACCTGCTTTCTATTTTTATCCGCTAACACTCGGCGATGCCCAATTTATATACTTTATATGCATTCTGTATATGCTTAATGACTCTCTTGCCCCGTGTTCAACAAGCTATAATGGAAATCAGATAGTAAAGCTACTCGAGGGTTAAAACCACAAGAATCCAAACCTCGAGTACCGTGTTAAATTACCGACCTTTCGCTATTTCTTTCTTTTTTCCCACTTTCTCTCGCACGTTCTTACGTCTCTATTTTATTTCCTCCCCGGAAACTTACGCTCTCCTAATTTCTTCCAGACACCAAACTGACGTCAATTTGCCGATTTTTCCCGCCGTGTCTACAGTTTTCAATAATACACACTGAGACAAAAGTCCTCGGGCTAGCTGTATCTTAATAATTCAAAGCACAACTATATAGGGACGCAATTCAATGGATGGATAAAATATGGTCTGCCTATGCTATACAGTATACCTATATATTAAACTGTACTATACAGTATTACTAAACAATACAGGAAATTCTACTATAGCCTGTAGTAAACGTACAAAGCCTTACGCAGACAACACACGTCAGCTATCCAATTTCGTGCTTGTCAAGAGAGAAACAAATATCATTAGAAATTTCCACATTGAATTTCCTGAGATACGTGTTGCAACGCCAATAAAATTTTTGAACGAGTTGTCACGTAACACCGGAGACCGTTATTACTCCGTACAATTTGCAGTTTCTCGCGTACAGAGAACAAGAGAGTAAAGTACAGATTAAAACAAAAGTTTTCAATGATCATCAAAGGACAACGATTGACTCGTAATTCGTTTGTAAGTAAGTTTATGTGAAATCATAATAAGCTTATTGTACGTATCCAGAGATTATGCTGCCACCTAGCGTTACTTTACTGGTACTAAATATGTATATAGAGCACAACCCATTCGGGTGCTCATTTGCTGAAAATTTCACGTGAAATTTTACACCAGCCACCGTCAACATACTTGCTTGAACGAAGCTGAAATTCCTTAGGAAATATCCTGTTCGTATGTACGTACAGTCGAGACTAATGGGCATAAATTTCTATAGCGTTAATGTATAAATGAAGTGATGCTAACATGAAATATGGCGGCTGCCATTGTCAGGCTCGCGCGTCTTATTTACACGTTCGGTTATCAAGCGGTTATAATCGAGTTTACGTGAATTCCATTGACAGGAACGAAGCACGGGAATGACTTGGCTCCATCGCCATGGAAGAAGCGTCGAAATGTAAATTCGTAAAAGTCAAATCGACAAGCGATAATTTCGTATTTGCGCTACGCCGAATACTTTGATTTGTTGTATTTGTAGGTGCGGTTAACGTGGCACGAACGAACGCTATATACGATTTTCACGGCACGACTAATCTGTTGCTTTGACGTGGTCGATGCCGCGGTTGGCACCCCAATAAATCCAGAACGGGATATTCTGTGGTTTTGGGATGAAAAAAAAGAGCGAACAAAAAGAGGAAAATACAATGAACGACAGGAGAAAGAAAAGAGAAAAAGAAACGTTGCAAAGCATCAGGCATAATCCTGTAATAACGTCAACGGCCAATTCGGAAAATTATTTTAAATTGTTTCCAAAAAAAAAAAGTATCAAAATTGCAGGTCCACCTGTGACCATTTACTGTATACATATATCAGTATGTACATGCACACGTGGATGCGGCCTATACATCTATTACCTACAACCCTTGAATTATACATCATGTTGAGATATCCCCTAACCTTTTTTTCCCTTGGTACCCATTGAGAGTCTATGGGCAAAAACAGCTATACTTTCGTAAACCGTGGGGCGTCGTTCCAAGTCATTTAAGAATTCCACGAATAATTTGTTCAAAATAATTTCTTTGTGTCTCGTTTAAATAAATATTTCTTCAAAATCCATGAAACGTGAATCGCGAAGGCATACATTTTGGGTAATTGAATTTAAATTATTTTTTTTCTTATTAAATCATCGAACTATGCAGTCATTTATGCAATTTTTGTTTAAATGAAGAATCAGAGGTAACACGGAGCTTCTACAAGACTTCGGTATAACGGCTGACCTGTTTTTGGTTCTATCATCTACATATATAGTACACCAGCCATGGGTATGGTACCGGAATACATTTTGGGTAATTGAATTTAAATTATTTTTTTCTTATTAAATTATCGAACTATGCAGTCATTTATGCAATTTTTGTTTAAATGAAGAATCAGAGGTAACACGGAGCTTCCACAAGACTTCGGTAAAACGGCTGACCTGTTTTTGGCTCCACCATCTACATATATAGTACACCAGCCGCGAGTATGGTACCGGAAGTACCTTCCTGCAATTTTCCAACAATTATCTTTCCGCTTCCCCCCCCCCTCTCCCCCCATATCTGCTTTTCTACCACTCTCGTTCAGGCTGCGGGAACGCAGCTATTTTTCTCCGATTAAGCTGTGCTTTTTCCGAGCTAACGAATTCTCTTCTCGAGTTGCGGCCGCACTGACGTATTACATGGAGTGACCGGTGCTGCGAGTTTACCGGCATATGGGGGATTGAATATTTTTCAAAAAATATCTCGACAATGCAAGAGCATCCAAGTAACTTGGAACAAGAAATCAAAATTTGATCACGTCGAAATATTTTATTCAGAGTTTTATTAGAATCGAGTCTACGCGTGAGACTGTATAAAAAAATGCAGTGCGAATGCTCCACGTAATCGAGTGTGGTATGGTATGGTAAAGTTCATCACGTGTATCTGTTTCCTCATTTTTACGATCAGGAGGTCATGACCTATGAGGTCCAGTTTTTATTTGACAGTTTGAACCTGCTTTAATATTTTTATCCGGCTGTTTCAGTACGCCGGACGAATTTTCGTAATTTTTGACATTTGCCAATTTCCAGCCCGCAAACGTCGCGTTTCCTGCCCGACTGACTTTATCGAAATATTTATATCGTAAATCCTAGAGAAAATTTCTTCATTTACATTCACGTTCCATTATGTCACCGCTGAATGCACTTTTGAAAAATTGAAAAACAGATTCAGTAGGCAGCATCAGGTCGGCTCCAAACACCCAAGCTAGCTCACCATGAAAAGTTCGAATCTCTGTGGGTAAGCTGCACTTGAAAAAATATTTCAATAAAACTGAACTCTTATTGTTGCAAAAATCCAAAGTCGAATCATAAAGTTTAGTCGTTCGAAAAAAATAAAAAGACAAAAACAAAAGTTTCTGGTCCTCTCGGTCCAGCCTTGTCGGTTTCACCTCAAATTCTAGTTTATGGTCGTCCATGATTATACGTACAGTACATTACGTCCATCGATTCTGCAGCACGAAAGAGGTTCTGTCAAATAAATTTCCTGATGCATTTTCACTAGCGATAAATTCAATAGCAGACTTGACGTTGATTTCAATTTTTTTTTTTTAAAAGAAATATATATATAAAATTCGCTCCTCCCCAACGGATTCATCAAAAACAATATTGGCTTCGATATTGATATTTTAAAAAAAGGGAATTTATTGAGATATCACTGAGATCTGTATTGACAATAGTAACACCCAGGACATTCATGGTGACCCGATGTCCTAGTTGGGTACCATCTCGTCACCGATCTGATAGGCATTGTGTGTATATATATATATATATATATATATATATATATATATCTGTTTATCTACTAACAGCGGTCCACTGCACTATCAAGCAGATTGAATGAATGAGTTAAGTTTTCATTGCGCCGATGTGGATCGCACAGGGGATTCTATGTACGTGGAGTGGCGTCGCAACGGAGGAGCCGACCGACCGACGGACGAACGGGACGGACCAGCAGCCAAGCCAACGTCAGAGTGCTCTCCGACGTCGTCGCGTCCGCATCTGCCGATTGGTTATAAGGCGTATCGCGAGAGAAAGGGAAGATTATAGAAAAATCATTAAAAAAAAACAGTGACAACGGATCACGTAAAATTGTAAGAAAATAAAATATAAATATTAAAAAGAAAACATTATCCAGCGGGTGTCAATTTTCAATCCATCATAAAAGCGTTACCAGACAGTTGATCGATCAGTTCATTGCTCGCAGGAGGATATTGGAAAATAATTTACAAAAAAAATTGTAGCTCGTGAAATATCGTTCAAAAAATTTTTTTAAAGAACCTCAGTTCGAAAGACGATAAGTGTTCGAGCACTGTGATAATTTTCGATGACCTTTAAACTACGCGCCATCTACGATCTTGTGCCCGAACCAGTAAGTTACAACCGATCATAAATCATCGAGTGGAAGCACGTCGTTTACCCCGTTGCAATATTTTCGTACGTAAAAGTTCTGCGACCACCCAGCCATGACGCTGTCTTAATAGTGAGGGACGTGACGCCGTTCAGTAATTTTTTAGCATTGATAAGAAAGAATATAATTTACTGCACGATCAGTGGTATCTCAGTGAAGATCTCGTGAAGATCTTGGACAATGAGGTTCTGTACCCTGGTCCTATTCCTAGCCAGTTCCACGTGGGCGGACAATGGATTCGAGCAGAGTCCCAATTGCTTAGAGCTGAAGTCGCAGGAGGCGTTGGACCTGAAGCAGGTAAAACAACCAAATATTAATAATCAAACTCGATCGGAACACGCGGTATAAAGTCGGTCACCTGCTCTGCGAAATAAAAAAAAAAAAACCGACGGATCCTAAAATAAATATGACATCCTCTGTCTTGAAGATGGGTCAAAGGTCAATTTCGAATTCCTATACCGAATGAGCATTAGCGAGCTTGCGATTAGCATAACCCACATTTAAAACTCATGCACTGAATATAAAGCGTCGGTACCGACTGAGTTACGAGCAAGCTGTTGCGGGACCGATGTTCGCTCCATGGATCTGAGATCGGTCCTATCGCGGAGGAGACGAGCACGGGGGTTAAGGGAGGCGGAGGGGTCAAAGGGCACGCTTTGGGATTTATGATAGAAGTCAAGGGTGGGAGTAGATTTACTGCCAGAAGCATCCCTTCTCGACGGGCACGTATCGCGAGATTTTTTTTTTTAGATCTTCGCCAGTAAACCAAGGAAGATCTTGGAGACTGATGCGTCCCGCGCAGGGAAGAAGTTAGAGGCATCAGCGAACCCTTGGGATGGAATAATTTTTCCCTGTTGGCGTTAGGGGTCGATTTTATAAGTAAGAAAAAAAGAAAAAGATGTATAGACACGGAGGAAAGATAAATAATATTATATATACGACCAGGCTTATTACAACACGTAGAATATACTCTTGGGTACTGGTTACGATATTAAACCTGGATTTAAGTAGTTATGGTAGTTTAAGAGCCAGACATACAGTTGCCTGTGGTGACTACAGTTGCCTGCGGTACCAGTCTGGATGCGCTATGCAGCTAAACGGATAGTGTGTTACAGAGGATTCCAGGGTGTAATCTTGCACGATTCAGAGCTTCCTCTCGCAAGTATTTCCTGGGTGAGGCGAAACATCCACGGAAAGTTCTTACAGGGAGAAACGCGCTTTTAGTGTGCGCTTAGCTTTTTGAACGCTTCTGTATCTTTCTGCTCTGGCTCTCGTATACTCTCTCTATTTATATATGCTTGTATATACACCTTTCTGGTCTTCCGCGGATTTGGCTTTTTGCCGTTTTGCACGAGAGACTCGCTTCGAAATCTTCTAGTACCCATACCGCGTACACTGTACCCTGGAGAACGGCGGATATCTCGTATGGGGTTAAGCGCGGATTAGATCCGAAGGTTTCAGCATTTCGTAAAAAGGCAACGAAAGGGTTTTAAGGATAAAAAAAATATTTGTAAGAAAAAGGCCACACCGAAAGCAGAGACACGTGTAATATATATATATATTTTTTGTAACGAGTATAAGTGCACTTGGCACCAGTGTCGGCCAGCTGGACAAATTTTCACAACTAAAATCCGCCGAAGGGTAACTTGTAAGAAAAATAGAGAAAAAAAAAAACAAGTGAAGAAGCTCCGCGTTCCGACGGGGGTTAGTCCTGCTGGACTAATGGATCGGAAGGGGCGGTCGGCTGGAATTGTTTCGGAAAATAAAAACAAGCTTGACAAACAGAGAGGAAAGCGGAAAGAGCGCGTACAAAGGTACGGGATTGATAGCAAGGACCTAGTTGCGTGGTGTGTTATCGCGTAATGGTGGATGATAGCGGTTTTATTATTTACAGGATGGAATATTATTCAGTCGAGATTATAGGGTGGGCATGACGATATATATATATACATATATACACACAGTCAATGGCCATAGGAAAAATGATCGGATAGGAATATAGATAACATACATAGATATAAAGTCCAGTGTAAATACAATCGTACATAATAAAAGTAAAATCAATGCGAATACCTAAAATATGAAAGGGGAGTAGTTAACAAAAAAAATAAAAAATGAGATATTCAATCAAAAAAAATTATTAATAAAATAACAAAAAATCCTCGTACGCGAAAAACTCGTAATCTAAAATTACGTCGTACGTGTTGCTGCAATTGGGCCAAACTGCATCGGATAGAAGTGAAATTTGCCCATGACGTCAGATCCTCCTGTAAACCCTAGGAATTTCCAGGGATCCGCAAATCCGGTGCATGTGCCTGACGGCGGTACCCACTCTGAGTACATATCCCATATATGAGGTACACATATGTGTACATACCAGAGGTATACCATGGCGAAAGCACAACTGCATATGTCGCCAGAAAGTAGCATCGAATTTTGACGTGCTTTCTAATATGCAGCAAAGTGCATTCGTGCAGCGAGTGCGTTTACCCAGGGTACAGGCCAGGAAAAAAAAAGGAGAAAACGCACACGGTTGCAGGATAAGAAGGAAGAGGAAGAAACAGAAGAGAGTACAGCTGACGCAACTCGTCCATTACGTTGGATACGCTTAAATGCATTTAAAATGCACTTTCAAGCTCGATTCAAGAGCAGAGGGTGAAACTGCACAATCCTTACGCTGGCTGCATCTGGGATCACCGGTATTAATCTGGAATACCTGTGAATGCACTGTATACCATATTACTGTTCATGCATGTAGATATATATACAGATATAGAACGTGGCTTAACGTACCATTTCGGGGAATACATATTCCCGATGCATCAGGCTAATGCAAGAATTCCAACGTTTCTAGCATTGCACTGTTGTAGATCCTACGGCTCTTATTACCATTTTGAAAGGCGAGCGGTATTGCCGATAACGTTTATTCTCATGGGAACCCGACCTTAGCCTCTCTGAAAATCGAGTGGGACATATTTAGGTAGAACCAGTAGCTGATTTCGTGCGTGCACGGAGCATATTAATATATATGCTTGTGCGTACAGTAGGAAGTGGTTGACTAGGGAATTTTAGTTACTAGTCAATATTTCCGCACGAGAATGGCCGAAAAATATACCCCAGGATAAACGTGTATCTCTTGCGTGACTGTAATCTACAGATGTATGTATACAGGTGTGCATATATACTTTTCTGTTCCATCGATTCTATCGATCGTCCTGCGCACTTATCTCGTATACATAACATATCCGGAGATATAGCGTATGATATCTGTATAGCTATAGTATACAGTATTATATACGTGCATATAAATTGGCGAAGAGGAAAACTGTGTCTGGATGTTATAGGGTCATATATAGAGAAGATAAATCGGTAGGAGTCGAAAAATTGATGCACCTCGCATGCAGCGAAAGATTTTACCCGTTTTATATTGGTATAGTAGAAAAATTGATTAATAATGTAATATACAGCTATTGGATCCACCTTTATATCGGTGGATATATGCGATTGCTGTATATCGTATGAGATTATTTGTATTTAAAAATTGGGCTACGATATATTATTATTATTATATAGTGTATTTTCCAATTCGTAGTTCTTTATGGTATGCTGGTGCAACGGTTTTCTTTAATTTCGTGCGCAATAATTCTCTAATATATATTATAGGCGTATATTCCATACCAAAAGTTTTACTTCTCTCTCTCTGGAAGGGGACAACTTAGTAGATGGAATTTGCTGGAAAAGTGGTGACGTCAAAGAGCGTCGGGTAAGTTCAGCGAGAAATTTAAAAGGAATTGAAATGACACCGCGAGCTGCCGATTCCTGTTCGCACTTTAAAAGTAAAAAAGATAGGGGCTCCCGAGTGCCGTTCCTTTGAAAAGGTAAACGCGAACGTTTATTCGCCAGCTCCACAGACGCCCGGCCAGAGAAGGCAGGGTGTAGTAAGCAGCCCGATCCAGAAACTGCGGAACAGTGGAAGCCCAGAAGCGCGATTCAAAGTACAAAACGCGTTCTTGCGTAAGAAACTTATCCCGAGTTGACTGAAACTTTCTTCACTTGCGAGTTCACCTTTAGGAAACAACTATGAAACTTCGGTTAAATACAAAATATAATAATAGGACTTTGAAGTTAATGGCCGCTAACGTCCTTGGTACCGGTGCCTACCGCTTGTGGCGCTTCGGTCGCCTTCACGGTGACTCTTGACTGCTGTTGTATGCATACAGAAAAGTTTGAATTCCAGAAGCGATACAAATGCGTCCCTTGCCCGTTGTTGGCCGTAAAGCCATATCTACGAGGAAGATTATTATCCTCCGATTTCCTGTATCTAAGGTGTGCCTTGTGCACCTAACTAGCCTGACTTGCATCATCCTTAACGCTCCTTAATTATAAATCGAAGACAAGGTTAGGACTCTCGCGACTGTGTACCAAACCGTCGTAGACAGGATTACCATCATACAACTTCATGAAATCGTATAGCTGAATACCAGTAAGTATGAGGTGAATTCACTCGGGGGAATATCTCCGTAAACAACTAACCTTCCCATATGGGATATAACATAACTATGGACTAGAATCCTACAACCTACAACAGTATATGCGTTAAGTACCGAAGCCATAGGTGCGTTAAACTTCTCTCCACGTACCCTCCATGACTTTCCATTTGGTCGAGCATGAGAGCATTTTGCGCAAGAAGCCATTCTCAAGAGCTTTCTGGAATAAGTCAATACAGATGTATAGTTATACGGATATGTATATCAAACTGATTACGCAGATAAGCAACGTACTTACCAATTTACTTTAATTTACCAAATTTGGCTAATATCTTCGTCGCAGGCGTAAATGACCAAGATACGGTAAGGTCAGATACAGTAAGTCAGTAAGGATACTCGTCCGACTATGCTTCGCCTTATCTACTTGTGTCGTGGTTTGTAGATATAATTCACACAAACGCTAAATGAGTTTTCGAGACATTAATTGTTCGAAATTTTACAACGGCCATTTGCCAACAACCGTCTTTCCCCGTGTTCGCTATGCCCACCTTTTTATGCTCTGCTTTGCTTTTGCTTCTAAGCCGTCTCTGTGTCTGTTCGGCGAGTTACGAGTTACCTTTTGTTCGCAAAGTTTTTGGAAAATGGGAAAAGGCTTTACCGAGGACGCTGGGAGAGACTTTTCGTGTTTTCCCGTGAAGTCTTCTCTCAGCTGAGATTATTCGTTATGGCGGGGTTACGGAGTCTCGTGAAAAAAGGGTATCTCGTACGACGTGTATATATATAATATATATATATATATATACACATCTAAATATTTTATAGGTTATATACAACGGGGTATTATTAAGTTTCAAAATTAACTTGTCATGTGATTATAGCTTGTAAAATTCTATAGTGTAGTTACTATGTCAATGTAACGTATCACCTGTGTTATCGAACATTAAATTTAATTTGCAATTCGCATACACCACATGTTAAAATTCCTAGCTGATGCGCAATTTCGCGCTTATCAATTCGCGTAAGCTATTAATGTACGTATAATTTTTATTTGGTATGTAAACCGGGAGATATTAATGATAAGTGCAATGAATTTAATAACTGATACAACGAAATTATTCATTGGATATTCAATGAGATTGCCACACTGAAGTCAAGTTAGCAGTCGGCAGAATAAAGCGCGGCAAATTTGAATTCACTCAGCGACGAGGAGAAAGAATCAAAAGGAAAATAAGGGTGAAACGAGGCGCAGGAAGCTTTATCGATTAAAATATAAAAAATAAAATTCCAAATAAAAAAAAAGCTGAGCAAAAGATATAGGAGGCTTAGCGTATCTTGACTTTTTTGTTTTTAAGCTCAGCCAGGGTTTACTCGGAAGACCTCATCCCCTCTCGGTGACTTCCCCTCCATCTCTGTCAGTCTCTCTCACTTTTTAACTCTTTTTTCACCCCTCATCGTTTTTTCATTCATCTCTCCACCATCGTTCACTCTTTCTCCTCCCTTCGTTCTCTTGAGCCTGTGTCCAACAGTGGCTTGACAGATTTATACCAAATGCCTTTTTTTTTTAAAGTTTTTACATCATCCTTAAAATTGATTAGGAAGACCGGACTTGTCTTGGGACCGTAAATAAAAAAAAACTTCCGTAATAAAATTCCATAATAACAATAAAATTCTTTCTAAATAAACTCGCGAGATAAAACGACATCATATAAATTTATAAACAAATTCATAAAGCGTAGAAGTATGTCTAGCTGTGACGTAATTGTCGCAAGGGTCGACACGCAGCTACTTTTTTGTCTAGTGGTTCCAAAATGAAAATTTAATAAGGATAGTAATCCAGATTTATAGAGCAAGTAAAAAGGAGATTTAAAAACGGACCAATAAGTAATTCCGTGGTCTTTGTGGTTTTCTACATTTTTTTCATTTACTGCTTTCTTTCTCTCGCTCGTTCGCTCTATGACTCTGTCCTAGAAGCTTCTGTGCGATAGAGATTAAAGGAATTTTAATTAAATACGGAATTCGCCTTTCATCGATTTAACGCTTAAACCAGGATGCGTATTGATTTCGGCCAGTTTTATATTAAAACTCCATGAACGCATTTCGCTACTTCCCGCGCAAGTGTTTCTCTCTCCAGATAATTTCATATTTCACTCGTGATATCCGTTCGCGTCACGTACCCACGTTTTCTTCGTTTAATAACCTTTTTCTCTCTCTTTCCTTAACGCACTAAATATAACAATTATTTATCACGCAATTCTATCATCCAATTTTGATTTATTATGCGTGAAAAATTTTTCAAAACACGCCTTTGCATCTTTATGAATTTTTTAAATTGACATGCAAATTTTCACGAATAATCTCACAGGACGGATAGATTCGATGAAAAAAAAACTAGCACGATGCACTTTGTTTATGCGAAAAGGAACGATTTCAAAAATTTTATTGACCGCGGTACGCTGCACGGAATAGCAGATTTGTTTGTTAATTATTTTTCTGTTTTGGAAAAATAATTATTCCACCGATGCCGTGCAGCGATAACATATTTTGAATTCCGCGCGAAAATTGCTCTAAAATTAAACGTAATCCAGTGAAGAATAATACCCTGGCAGTGCAACGGAGCCACAGATGCATGGCCTATAATTCGTATAAAATTTTTGCCCGGCTATCCTGGCTTTTCCGACTAGAATAGCAATTTCGTGCCCTGTGATGGCGGGCAATTAAAATAATGAAAGTGCAAATTGGACCGGCCGTTGTCACAATATACGGAGGTATATATGTATACCAAGTTCTCTGTACATTCTGGTATTTATTAATAAACTCCATTCGATAACGAACAAAAGAGAATCCCGCTATTTACTCTAAGCCCACAGAGACAATTCATAAATTTACCAGATATCATGTAAGCCCATACACTACGTAGATATGATACGCATGATAAAAATTCATTTCATAATTTTCAATCTTTCAGATGATGAACATGTGGTACGTTATGGAAATATTGGAGCACAAAGTACAACCAGGAAAACCAATGGACGGTTCGCGGATTGTAGTCGACACCTGTCCAGTGATACAATTGACGTTAACGTCTAATTATTTTCTGAAGATGCTATGGACCGAGAGCTCGGGTCACTTGGAATACACGTTCAGAATACACGATACAAGAACTCCAGGATTATGGGTGTCGACAGCATTACAAAATGGTAAATAGAAACGAGCCTTGATCCCAATAACGTTACAAGAGTATATTAAAAAAAAATTCAAAATGCCAAATTCAAATCTCCAAGGCATATAGGAACCTACAACGACGACTGAAATATACCTAACAAACATCCTATCTTAGTAATAAAGTTTCCAAAGTATTTTAAAAAAAAAAAGATTGAATCGACACCCGGACGAGTTTCATTTGATGAAAATCCTGTTACAAAATTTCAGGATACGCTATTACCTGGATGAAGGTAAAAGTTTTTATGTATAGATACCACGTTCAAACCAGGAGTATAACTAGTTGTTTGACCGAGCTGAAAATTCTCCATTTGAAGATAACATAGAACCCAGATGAATTCAATCCTTAGTGAAATTCTTCATGTAATTCCATAAAAGGAATTTCAGCTGAAGAAGATTCTTTGAATTATAAAAAAAAATCTCTGTTACGTAGTACAAATTCCTATGAACCTTCAAGCATCCTCAACGTTGGCAGACGATATACACTCAAATTCGTTTTGCTTCGCCCCAATCGATTCTCTATACCCATTAATGAATCTAGAGTGCAAGCTTACAAGAAGCTTGATACTATCTATCCCTATACACTTATTGAACCTAAAGAAATAACTTAAGAGTGATCAGCGAGCGATCAGATCCCTGTACAATTGTACTAAGTATACAAGTTAACGACAAAGATTACATTCGAGAGTCATATACACAGTCAATTCTCTATTCTTGATTGGTCCATTGTTCGAGATAACATAAGTAAATTATCTCTTGGAAATAAATCGTAATGAGTCCATACGTGAATTAACCACTTCAGTGAGATTACATATATCTACGTACGCACTAGGCCTTTTTCTACGTGCACCTTAGCACAACCAGGCAATTACGTGTAATATTACGAATATCCATGCGCATGCGCATTGACAGATTTTCAACTGTCAAGAGACGCTATTTGTTATCACAGTATGTAAATTCGATATCATTGGGTCGTCGGTTTTCTAATTACAATCGAGTCAATAGAACGGCGTCGGAAGCGACAAGAAATGTCATCAGTTGGCTCGCTCCGTTATATATATGTATATGGACGTATGGCAAAGTTTCCCGTATACCAACTAATTTGCAGTGATGATCGTCACGTAGCGATTAGCCTTAATTAACCTCTCTGATGCAGGCACCCTGGTCGGAGATCACTATAACCAATTCATGGGTAGCGTCCACGTGATGAAGGCAGTAGCATCGCACATGGTACTGACGTTTTGCATGAGCAAGACGGAGACTCAGCTCTTCTCTCTCCTTCTTTCCCGCAAACATGCACTACAGAAGAGCGACATAAAGGGCGTTCACAATCTCCTAGCCCGACGAAGGTTGAAAATCGTTAGCACCCGAGCAACTTGCACCAATGCTTCAGGAAACTCCAGAGGGACCTTCACACTCGAATGGATGACCCTAGTCGTGTTATTCACGAGCGGCTTCTTCTCGACGATCATCCAATAATGAACGATGATCCAGCTACGTTTTCCTTTATCTCACTCACTCTCCCTCTCTCTCTCTCTCTCTCTCTCTATTAAGACTGGGTAATACCTGATGTGTTGCGTGCATGGAATCTGTAAAAATTATAACGTTAGAGCGAAATGGAATAATATATATTACATATTATTTTTATCTTTTTTCTACCTCAAAGCTTGTTCGTACAGTTGTTTCTTTATAATTTATAAATAGAAATTTATACTTGTACGCTGTGCCGCTTAGAGAGCCGGCACCTTAGTGTCAAATAAATTAATTTCTCTCTTTCTCTCTCTCTCTCTCTCTTTCTCTTACATTTAATTTAGAGACAAGAAATTTTCATCGATCCTTCAAAATTCCCAAAGGATGCTGCGATCTACTTGTTGTCCGCGTCTTGATCGTGGATTGGATTTTTATGAAGAAGAGATACAGTCACTTTCAAAAGGGACGAAATACATCTCTTCTATAGTTATCTTTGACGTATACATGAAAAATATATAGATACAAGGATGTCAGGAGTAGGGAGCTAATAAACAAAATCTGAAAATATATGTGAATGACTGAGCGAGTATGTAGAATTGCGTGAATCGTGGAGAGATAAAAATATAATAAATAATTCAGAGCGAAAAGACGGCGTGTGAATATTCGTATGAATTTATTGGTTGGCAACAGGATGAGGACGAGGAACCAATTTGATTCTGGAATATTGGATTATGCAGGGAGAGATTGTCTTGAGGGAGCAAACGGGAAGCCAGCTGCGTTTCGAAAACTTCCTCTGCTAACCATAAGTAAATTCAGTTGTTGTTAAGCGTTCACGTGCAATAGAATCACCGTCTCCTACGGGATCCGTTTTACGTCGTTTGGGAACATAATATACACGTAGCATGTACATATCCCAGGAGAACGTTCCCGATCGTCCCATTTAATTATACGAAATACAATTAAATCGCGAGAGCCACGTACACACGAGCGAATTCAGTATAACGCGATTGGTTGAGATATACGTTTAAATCATCCGAGAATGATTTAAGTGCGAATGGCCATGGAACGTCTGTTGTGTTTAAACAGCCCTATAGAGTCTTTATTTATTGTACAGACGCTCGATTAATGATAATTACATAATAATACAATAAATTGTCGTACGATGCTTAATGTGTGTATAAAATATCAAAGCAATAAAGGTGAGATTGAGATGTTTAAAAATATTCGTCTTCGAATGAAGCGTATCATTTTAAATTGTCACAACTTTCCCGCCAACAATTTTTACTCTGCAAATTCATCCCTACGACCAACTCGTCTTGGTCCATAGACTATCTCTGTTCTCTTTCGTATTATACAACTCTGTTGTATTATAAATCTCTTTGCCTCAGGCTACTTGACTTTCTAAATAAGAGAAATCTTTTACTTGACTTTGGACTTTCAACCGGGTATATCTATATATGTATGAACTTCTACGTAAGAAATGATGTACCAGTAACTGACTAAGAGCTCAACCTGGCAGTCAGCTTCGCATAGCGAACGTTTGTAAGAGGAAGAATGGAGAAATACGAAGGGTCCGATAATTAAGGTTAATTTACCAATTAACCCCACCCTCGATCGTATACGACTGCACGCCCACATTCTCAATCCTTGTGTCCAAAGCAAATTAGTCTTTCTCTGTCTTTCCCCTTCCTCGGGCCACCCCTCGGATACTTAGCTCCTTGTGATACATACCATCTATTCCCTAGTGTGCCTATCTTTCTGATGACTTTCCTTCTTTTATATATTTTACTTGCCCCTCTATCGCCAGCTGTAATCACGAGCCCTACTTCCGTCGGGAAGTCGTTCGAAGTACCCAATTGCAAGGATGGCCGAAGAGCAAAACCTTAAGAAAACTTTCATCCGTCTCGGCGATTTTCTTGAATACGTTAAAACTTTCGATGAGCAATTTATAGTACATATCGCTAAAGAGTGACAGAGAGAATAATAGCGAATAAAATATTTGCCGTCCAGCATCTCTCAATTGGTCGGGTTGAAAAAGATAGGAAATAAAAAAGAAAAAGAAAAACAGCGGAACGATTACCCCATTGACGATATTACCATTTTAATTAAGACGTGGGTGTGCAGGTCACCATCCATGAAGATGAAGATGATAATCGTCCAGGAACTTTCGGTGCGCAACCTTTTGATTCGACAAACAAGCGGATTGATGAATTAGCTAATCGCTGTATGCTAACGATGTGACTAATTTCAGGAGGCGTCTGGCCTGACATTCATGTAAGAAACACGTACAATGCCAAAACGTTGCATAAGGATACAATACTCGTCTCTTTCTCTCCAATTCTCACTCGCTACTATGTCGTAGGTGTTCCAGCTGTTACTTCAACGTCTCGTAACCCTACTTCACGTACCTAGACGGCAGGACGCTCAAATTTACGGGTTTACGGGTTTACACATTGTACGTGCGCCGAATAAGAATTTTATTCGATTAACGCTGCCTCCTATTCTCTCTTATAAAATACGTATGCTCTACGGACGCTCGCAACGCCATGAGTTAGTCAAAGTGTAGATTACAAAAAAAGATGCAGTCCGACCTAAGGTTGTCCATTGTATTGAAACACAAGCTCGGTTCATCATTTAGCCGAGAGATGGCGCCACTCGCGCGACTAACTTTTCCTTCTCGATAGCTCGTCTATCCGTCGGACGATCGAAACTATCGATGACATTCTTGTTCAGCCATTAGAGCTTAGATTTAGGTCGTTTAGGTTAGGTACGTTGTAAAGGCTATAGAACTCCTTCTTCGCGGGATTGTGTGAGTTTAGGTAATAAAGGCTCGGCAATATACATAGGACGTATAACTTATGCATATTGTGCCCAGGGTGCAACAAGCGCGAAGCTACGTATTATGCACGTAGTCACACGCTGATATTACTCAGCCGACCGTGTTAAATTCGCAGAGGCGTGATACTCGCGTCGTGAACAATTTTCTCACACGTCGACGAAGCGAGCCTTTCACGTTTCACCTAAGGGCTGTTTTGTTGGACGCGTGAGACAGAAAAAGAAAGAAATAGTTCTGTGAGACGTAGGGAACTGTCTATATAAATTATACGTGAATGTGTAGCAACGTAAAGTCGTGCTTTCGTCTGTGACGTTGGATTACGCGACTTTCCAGATCATATGAAAATACATACCCAGTCGCTTCCTAAAGACGCGATAGGTTTGATTAATTTTCTTTTACGTAACCTCGAAATCGTAAGGGTTGGTATAATCTTATTCTATATATGGTTCCTTTGACTTTTATAATTCTAAACAAAATTAAAATGGCGGCGATTCGTTAATCCTTCACAGGTACAGCTCTTTCGTTAACAGTCTAAAGGGATGAAATTGATATTGCGATATCATCAGCTAGGTATCCATTTCAAGGGTGGTTTTGGGTTTCAAAGGAATTTCCTACCCCTTTTTTTATATATTGTTTTCAACATCCCCTACCTCTGCGGTGGATATGTTACGTCCATTCAACCAACGGATACTGCGGCTACTTTACTGTCATTTATTTTCATTGGAGTATACATATGAGTGGCACACGTGCGTGGTTACTCTTACGCGGTCAAAGCCGCAGCGCTAATTGCGGTACGTGAAAATCCACAGGGCGCTTAACTTTCGAATTTATTTCGCGTTTTCACGAACGAACATGGATATCAGTACTGGCTTACCCGTTGCTCGTATACGGTATGCATGATACGTATGAAAATTCGCATTGCGTTTTTCGCAAATCGTCTAGGAAAAATTTACGGGTCGCTGATTACCTGACTGTCTACACGGCATTTAGAATTTACCAGGTGCGGCGAGTCAGCATGAAATTTTCAGCGGATGGACGTAAAAATTGGTCACCCCACAAAAAAAATAATAAAGATATGGAAATATAACAGATATAAAGAATGACTGTACTGAAAAAAAATGAGATAAGCGCGTCAAAATATATATATATATATATTTGCACATATGTAAAACGAGTGACTATAGGTGAATTCGCACTATCCGTATCTATCAGCATATTGAACATATTGTATATATATACAAGCTTATACCCTAGATCTCTATATAATAAATAATGTATAAAAAAATTTTGAATAAATTTCATCTGAATATTTGCACTATGATACGTGACGTCATTCTGTCTTTGATACGTAAATACAAATACATAGATATCTCATCTATTCTCTAATAACTTAACAGGCGGTTTCCGCAAGCTTCTAATTATACGTATGTACATACCGGGTGGTTCAGTCCAAACGTATCCATCTGAAGTTAGCGCCCAATTGATTCGTACGGTAAAACCACCTTCAGGCGATACATTTAGGCTGAACAGCAATATATAGGTATAGTAAACGTTTGATGTAGAATCGATTGATGGATGACTGATTTGATTGACGGTATCCAGACATATGCAGTTATGCAGCCCGTTACGCAACCGCCGATCGATGCTCGTGTAAATGAATCTCCGCGTTGTTAACAAGAAAGTTAGCAAGTTTGAAAATTAACGAAGGAAGATTACGAGTAGTCTCGATCCTATATAAGACCCTGCCAACGTGATACAGCAAACAGAAAAATTTGTAATTTCGCGAAAACGGCGTCCCAGTCATCCAGATGAATTTGGAGTGTCGTAAGCAGATATGCCCAACAGTTGGAACGGACGTTCAGTGAATTTCTTACGGGTATTCAGAAGAGAAAATGCTGGAGTAGGTACAGCTGGAAGAGAGAAAGAGAGAAATTCTTGTCAGTGACATAACTAGACGGCTGCCTGACTCATAAATTTGAATCAATTATCCCCACAGTCACTGCTCCCTGGTAGAGTAGCGAGGAAGTAATTTTTTTGCGAAATCAATTATTCCGAGATCGCGTCGTCACTAGGAGAGTATATGGCGGGAAATTCGAATCCGTGACTGGCGCGAGTATACGCGACAGAAATGGCTGCGATGGAAAATCGTGGTAACGAGTCAAGAAAAATAGCGAGGGCTTTCCTGAGTTTCCGGAACGAGAATAAAAGGGTGATTTTTGGTTGGAAAGTCGAGGAATTGACATCCCACGGATATATCTATATTTACGTATCTTTGATTCCTGCCATTTTATCTCGATGAAAAGACGAATATTTTCCAGTCAGATTTTCTCTCTCTACTTTTCTCTTGTACCATGATTATGTGTACTCTTTTCACGTAGCTTGATACATTCCACGGACCAGCCGGTGGGTTTTGATAAATAGTTCCCTGCGGCGAATACGGCCTATGGGGACGTAAGTGAAAAGGGCCATTAGGCGGGACTAGTGAAAAACGAATTGTCAGCTTGTGCACGGGGTTGGACAAGTCCGAGGAAGAATAAAATAAATGGTCGTTTAGCATCTTTTCGGAGAGTGGGTATATACGGAGAGAGGGAGAGAACGAAAGAAAATAGGAGAATAACAGAATTGATACCAAGTGGCGGGGGAATCACTCGTTTTTCTTTGTACTTCTTTCCGCGGAAATGAAAATAATTAATCGAGCGCAGTTCCTACCGGCTTTCATTCGGAACGGGAACTCTACGTAATACAGTAGAAAATCGGCGAGCGGACATTCCCGATTCCATCCGAATGCATGGTATTGTCACAGTGAGGCGGATTGCTCGGGAAACAAGTATAGGTGGAGAAAAAGAAGCACTTTGGCTTAATTATTAATTTCTTTAGGAGCGCTCCTGTATTACGATGAAAACGGAAATAATTAATCAACCAGTGACGATGCTTTTGAATACAAGCATACAGAAAAGTATATCGCAGAAAAGTTATTGTACGAATTTAAATACGTCACGAGCATGGATTAAAATTTTTATCAATGCTACAATAGGATTATGTGTAAAGAATGTTGCGGCTCGAGAAAAAAATTATATGTGTAACATATACTTAATTGTAGACAAAGTAAAAAAATATTTGTCCATATTTCTTTTTTCAATGTGGAATTTATTACTGCTTTCTATTATTCCTACTTAACCGATGGAATTACATTGCCTCGCCAAACTGAATTTCCAGCCGGTGTAATCCGAATCTTAAATTCGCCTTTAACGAGCGCTCGATAGTTCGAAAAGGAAGGAGCTCGTTATCCGCATCTAGCGTCGTTAAACTTCGGCAGAGCAAACCGCCTTCCTCGATAACAGTCCCGGAAATTAAACGGCCAAACAAAACCCACCCATCCCTGTCCTGTCCGATATTCCATACGAGTACGACGTACATTAGCATCCGTTGGAAGCGAAGAAAAATTTCGACAGCTGCAAGCCGCGACCACCGTATTCTCTACTCGCGTAAATTCCATCGCTTCTATGGGTGGCTTAATTCTCTACGTAGTAAATTCTGTCCACGGTGTACGGGGTGTTCAAAATTTAAGGTACCCGACGGATACGACGGTATTCCTTAAACAAAAGTGCAGGTAGTAAATATTTTCGACACTGTGTATAACTGTTTCTTCTATTTAACGTAGTATCTACCAGGTAACCATTGTAACTGTATACTTATTGTATACTGCCTAACGTTACACGTACGAAATACGTTTCAACCATTTTTCTCTCCAGACGATCCTTTTTAAATGTCCCGCGCGAAAGCTCCACTTCTCCTATTCCCCTGTCCTTTCTACTATAGCAGCCAGCAGTTGGCTTCTCAAGAGCGTGACCACTTTTTTTTTCTTCCTCCAAACCATTCCGGATGCTACTTCGTTGAGACTGACGCCTCCTACACGTTCTACATTTTAGGCCTAATACACATACCTACCAATCATTTGTATCAGGTACGCATAAATTTTCTGTTTCTTTCAGTCCTCTCACCATAGAGGATAAATGCCATACTATGCATAAGTATGTATACCTAAAATAATTTTTTTCATGAAATAAACAATTTATAAGAAAAGAAACTCCTAGTGAATTATCGCAAGACGCATGGTCAACCCTTGGCAGCTCTTCTCGTTCGTTATCCTAGACTTACTTGGTAGGGACAAAAAAATTCCCAGCAACCACTTCCCTTCAGGATTTTCTTCCGGAAAAGCCAAACTGTATATCAGCCTTTACCGAACAGCCTTCAGAGAGTAGGATAAATAATGTGTACCAGAAAAGAATAAAATAACTTAATAGTAGCAAAGCGTTAAAATATTATTGAGCACTATTTTTTATACCATTTAAAAAAAAATTTCTCCTTGTCCAACAACGCCAATTATTACCCGAATAAGATTTTCGTTAGACATTGAGTTAATCATGAGGATCCTCCGTCTCACAGAATCAAATAGGAATAATTGCACCAGGCAAATTGCAAGTGCATTGCTAATTTATCCACTAATAGCTATGCTAATTAAATTCTCAAGTGTTTCTTTCGTTTTTCTTCGCCCAAGAACCTTCTTTATCTCATCCCAGGCTCAAGGCGCAATCGACAATAACGATGCATTTTACTTTAAACTGCATCTCCTTAGAATTTATATATATATTTTTTAATATATATATATATAAAAAGAGAGACTTGCACACCTGAGTGTACCGTAGTCAAGTATTAAAGGTGACACACGGTTACATGTGGCTTGTAATTTGCACGAAATTACGAAATGACGTAATTAGAACGTTGGCATTACCGTAGCAAGGGGACCACTGTGCTACTTCCACACGCTATCCGCCACCGCCTCAGGGTTTTAGATGCAAACTTCACCATTCTGGACGGGAGAACCAGAAATGTAATATCCATATAACGAAAGTCCGTAGCAACGCGTATCACCATAATAACCATAGTTTAATTCCCCTAAAGAATTTCGTGCTCAAACCTCAGGCATTGGTAAAGAACAATTTCCTCTGGATCTTTAAAAGGTGGATATAAAAATACAAAAAATAACAATAGCCAACAAGCAGTAAAGAATTACTAGGGTGGATTCCTAATCGATTTGCAATTTTCATTCGAGATAAATTTCGTCCTGAAGGGAAATGAGAATTGATTATGCAAAGTGAAAAAAAAATGGAATAGAAAAGGGGTGTCTCGCTACCTCACCCTCGGTTCATCACCTGACTCAGTTTTTAACTTTTGAAGATTCTACAAAGGTTATAGGTGATAGGTATATAGATCCGGAGGGAGGGACGATGGAAAGGAGGGATAGAGAGCTGCCAGATGGATGAACTAAAGATTCTTAGAGGGTTAAGGTGGTATTTTCTTTACTCAGAATTTTTACCTTAGGTATTTGAACAAAATTGAGTCCACGACGATTTGTATCATACTGTGAAAATTGGTTGAGATGGATTAATAAGAACATTGCAGTGGTCCAAATTGTCAATCCTTTTTTAGTCGTGGAAAAAGGTTAACACTAAACATACCGAAATTTTTTTATAAACGTATTTTTTACTTTAAAAGAGTCAAAGGACCCGTCGATGGTACGTTTAGTGTTAAGGAAACGACGCTTTCCTGATTTCTTACCAGCATCTGACTTCCCAGGGAACGCAAGGCGCCTGGACAGTCTCGTCGAACGGGAATTTAATAAAGCGTCATTGAAGGGTCAGATATCCGCTAGGGGTGCAGGGTGAAAGAAATGGACGTGGAGCGTGTCCGGCATCCCCATGATTCCTTTTCCTTTCACACCAGGGTCCTTATACACAGTAGACGTATTCCGTCATTGTCAGACTCGTTGTGTATATATACATATAGTGACGTTACCATTCCTGCCTTCATTTCTTTTAGGGCATTTTTACATCCGACTTTTTCGCTACGTGCTTCCTTGGCGCTTTCCGGGTCTCCTTTGCCCTCCTAGTTTTTCGATGCTTGACTCCTGCGACTCAACGATGAACGTTGCCGAGTTCTGATATAGAATCTCCAGCTGGGCTCAACTTTCATTTTACAATATATCAAGCTAGGACATGAAGATGACTTTATGAATTGTATAAGTTTTGTATTTATATGTATTAAATGTTTTTTTTATGGAATATTGCAATAAGAAAAATATTATATGGTCTTGCGCCACATTGCCAGTTCCAGATTTACTATATTTGTTTATTTTGTACAATATATTTCGCTTCGGGAAATTACGTATGAAACGCTGAATCATTGTAGGCCTATGGTCTTCTCCTCAAATAATGTCTTCGTGATATTTCATCTTGGGTGAAAGACTGCCTGAAAAAGGGTGACTCAAAAACCCAATGACAAAAGGGACAAGGTTATTTTTTGTCGTTTACTCTGATATTTAATAGGCTGTAACTCTTGGACCTTTTAGAACATCCTTTCTTTAGCAGGAGACGAGTCCGTTAGCATTTCTCTTAGCGAATACGAATAGATACATTGGGATTTTAAGGTTTGAATTATATCTTACAGTTAAAATGTAAACGCTTCTCGAGTTTCCTAAAGACAAAAAAGCTCAGTCCAAGGACTTTATTATCATTGTTTTCGTGATACTGAGTTAATAGCCCTTCAGCAATAAAGGCGAAATAAAAAGTAAATGGCTATTCGTAGAACGAAATTCAGTTGCAATGCTACATACTGTACAAACCACAGACATAAAAATTTCGAGGACTGTTTATTGCGCAAAGATGAATTTCAAAACCGATAGATATTCCTCTGCACGTGTACACGCACCTATACCAATCTCAAAATTCATATAACACGCTTCGATATCAGCTACCGAGGACAATCAAAATATTTTTCTAGCCAGTCAACGAACTCTGTGATCCACTGAAATATTTTCTAGCGGTGCTCGTGCGCATGTACTGTACCAGAAATCCGGCGTGTTCCGTTGGATTTACGGGGTCGACCTATTTCACAAAATGACGCGATCTTTTTCAGGATGATATAGAACGAGTGTGATATCGAGATTACCCGGAGTGGGAAAAATCTGAAATGCACACAGTTCCAAGTGCTCACTTGATTGGTCAAAGGACCCTTGAAAAAGAGTTGAAACAGGGAGCGAAGCGTGTACCGCACAACTTTTCAAGGATCATCCTACTCGACCGGTTCATTATCGAACTTACGAGACTCCTTTTTCAGAATGTATGATCAATTGACAGGAAAACAGGGTAAAGATAAAAGTAAAAAATACTGATAGCACTTAAGAACAGAGCTAACAAAGGCGATAATAAAGTCACATGAAAAAATGTACAATAAAGTAATCAAATACCTGGTAACTCGACTGTATCGTAAAGGTGTCTGCGCCGTTATATAGAAAAATCAATAGCGATATTCTAAATCCTTTTCTTCGAGTCCTGATCGCTTTAGAAGCCGACCATAAGGAATCAAATATTCCTATTTTATGATCTTGCAACGATTCAGAATCTATTAGCTTCGATAACACCAGCGTTTTATACCTACGAGCGAAAGCGTCGTAACCGTGCTTACCGACGTTATTTGAATTTCGAAAATGATGCTCAGCGTCGTTTAACCGATTCCATGATTTTACGCGCCGAATTCCTAATATAATATTATATTCCGAATTCCTAATTCCGAATATTCCGAATATATCGCGTATAAATGGTATCGCTATCTGATAATTCTAAGAAACAATAGCCAATACCCTATAGAAATTTACGGGAGGACATAGCGTCGCGAGCACGCTGTCAAAATTTTAATGGGGTTGGCAGAGCGCCGGCGCCATTCTATAAATAATCCACGACACGAGGCGTCTCTTGCGGACTGTGCACGAACTAAAAATCAGTTCTATAGTGCCGGCACTGCTGACACAGGGTGTTGCAAGCTCCGCGACCTTTTTTCGCAGCACGAATAAGAAAAAAAGGCCAACGAAACCCCGGTGATCGTCGTCAACGTTGAAAAATAGTCTGTCCGGGTTACATGCGAGAGTCAGTCGGCTTCCGGTGCGATTTTTACGCATTATCATCGTGAGAGAAGAGAAAGCAATATCTGTACATATGTATACGTACATACAGAGCCATAAGGAAATAATGCCACGAGTGTCTGGACTAACCTGCAAACTGTTTTTATATTAAAAAAAACAGTGATCAGAAAAGAATGTCGAGTCTTGAACGCTCGGGTTATGCGGTGGCCGATTCGTGAAATGCTAAAATTAAATTTTGATATATTTGGACCGACAGGTCCGTCACTGTCGAAATAGCAACGGGATCAGTATGTAAAGAGGGTAGTTACGTCTGTGAATCCGACTGTGGTTACTTTCGTACAGACAAACCGAAGGGATTAATATCTGATAAGCTAAAAGAAGATTTAATTAAGGATTCCAAGACAAATGGAGATATTATTGTAGCGCAAGAAGATTCGTGACTGTGTTGTGGATATTCTCAAGATAAAAGGAAGAATAAGAGTAATTCGTCAAACCGTAGGGACGCGTGAGTAAATTAATTCCGGACGTCGAACCCACGAATTCTCTTTGGGACAAGAAACTAATTATAGGTAGGTAAAGAAGATCGTGGCACTGTTGCGAACCTGTCTGAAAATTTTATCAAGCTGTGACGAGGCTTTTGAGCTTGATATAAAATTTCAAGCTCACTCATATACATATGCATTATGGAATCACGTTGGTGCCTACATGCTTTCTGAAACACGTGATCCAGCACACAGGCTTAATTATAGGTGCCACAATTCTTATTAATTTCAACCCTATAGCCCACAATCTTGCTATGCATATTTAGTTTTCGATTGCCTATGCTTACCACGGTGATCTGTAATATTTATAAATCTTATTTACCCTTCTTATTGTATCTATTCCAATCAAGAATCTCTGCTTTTCGTTAATGGTGTTAAAAAAAGCTCCATACGTATCTTACCTATTTACTAACTGTTACGTCAATCAGGCTACGTAAATATTGGGTCGAATAACTGCGGCGAGCTTCAATCCCTTCTTCAATCTATTATATATGTATATATATATACTAGACAAAATAATATATAGTTCATAGAGGCTAATAGCTTCTCGACCGTTCTGAGTTCGCACTGCTGGGCAAATGGCCAATGTGAAATTCTCTCGAGACCGAAGTCAATGACTAGCTGCTCACTTTCTTTTGCATTACGTTTATGCCTGAACTAGTTAAATCTTTTACGCGGATCGATTGTCTCACGTGAAACTCTTGCAGGAAGTTTAGGCAAAAAAGACACAATCTTTCACATCTCTGCTTTCCCCTGAACATTTGAAACACAAGCCACAAAAGAGAATCTCTTTGGATGCGTGTCATCTACACTTTGGTACAGACCATTTCAAAACAGCATCGTGGTTATTTCTGATGTGGATTTTACAGTGAGTGTATACCCGGAACACGAGATACTCATGACGGTGGACACCATTCGGATCTATTTCTATCATTTATTCAATCTCACTGGCATGTACACTGACACGTATTTACACTAAAACATTATTATCGCTGTCAGCCTTATCAGAATTCGAAAAACGTAATTGGAATATAAATGACTATAATTTTACAGAACACCACCATAATGGCACTTGTGATGTTACCCTGTGATTTACCATGGTGGCCGGCAGTGGTAAAACAATTTGAAAAAGCCGCCGTAGCTACTGAATCCAGAGACCTTTTGGAAGCCATGCAGAGGCTACACGATATGTGCAAGTAAATAATGTTTCACAGTGATATTTTCTTTTTTAACTTAATCTAAACACTATACTTGCATTTGCTGTATATAATGCGTCCTGCATATTATACCTAAATACTTAGCAATAATTTTACATACTGCATTACACGTTATACTGGACCCTAAATCTAACGTAAATATACCGTGTCTTACCGGTAACGTTTACCACTAGCAGTGACTCTATATTCAGCTGCTGACCTCACGTGGCTATTCCATTTTATAATGTCTGCGTTTAATGCAAGAATATCTCGTTCAGCTTCTGCGTATCTAATACACTGGCAAATTTTATTTTTGGCCATTTTACCAAGCATATATACTACACTGTGCTTAGATGATACATAGTACTATATTTCGCTATGTGCTTGTATATATAACAGTACACGTATATATGCGACTATAAATATAAATAGCTGTAGATTATAACAACGTTATACACAAAGGGAGAATTTACAGGAGTCTTTTAATGCTCTTTTCAGCATAAGTCTTGATCCGGAAGAAGACGTGCAGGAACCTGATTTGTTCTCGGGGCTGGCTCGTTTCCTGGACACGGATTTGACTAGTGTAGAACGTGAACATGTTTTTACAAAAACAATACCATTCATGGTGGAGAGGGCAAAAGCTTTGAAATCCACAAAGCCCCCACAAGGTTTACATTTTAGCTTGCAGCAGCAAGGTAATCTGATTTATATATACATATATGTATATTATATATATAAACACATTCTTAACTCTGTATAATATACGTAACTTCTGATTCTACGGTACGGACTATACTTATTATATCTTGCAAAGGGGTGTGTAAAGGTATATATATGTACTCGGCTCTAACGTACCCATGTAAAATGGATAAAGGAAGAACATAATAAGTCCTTGAAAAAATGGGGATGCTTTCCTGTTGTTTGAACGAGATTCCTGACATTTATTGTACACGCTGCGGTACACCGGATTGACGTGATTTATTTTTAAAAAAAGTTTATTTATCTTCGTTAGGGGACAGCGTTGAGTACAGTTACGGCTTCGTATCGTCCCTCATCGCCAATGCGTTTTTCTCTACCTATCCAAAGAGGACAAACAAGACTCATCCTACCTTGGGAGATTTCAACTTCACGAATTTCTTCAAGGAACTTCATTCGTAAGTGAGCAAGGTTATAAATAGAGAATAGGTATACCAGTACCTCTGGATGAGGTTTCCGGGGGAGGAGGGGGAGGGTGGGGGGGGGAGAAG
>JARQTH010000323.1:404506-675852 GCA_030142595.1 Trachelus iudaicus
CCGCCCCCCCCCCCCCGCCCCCCCCCCCCCCCCCCCCCCAAGAGAGGAGGAGTTCGATCGATCCAAGATGCTTGGCTCTTCTTAACGAGCGCCATATTGCTTTTATTGTTGTACATAGTATATGGACAATGTAGCGGCATTGATCATTTATATGTTTGTGTATCTAATAAATTGGGGAAATTTCATATCAAGCTAGACACTCTGATATATGTCTTCTGTATATAGTAGATTCATAAATAAGCAAGACCTATATGACTACCGCCGTGAACAAAATAGCAACAATTAATCTGCTTAGGTTGGTTGCCGTTAATTATTAATATTAATGTCCTCTTCTTCATCTAGAAATGGACAGAAGGCTAAGTTGCGTAGCATATTCCATTACTTTGATTATCTGGAGAATGAACAGGCACTGGAGGGAAAATTGGTGATATCCAGACAGGTGACTGATATAGCTGTCTTAATGAAGTATTTGCCGTTTGTCAAATGAATATTGTTACTAGCAGTTCTTGTGATTGCAGGTAATGACCTCCAAACAATGGCTGACAATAGAGGATTGGCTGGAGAGCAGCGTGCCATTGTGTCCATTGACAATAAGACACGAGGGACGTCTGGAGAGATTCGAGGCAGAGACTAAAGTACTTCATGTGTGTTTTGCAAGCTCGAAATTAGGGAGCGGCGTATTGCAGGGTCAAATAAATCAAGAAACAGTACATGTAAGTAAGTATTATTTGTGTGAAAAATCTGTTCCATTATAAATTAAAAGGTCAAGAGGAACCCCAGACTCCCTGTTTGTAACAGCGTATCCTTGCGAAGAGAATTTAGCGGGGTCCACTTGATTGTCATATCAGAATTACTTTTTCATCATTAATATCATCATCCATTTGATTCTTCGTCGATTGGACTTCAGATGGCGACACATCCTGAACTTCTTGCAGCGATTTTATCGGTTGAAGCCTTAGAGGACAACGAAGTTTTAATAGTTGAAGGGGTTAGACATTTCTCTAGGATCAATGACCCCAAGCACAGAGCCGTGTTCGAGAGCATACCCAAGCCTAATGCGGTTAGTTATTGTAATAATTTTAGAATACAGATAAAGTCATTATTTAAATACAATTTCTGAAATTGTCTAATACTTGGGACAGGTGATGGTTTGCTGTATCGATCCCGAAGATTATTCTACGCTACCCTTAACGCAGTTCGAGGAAGATAATATCCTCAGGGAGATGAACAAGTCTCTTCTTGGATTTAGACAACGACACGTTCCTAGTAGTCCCACGGAACCTGTTAAGCCTGATTTGGATTCTGAAACGGGTCCCGGTGCACGGCGGTTATCACCGATAGGGGAGAGTTTTAGTAGTACTCCGCCGGAAGCTGAGGGTGAGAAGAAATTTGATAAAAAAACAAAGCATATTAATTGACAAGAAAGAAAGGTGAAGATTTAACTTAAAAATATTGAAATAAATTTAGCAGCAGCCAACCTATCAAAGGATCTTATCGGTAATACAGAAAATATGACTGAGATACGAACAAGGCCTAATGGTAAATCAGCAAGACCGTCTAGTCCTAGTGGGATCTGTAAGGTTAGCAACTATACCAATAGAAGAAATAGATTTATCGTTTTGGGATCCAGTGGTGAGGTACTGCCAGTAACAAGAAGATCGATAGGACAAATGTCTGTCTACAGTAGTTGCAACAGTCAGAGTACGGACAGTTTCCATAGCGCCAAGGATACCATCGACGAGGAGCCAGGTACCGTACGGATGAAAGTCTATAAGATACTTCTAAGCGTCAATCTTCGTTATTTCTTTACCAGACGAGGAGGAACAGAAATTGAACAGGCGATATAGTACCCAATTGGATACACCGGAACGACGGGGTACTTTCGCGCAACGATTGAAGGACGCCCTGAAGAGGGAAAGTACAGCGACCGGAACAACCTCATCGAACTCCTCGGGTGAGAGTAGCTACGCCGTGGGTATAAGCGTCGCCGGAAGTCACGTTGACGATCAAGAGATCAAGTAAAAATCAATGTTAAATAAATATACGTCGTCAAGAGTGCATCGAATTGAGGGTTTCACAATTTCAATAATAAATTCCAGAGTAAAGAGGGGTGGCTCGCGAGGATTCGTTTTGAGGGATGACACAGTCGACGAGGAATTCCTTAAGGAATCCTTGGAAGCCGAGCAAAAGTGGCTCGGACGATTCCGGCAGAGTCAACCAGCTATGATTCAGCGACGGGATACGAATTCCAGCAGCAGATATAGCTTCAGTACTGAATACAGCTCGGGTAAGCACTCTGGCGCAAGTACCCCCGGCTCAACTGTCGCGCTCCTAAAACTTTCCTAATAATGGCCGCCGACATCACTATATCTTGGCAGACTTTTCTTCAGAGCTTGAAGAGGTCTACGAGCAGTTGTCCAAGTGGCTCGAAGATCCGATCGTGGTCGATGAAAATCGTGAGCTGGACGCCAGGGATCGTGCGGTCGTAAGATTCGCTGGTTCCCTCTTGAAGCGCGCGTTAAGTGAATCCTTCGCCGGAGTTCCTGTCCAGGAAGGTGAGCCTCAGCCCGTCCACGACTCGGATGACGCACAGCAGAGGCACAAGCTGGCACTGGCTGTGAGGAGCTTAAGTCTGGAATTGGCACGACATAAGAATCGAAGACAACAATCGGTGAGAATCTTATTATTGTACAAGTCGTGTAGCTCTGTATATAGGCTGTTGGCAATGGAGAGAATGGCGAAAATAATTTAATGAGAATCGCCTGAAACGTCGTTCGATAACAACTTGACATTACGTTTAGCTCGTTGTAAAGATGGAATGAGAGACAGTCACAGGACTAACAAAGGAGAGAATAAATATTAAGAGTAAAGGCTGACGATCAAGAGTCTGATTGTCAGCGCCAATAAATTATCTAATTAATAATTGAGATTACTGAATTACGCGTGAGCATTAGATCAGCGGGGTTGACGATATATATACAGGTATCAGAGAACGAGGAGGTGACTAGTTACGAAGATGCTTCGAGCGAAGATCCAAAGGTGGCCAAAGACGCGAAGAATTACCAGCGTAGAAAGCTATGGGCCATTACGGTCACTTCCGAGGTGTTCCAGACCTTGGTGGAAGACGAAGCCACCATTTCTCTGCCTTCCGCTGCGCCAGTAAACGTCACCGGAAGTGAGAGCGACGCTAGACAAGACGTAGGGTCTTATTCTGGAAAGATATGCCCTCCGGAAGTAGATGATCGGTCACGTACGAGCGAGGCGAGCGATTTGGAGATCGTCAAGGTGCCACTTGTCGATAGAACTTATTGGATCTAGTATGCGAGTCAGTAATCGTGTGAACCCACCTTAAAAATAAAGTGCCATTAAACGCACAATTATTATATTCCAAAGTCATGCAATTATAAAAGATTATATACGATCTCTGAGGTCTCGCGTACAGTCCAATGGGAAACTCGATGTTGTGTTGCATAATGCGTAATTAATCCATGTTTCTAATTAACTCTAAAGATCTGATTACTAATACGTCTGTCTCTCGTTCTATCCGTTTAATAGCAATCTAGAGTGCCTTTTAATATTGCGCATTTGTCTCTCATCCGTTCCTTTGTAAATTACGACAGAAAGACAACTGTACACATACACACACATATATGTCTCCATCGTGATGCGTATTTAAAACAGTACTGTCCTACAATCTTTTTACTATTTTTTTTTACTTGTTCCAAAGATTTCACAGGATTTCTTTGTACTCTTTAATTCGTGTGTTCTATCTGTGCATCTGCTTTGAGACATTATCTAATGAAAGACTTGCCAAACTTATACACCTTTCTCCATACCAAATAAGCGCCTGTCTGTGGTATATGAAAATTAAAAAAATCCTATACTGCAGATGCCCAGAGAAAGCAGCCCCCAGGCTGGTGGTTTACTGCCAATTGCAACTGGCAATTGGGGATGCGGCTCTAGGCTGAAAGGAGATCCACAATTGAAATTAGTCATCCAATGGTTGGCAGCGTCATTGGCTGGGGTTCCAAGATTGATATACTATACATCCGGAAATGCTAGTCTATCCAAGGTACCATATGGAGTTGAATTATTAAATTAATCTACTAGTGAGAAATGGTGAATACGAGTATCATTCCAGCTGGATACTGTGAGCAGAGTCTTGATGGACAGACACTGGTCGGTTGGTGATTTAACAGCTGCCACTCTGAGATTTGCCCTTCAAGCTATCGAAGAACGCGTTGAAGGTAGAAACAGCCTTTTTGAGGAATTAATTGGCATGGATAAACCGAGTCCTTAGCCCGACACAATGCTGTCCGTACTGGTAGACGTACTTGCCAATATGATAGAGGACAGCTTATCAGTATGCATCGAATGAACTCTTTACATCTTTCCATTAAAATCTGGAACACGAGAAACCCACCGACATATCTAAGACGTCATAAAATGTACGCGCAATATACCACGTGTTATTTTGAATCCTTCCAAAAGAAATTCAAAAGGGCCAACCGGTCTTGTCGTTTCAGCATATCAAAGGAATATCAGACGATAATGGCGGTAAAACGTACGCATTTGAATTAACCAGTGTATCTATATATTATATAGATACGATATAAAGGAAACGTAGAACGTTGTAGAGAACGATGGGGGTTCTTTTGCCGGAGTGCTCTGGTAACGATATTCTAAATAATTAGGTAATCGTCGTCTGTACGTAATTATACGTAGAACCGAAATTCGATTGACTCGAGTTAAACGAGCCGATACTTTACAATTACATGCAATAACTAACGAGGCACAATATACCTACTATATTTTGTACAGCAGTATTTATAAGAGTGTTATATACCGAAAAATACAGTTATATATTAATCGAATAGATTTTCAGAGAGATCTTTTAGAGATTAGTGTTTTGTAATGGGAATCTGGATAGGCAGCTTTTATACAAGACGATGTTATTTATATGCAAACGCTTCAGTAGATCAAAGACGTGGCATATGTTAACTGATTATAATATCTTTGAAGTGTCCTGTGGATGAGAAATATTTGCTGAAAGTTTTGTCGATTGAAATGAGGTCTTCCATTAGAAAAAAAAAAAAAACCAGAAAGGTAAAGAGAATTAGATGAACGCATATCACGTGAAAGTATCCGATACGCACGTTATCGCTCATATAGAACACACTTTGGGACAACGTATTAATGGGAATGTTGTAAAATTGATTATAAATCATATAATATGTATATTGTATATAATAGGGGGATAATAAATTTCTATCGAATTTAATGAAGATGGCACGACCTTATGCTAGTATAACATGTCGATTCCGTTTTTTTCCCCGTTGTTTTAAAATATTCATCGAGTCCCTTAACTGCAAAAAATATCTCGAGCTACGCATCACAGCATTTATTGATATCACATGTTAATAGAGTTTTTATATATTTATTATTAATTGCACTGCTTACGAGCAGCTGCGGCTGGACTAAAACCGACTTTGCGTTGATTGGCAAAGGAAATTCAGTGTCTGATAGATCGTTATCTTTGGCATCCGTATGTCGACTCTATCGCGCATATCTTCAATCTAATTACAAGAAATGCTTTCCTTTTATTTTAGTAAATCTCGCTGTCATTTATTCTGAATAATTCATTGTCCTCTTACTCACCATGGGGGATTGACTATTTGGCATTCCGTGATCCTGAACTCATTTATAATTAGTACGAAATTTACAGTGTGACAAGTACAAAATAGAACCGATTCACTTATCAGAAGAATAAATTACGCATACGCCGACCCATGCCTTGCCTGTCGTACAAAATATTAAATTTGTTAACAAACTGATTAATGTCATTACAGCCTTTCGTTATTATTCCAAGGTACGTCATGAGGCCAAAATCGTTGCATTGCTGAAACGAAGAAAGTTTTTTTACTTATGAAATTATGGATCTAGTGAATTTGAATGTTGAAAACTATATTTTTGGGTTAAATACTTACATTATAGAAATCGGCTCTGAACTTTGGGCTGTTCATTACAGGCAAGCGGTGTCCCAGAGAACACGCAGCCCTTAAGACTTCATGATTTCCTTTAAGCTCGCCACTTTGTACAGCCTGCACGTATCTCAATACCAGCTTCACTCGAGAGTGTAACATTTTGATAGCACTATGCTGTGCCATTAAATGTTCAGCTACTAGGGAACTTTCAACCTGGTCGTTACTGCACATTCGTGCTACATGATCTACTCCAATTCTTTCAGCTTCTTCAGTAGCTAATGTATATGTTAAAGGTACAAATAACATTGTTGCTTGTCCTCCCACTAAATCAATCACCGATTCGTACATGGAAACAGGCAATTGCTGGAAAGAACATAAATGCTTAGATTTTGAGATCCAAGTAGTTCCTATGCTATACATTTAAAGTAATACTACTCACATCAGAGTTTTTAGACCTTGGGTCTAGCTTCAATAATACAGGACATTCGTTAATTTCACAAAGTTGCTTGTGCACTCTGATATCCCTCTCGTTTGGCATATCACCAGTAGTGTACCAACCCAAAAAGTCCATGTCACTAAATACTTGTTTAAACTGTTCTTCCTTGGTGTTATAGTAGTCTCTGTCAATAATAACGTCATCCCCAATGCAAGTGAACAGAAGTTCAAAGGAATTCATGATTTCAATATTGCGTCCCTTCTGTTTACCAATTAATGCACCGTACACTGTGGAATAACATTAAGTCCAATGGAATTACACACTTTGCATAAACTTTGACGGTGTTCAAGACAGCGCAGCAAAGTGAAAGTGAATGTTATATATATATAATACAAATAGGCAAGAAGTATACCTAGCTGATCGGATCCTTCCTGGGCCCTTAGTCTAGTCCAGTGTTCACTAACGTTCATAATGACAAGTGGATGGAGGCTGATAGATACAGAGCCCACAGTACCCGATGAGGCCATAACACGAATGGTATTAGAACCAGAACCAATAGAAGTAGAAGTAGAAGTAGAAGTAGAAGGACCTCGTTCGTTTTGAGCTTGTGTAACCTCCATTGGAGCATCTGTCGAGATAGCATTATTGTCGTCAACCTCCATGTCGCTCGGCTGTTGTTTCGGTTCGCTCATTTTGTACAAAATCGTCGCAGTGGCTTTGTATGCTTTGTATTTCCTGTCAAGCCCAATAATAACCGACACGGTAGCCGGCAAATGAATTTCTTTTGCAGAACCAAACTTTCACTTGTTTCTTTGCGATCACAAAACACTGCACACCACTGGACATAGCTGCAATCACTTTGGGTGCTTTCCAATTACTAAACTTCTGTCTATAGAATGTCTCGTTATTCGTTGGATCTAGCGGAATATTTTCCAGATGACCAATGATTTAGGTTTGAAAGGACACAAGTTGGGTAATTGAGAAGGACTTTTTATTGATCATAAACCTATATCTCCCTTCTATTAATAGAGCCTATTCTACACTTAATATTACTTTAACCTTCAACTACGGTGCGAAACTTAAATTTTTCATTATCTTTATAATGGTTTACTTTTATGAATAATTCTGGTAACGAAAAGAATAAATGAAACTTTATAAAAGTGTCAGCGACAAAACTCAATATCACAATATTTTTTAGTATATGAACGGGACTTAAGGCCATCTGTTGGATTTTACACGAAATTAATAAAATATGTGTACAGCACAGTGCTGGACTACCAATATTGTGGGCCCTTTTCGTTTAGATCTAGGAAAAACGATATTGTTTCATTGAAATTTATCATTTTGTTGTCGCAGTTGGAATTTAATAATAACTGTAAAAGCACTTTAATTGACTTTGATTGCAGACTTTACTGTGTTGATAATGTTGACGAGCTGTTTTCTTAATGTTTTTGATCCTGTTTAGACAGCTACTTCTTCGTAAGAAACTCGGTACAGCTCCGATTTTACTCATCACCATTCACGTCTCGCAGAAATGAAAATTATTTCTATGGTTGGTTTAAAGAATTTTTCTCTCCGTCAGACTGATACGTATACTCCATGTAATTTTAATACTATATTTGATGAATTAGTATATTTCGGGAATTCTTTATTCTACATATCCGAATGTTCAAACTCATAGGAATAAAAACGGTACATCATTTTGAGTAAGTAGTCCCTATGGTTACGACATTCATGAAACAAAATTTTTAGGTTAGTTGACCCTCGAAGCCTCATTGCGAATGTGCTCCATTTCATTTAATCTTTAATAATTCGTTGTTTTTACAACGAATATTTATCGTGTATGTACAAATCTAATAGTTGGTGCAAATGTTTGTCCTGTTGACTATATTCTTTTAACGTTTTACCGCAAGAAAATGTTGGGATAAACATAAATTTTCGATAAACTGGATATAACGAATTAACTGAAATAATTCGAGACGATAATTAGTCTTCATGAATAAATTGAGAATATTACAGAATGAAAGAACTTAAGTGACTAAGTGCATTTGAAAATATTTTTCGTAATTCTACATATTTAAGACCATAATCTCTAATAATTTTCAAGCATGATTGAAAAAATATCACAGTTATCTCAGTACAAAAAGATCCTGAGTGAGTTTCCACAAAGAATGAAATTTTGTTTTGCATATGGATCTGGTGCTTTTAAACAGAAAGTAGATCCATCTGAAAATATGTTGGATCTTATATTTGTTGTACGTAATCCAAATCAGTGGCATGCAGAGAATATAAGTCGCAATCCTCATCACTATGCTCAACCACTGAGATTATTGGGTCCGAAGGTAATTACCAATTTACAAGAATTCTCCGGTGCTAATGTATACTACAATACATTGGTCAAGACATACGAAGGAAGACTTATTAAGTATGGAGTAATTTCGGAGGTGTCTTTTGTGGAAGATTTATTTGACTGGAATGTCTTGTACTTAGCTGGAAGACTACATAAACCAGTACAAATTCTGGTTGAACCAGGTGAAAATTCTCAACTGAAAACAGCTTTGGTCCAAAATTTACATTCAGCGGTACACGCAGCACTGCTCCTTTTACCAGAACAATTTACAGAAATTGAATTCTACAAGACCATTGCTAATTTATCTTACAATGGCGACTTCCGTATGATTTTTGGAGAAGATAAAGATAAAGTGAGCAACATCGTCACTCCTCAGCTTTCTGTCTTCCGTGAAATTTATGCTCCTGTTTTGAAGCATTTTGATAACTACGTGGAAATTCCTCAAACCGAACAAGCAGCCATCGTATGCCAACAAGATACCAGGCCTATCGCAAGGGTCCATCACTTAAATCATTTACCTCGAACACCTCAAGTGAAACTTGTGCGGATGTGGTCGCAAGGACCAAGAACAAAAGATACGGAGGACTGTCTGCGCGCTATAGCTCACGATCCAGAATGCAGTGAGATATTACAGAAAGCTTTGCGAGAAATCGTCTGGAAGTCAAGCGTCTCCCAAAGTTTGAAAGGTATCCTTACAGCAGGTGTTGTAAAATCCATAAAATATAGTGCATTAAAAATCATGAAGATGATAGCATCAAGCAACGAACAGAAGTCTTTACCAGTGTCGAACAAAGAGCCAAACAATGTTGAGACGATGATTAAATCAGTTACAGAAAAACAAGAGGAGCCTAAACAAATGCAAAAACGTGTGGAACCTTAACGATTCTAAAAGATACAGTTGAATGTTCATTGTATTATTTATAAAATTATATGTATAAGTCAATAAAAATATCTTCGAGGAAACACAATTCATATTCTTTATTTATTCAGAAAAGATATGTTGTATATCTACTCTGTAAAATTTACTACTGTTCCTTGTTCTATGACTAATTTAATGGTTTCAGAATATAGGTAGATTATGACGACAATGGATTCAGACTCGGAAAGTCAGGACAGCGACGAAGGACGACGTTTTCGCTTCGAGGCGACCCGGAAGGACGCGGCAATCGATCTGCACGCAAGGGAAAGAAACTCATCCGCAAAAAAATCGAATTCCAGTCGCAGATCACGGTCGCGAGATCGTAGCACCAGGAACAGGAGAGACTACGATAAATCTAAATACGAACGTGATCGAAGGGAACCAAAGTCCAGTGACGTCGCGCGACGAGCATCAAAGGATCCTGAGAGCAGCGAGAAATATGAGAAGGACTCGAAATACTCAACAAAGTCTCATTCAAGAGATTCAAAGAATTCAAAGGAGAGTCATGATTCGAAAAATACAATTAACAGAGACAATAAGGATGGCAAAAATTCAAGTAATCAGAAAGAGAGCAGAGACTCGAAGTCGAAAATTAGCGAGAAAGACTTGAAGAGTTTGAGTAATCGCGATAACAGAGATACGAGAAGTCGTGAATCCAAGGATTCTCGTGATCGTGATCGAGAAAAGCGTCGATCCCGTGAACGATCCAGAGAACGGAGTCACGATAGATCATCGAGTGAGAAGTACAGTACACGAAATCGAGATAAGTTGAAATTCCATTCGCGTGAGAGAAGTGGTGTATCTAACCAAGCGAATAAAAACAAAGTAGGGTCGGATCGTGAAAGGTTCCGAGAGGAATTTGATAAGAGTGATAAGAGCGATCGAAAGCCGTGTAAAAAAGAGGAAAAGGCTAAGAGTACTAAACAGGATATTTATCTGCAGAATAAAATACTTGATCAGATTGGCAGTGACAGTGAATCTGATTTGGGCGCATTGGACTCGGATGTGGGACCTATTTTATCCTTGGATAAAAAGGATAGCAAGGAATTAAATTTATCTGATTTTGATATTGTGTCGGATACCATAGAAAACTCTTCGGACACCTCTGGTTCAGAAAATACTGCGGAAAGCTTTGCTACGAAAGGTACTTCTTTGTCTCATGAGCCGCGTGTGAAGAAACGCGTTTCCAAGCATCAATATGAACGCCTATTGAAAAGGCAGGTTACTGCCAATAAGAGTCACTCGGAGAAAATACGAAAGGTAAATCCAAGGAACGGAGATCATTTGCCAGGTCCCAGTAATAATAATTCGAGTGCCCTTTCAGATTTCTTATTAGGTTCCGAGTTGGCTGTCTCAACCTCGACTTCTGCATTAACGGAAGATCGGATGAGTTACAAGAAAAAACGTAGAAAACATTCGAAAGACGAGGAATCCGCCATGCCAGAATCTGAACTGGAGGAGTTGTGTTTGACGCCCGTTGAAAAAGAAGATGGCGATATTTATGGTCCAGTTCTGCCTCCGAAACTTTCCAAGGGTTTAAACAGGAAGTCCCCTGAGGAACACGAAAGCGATAAAGAAGATTCACTTGTTATCAAAATGGACAACGATTCAACACAAAGACCAAAACAAAGTGGGAGTCCAGAGAATTCAGAATTGACCAGAACCGTTGTATCCTCTATATCAGCATCCATTGGTTCTGATGATTTAAATGATGAAGGGACTTGTGGACCGGTTCTACCTGGAACATCAATTAAAAAGGCAGAACCTGTATTACAGCCAGATCCATCTCGTATCATTGGACCAACTTTACCACCTTATCTTCACAAATCAACTGTGGATGAAGATAATCTAGAAAGTTCGTTTGGACCTGCACTACCACCACGTTTAATGCAGCAGAAAAAGAGTGACCCTGAACCAGAAAATATTATAGGGCCGTGTTTACCAAATGGATCTGGATCTCCAGACGATGGAAATGCCATGGAGACTATAGAATCTGACTCTGAAGATGAAAATATGATGGGACCACTTCCAGCAGATCATCCTGCAGCAACAAACAGTTATGTCCAACAACAATTAGAAAGACGAGCCAGACGAATCAAGGATGAATTCAGAGAGAAGGTGGGTACAGGTGTTTATATTGAGTAGTCGATATATCATATTTTATTGAAGCAACATATATTTCACTTACAGGATAATGACCAAACAAAAAAACGAGAAGAGTGGATGATGGAGTTGCCACCAGCTCAAGCAGTAAACCTTGGTCTGGGTCCAAGGAAATTCAGGATACGACCAGGACCTGATATGTCTGACAGATCAAGCTGGACCGACACGCCTATGGATAAGGCTCGAAAACAAAGAGAGAAGGTTTGCCACTCTAGAAACAGAATAATCCATTGCATCCCGAGCATTTCAACCTATCACCGTTGTGTTGCACATTGAAGGAGGAGGGAAAGTTGATGAATGCCGAAGAAGAGTCTGCCAAATTACGTGCTGTACACCGGGAAAGGGAGTCACGAGAGACTGAAAAATCCAATTCTAAAAGACGTCAGCAATCTCTTTTGGAAATGCATCAGAAGAAGCTTCACAAGAAAAAGAAAGTAAGTCATTTTCGTTATTTCAAATGGATCCTGGCAATAGTGCGATTAACTTCAAAGTTTAAGAATTTTGTTACTGTATTGTTAATAGAAGGAGGATAAGAAAGCAAAGGAGGCCGGAAAACCAATGAGACGACCATTCGATCGCGATATCGATTTACAAGCAAATCAGCTAGACGAAGCGCGTAAGAAATCAATCTTCATGAAAGCAAGATTGCTGGATGATAGATTTTCACGCGGCGGAATCTAGCGTTTCGTACTGCTGAGCTTTCGATGTAGCGGCTCGTTTCTACGGCATATAAGAAAGAAAGATGGAAAATGCTGCAAGAAATTATATATGTATAGAACGTGGATAATTGGAGCCTGTTATTATTGCGATTGTTACAATAGTAGCGAGGTGCCTTAGACTCTAAAAAATCAGTAAATTCTTTATTGTCATTTTCTCATTTCAAAAGACCTGAATTATGTATCAAGGAAACGAACGAAAGATATTCGAAATATCTTTTACACACTCTACTGCATAATAGTGAATTTTACAATATGCGCATTGTACATTACTTCCCAATGACCGTACGTTACGTGGATTTTTGTTACTGTCACAATTTACAAAACTTCGCTTTCGCCGACTTTAAATCTATAAGGTCAATCAGTTATTGTAAGACATTTCTTAATTTTCCTTATTGTGTAAATAACTTCTATATGTAATGTCCATTAGAATGCTTCACTGAAAGAAATCCTTTGCCCCAGTAGGTGTCAGTGAATATTGTCCGTTACTGCTTGGATTGCAATCTTGTCCATCGTATTTTATACTGTACTATTAAATATTGAACACAGAAGTATAAAGCTGCCTAAAAAATTCATAAAGTCTTAGGAAAACAGAAAGATGGAATTTCTGAAGCATCTCTTTCACGTAACCAATGATTCATAACTGCAAAGTTATTGTCCATCAGTGTACTATAAAAAAAAAAAACATCACAATGGGATGTCACTGTACAACTATTATAAACGATTTGACAATTTTTACACGTCTGAATTCGTATATTTAAAATTCCACCCAAATATATTAAGATTCTTTATTGACATTTTCTAACGCGACCCTGCTGAGCTGTTTCGACGCTTATCTTGAGAATATGCGATTTTGATAAGTTTGAAATTCCCGCCAAATAAGGCAATGGCTGAAACAGATCAACGCGACATCTGGTACAGCGGCTATCTGCTTGATTTCCGCAACAAAGCGGAAAAAAATTGTCTGGTGTATTTGTTACATTAAAAAAACTTATGAACGAACGTCGGATCATCGGCTACACGTATTACCCTCAAGAAACAGCAAGACCCTGGATTCCGACTTGGTCTCGATACTCCTCTACGTAAGACATCAAATTTCTTTACGAGTAATTGCGTCGCGTATGACAGTCCGCCAGTCCCAATTAACTATAGTTACTGCATATGCAATCTTTGGGACCATCTTGCAGCCAAAAAATTAGTTGTTCAGATTTTCGTATTTATTGGAAAATTAACATTGTTCTTTACCTACTTCAAGGTTCTATTCATCCCTGCCAAGCAAACTGAAATCACTTTTATCTGTTCGGAGTAACCTAACTTGCTGTCAAACGTAATAATGATTGTCCGTCATTGAAAACGTTGATCGTGTGTATGCGTATGTGGGATATGTACACAAGATTTATATATAATCGTACGTACATATGTAGCGTGTAAATTATGCCTGCGTAGTCGTTGAGATGTTAAGAGAAAAGTAGAAAATTTTGTGTGTATTGTAACATCGAGTGTAGATCGAATGCATGTTACTCCCTATCAGGTGACTTATGTACCATAAACTTTGTCCACATGCTTTGAACAATGAATTCATGATTGTTGCGTGACCTAGTGACCAGTGATCATAGGTAAATTGAATCCTGTGAGTAATTTTTATTTTGGCAAGAAAAAAGCTGGCAATGGCCTATTAGAGTAAAGAGGAATGGTTGGTACTCTGAACCAGGAAATTGTATTGGTGCTAGAGAGTGAAATTGAAGGAAGTGTTTATTGTTTAAACGGCGGATTTGCAATAACCCTTGAGAAAATGTAACGTATACTGGCTGAGCGCTATTCAATGAACAAAAAACAATAATGAATAACAGTATTTATATTCTCTTTTAACAACTTTAAAATTCAAATATTTTCTTTTTAATTCATAGTTTTTTCAATTGTGTTATATGACTTGATGTATATTTTAAAAGTTGATAACTTGTTTCAGATTAGTGATTTTGGTTTTTTTTTTATTATGCTTACTGAGTATTGAGAAATGGCACTCATTAACTAATATTTAGATGCTTTAAGATGTTCTTGATGCTTGGTATTACGTATACTTACATGTATCAGGTTGAAAAATATCTCTCTTATCAGTAAATGCTTATATGACAGTTTCATTAAGTGCTAGTAGGATGTGATACGTTCTGATTAATGGTCATCTTAAACGTAGTAAGATGAAATGGTACTGTTACAGGAGTGGCATTTTTTCTTCATGGAAAGAATAGTGACATCAGCTGTAAAGTAAAGCTCCTAGTATGGTAATGATTCATCCATGGGAGATAATTATCAAGACCTAAGCAAGCAATATACAGGAAGACAGGCTTTAATAAAATATTCAAAAATGCCTCAGTGTTCTCTAGCTCACAGAATTCAAATATGGCTCTTATTTTTAACAATATGCATTGCCTATGGTGCAGCGGATATTCTGGTGTATACAGCGACTCCTGACCATCAGATTGTACAAGAAATTAGAGACATGCCATCTAAATTTGGTGGTACATTATCATCGGCAGGAATAAAGGTAAATCAGTGTTTCTGAAATTGCTATATCTAATATTATAACGGCATAATGAATATATACGAATAAATAGATGGACACACCTGTTTTTTTTAATAGGGATTCTCATAACAAAATTCTTCACTGTCAATGCTAGTTTATTAAATGTATTGAATCGTCTTTCATTTGATTATCACATATTAGCCTTAGCAAAAAATCATTGGTAATGCGGTATTTTGTTGTGGGCTTTGAATTTTCCCATCTGTCACTTTAAACTATTTTGCTTGGGGACCTAATATACATACACGAAACATTAATTTCTTTAAAAACTACCACGTTTTAAATACGTAAGTGTACTATATGTATAAAGAACTTTTTATCACAATCACTCAATGATTCTGAATTTTTACTTCACTGTGTACAGGGTATGGTCGTGTATGCTGATCCACCCACAGCCTGTGATGAAATAAAACCTCCGCCAAATGACACTGGCTATAATGGCAATTGGATTGTGCTTATTGCGAGATATAATTGCACCTTTGAGACAAAGGTTCGTATGGCACAGCAGGCTGGTTACGATGCAGTAATAGTGCACAATGTTGATAGCGACGAATTAGGTAATAATTTATAGTCTCTGTTCAGACTAAAAAGGCTTATGGAGAGAAGTGAAATATTTTTTAACGGTGGTACAATTACTTTTACAGAAACAATGTCAGCGAAAGACTCTTTTGGTATTACAATACCATCGGTCTTCGTTTCTAACACCGCAGGAATGAACATTAGGCATCAATATCTCTATAATCAACCCTACTTCTTATTGATCAACGACGATTTACCGTTCAACATAAATACGCATTTACTCTTGCCGTTTGTCGTCGTCGTTGGACTTTGTTTTCTAATTATGGTTGTTTTCATGGTAAGATACTCATTCGGTTCCTATAATCCAACTGCTGTTAACCAGTAATCTATTTGCAGGTAGTACGATGGATAAAGGACAGAAGAAGACAACGTAGACACATACTGCCAAATTCAAGTTTAAAAAAAATTCCAACGCACAAATACACAAAAGGCGATCCATACGAGACATGTGCCATCTGCTTAGACGATTACACGGAAGGCGAAAAATTGCGAGTCCTGCCCTGTGCACACGGTAAATTTAAGCGAAAGGATATCCACAATAATAAAATAACTGCGCATATCTATCTCTCCTTTTATTATAGCTTATCACAGCAAGTGTATAGATCCCTGGCTCACAAAGAACAGACGCGTCTGTCCTGTGTGCAAGCGGAAAGTCTTTGCGGCTGACGAGCACGTCAGCGACAGCGAGAGTGACACCGACGCTGACGACTCGACGCCATTGATACGTGACGGTCATCCAGGTATCTTCATTCGTTAACCCTATCACTCTTTTTTCTAAATTTAACGTATCAGCATTTTCTTATTCGTTCTTTATAGGTACGCAAGGAGGCACATTCACTCCGCAAAGAGAGAATCCATTTTCCAGAGCAAGAAGAATGCTTGACAGAAATAGTTCTAGTTCCTCCAGCAGTGGTTCCGAACCAGAAGTACTCGTGGATTCTAATGACGGCAGGGTAAATGAGAACAACGGCGAATCGTCCGGTACCACCCCCTTCATGGTATCGGATAGTCACAGCATTAACGGTGAGTAATTCAATTTGAAAGTGAACCAATAAGTAGCCAGTATTCATTATTATCATAAGTCACTGTGTCATCAGTTCCTCGTATCCTCGTCGATAAGAGTGCACGTGACAGCTGAAACAATTAGCAAATTACTAATTAATAATATCATTAAACGTAATTATACAAGATATGAAATGTCCACTAGCAATTGCTCGAGTCTCATTCTAAAGCGGAAATACCAAAACCAAAATCTAGGTGAACCACCGGACACGGAGCGTTTGACGAGCAGAAACAACCCAGAGACGTGGACGTTACACGCGGGCACCGAAGAGTTAGCGGCGTCGCTCGTACAAATGACGCCGACGCGGAATCCCCGGATACTGGTGAATCCGGTAGCACCGAATTCCGGTCATCCCATAATGGTACCGGCCAATCCCTTGCCGATACCAACGATACTTCCGGCCGATCACGAGAGGAATGATTTCATAGCGTAATCAGGCTAAGGGTTAACGTTCGTCCGGCTCCATCGCTTTATATTTCACGTGGGTTGTCCGAAGTGTCCAAAATTGAGAAAGGATAGATTCCACTCTGCATACCGATAAACGAAGACGAAGAAGAGGAAAAAAAGAAGTAAAACCAAATATACAAAAAAAAAAAAAAGTACGAAATACACGATGCACGTCGTTCAATAATCATTTTCGTATGGAATCTTTCACAATTTTTCTTTTCCTCGCTCTTTCGTGAGCCTCGCGCAACTCGTGGGTTGTTTCTCAAGGTGTTGTGCGACACTGTAATTTTTAGAATATCGACGTTCCTTTAACGCGACCGCTTCGAGAGTCCAGAGATACGTATCAGCCTCTTCTCTTGTATCTTTCGTTTACGTCAACACGATCTCAAGAAATCGATGTCACGCTCGTCTATCAATAGCATTCCTCGCAGCGTCGCATTTATCGGTCGCCATTAAAAACTAATAATAATATTAACGTCATCGTCGAGATAGAGTATCAGCACTTCTTTTTTTTTTTTTTTATTAACAAACTAACAAAGCAATGATAAAGCAGTACGAACAAGATCAATGGTACGCGTAAAAGCGACTCAAGGCGGACGCGGATTTGCCCTGATAGTATTTATACACGCTCGAGAAAGGCGTCGTTATCTTGTTCTTTTTGTTTCTCGTATTCTTCGCTCGCGGCATTAAATTCGGCTGCGTTCGTAGATATAATAATTGTAATCACGTAACGGTTTGACGCGAGTTACGATGTCCTTAAAGTTATCCTCGATGGAAGTCCACTTAAATGTCGTTAAGGTAAATGGCGTCTCCTAGGGTCCACGAGATTCCTTTGCATCCAGCATCGCGTGGCATCGATCGATCGGTCCAACTATTTCGAGCGGTTTCTCATTGACATTCGCAGAGCCAGATTACCTACACGTGTATTATTCGTCCGAGGTAACCAGAAATTATACATCCATCGTCCTTACCTCGGCTCCCGGGTGGGGGGCAGGGGGCCGACCCCTTGACATCCCGACGACCGCCCACTTTCGATCCCTTACAATAGAAAATTAGAATACGTATTAAAACCTAAGGTTTAACGGCGAGAGGACACGACAAGAAGAGACTGAGAGAAGTTGTAAAGAAAATTAGAAAAAGAAATCAAAAAAAATAGTTAACACAGGGAGCTGAAAAATTGACGAACTACAACGTTATCATAGAACACTGTATAATTGATGACTTGTTTGGCACCGTGTATCGGCGTCGCAGGACTACGTCGCACTGTAAATATTATTGATATACGCTATATGAAAGTTATGAAAGAAAAATATATTACGATAGAAAAAAAAAAGAAGAAGAAGAAGAAGGAATAAGTAACGAGACACGAGTTAACCGAAAGGCAAAACACGTAAGGATATATATATATATATATATTTCAATGCAGGACATAGAATAGAAAGAAAAAGGTTTAACGAGCGACGGCGCGATAAATTTTCGTGTATAATTGTGAAACGTGCAACGTGAATATTATTCTCATTGTTATTATTATTATTATTATTATTATTATTATTATTATTATTATACTACCAACATTACTACTACTACTTTATTATTGTTAATGCCGATTATTCATTATTTTTCGAAAATTAATCTTTCATCAAGTTGAGTCTCTTTAGAGTTTAGGATCTTTGCTATTGCGAATCATTGATGGAATAAGTTTTATTGTATAACGCTAAGAAAAATTCTTTTGTAACGAGCGCGAGCGCTAAATCGGAGGATCGCTAGGAACGCGTTTACAAGGACGTTCTTTTAATTTTTATTTGCTATAACGAACATGGGATATACGTCAAGCGTTTGCATCGTGACGTATGCGGTACATGGTTTCGACTAATCAAATTGAAACGGACGGACGCTTGAGAGTGTCGTTGAAACGTCGTTTTTAAAGCGTAAAGGTACGAGGAGGAGGTTCGACGAAGAAATTGTAATTACTTGATTTTGTAAATTGAGATTAGGAATAAATATCGTGCGTGTTAGACTAATTTTTTTTTTTTTTTTTTTTTTTAATTTATACTCGTGCCTCTCTTCAAGTAATACGGGAGGCCATCGTCGAGCCCGCGTTAACACGGAATTCGTTACATCACTTCGTAGGAGCTAGTCCTATATGTAAATTATTGAATTTTTTTTTTTTTTTTTGGAACTTACCGGCAGTGCTACTTTTTTTTTCTTTGTCGTATTGCTTACCGGATAACCGATATATTGAAGTTTGGGAAAGCCGTGCGATATTTTAAAACGGAGAACAATAAGAGTGTAACGTTGTATAAAAACCATGTAAATACTGATCGCGACGATGACGCTTTGTGCTGCGCAATGTACAGTCGGATGGAGAGAAGGAAAATTAAAAGAAAAAAAAAAAAATATGGTCAAAGTGGAAGAAATTTAATTTTCATCCGATCACCACGAATGTCCGAGTCACAACAATGGTACCCGCGAGTACTGCTGTTATATACATAGTATACTTATAAGTATATACAATCGTCGTTACCTTATATGATATGTCGCATAAAGCCTTACTTTATTATACATCTAATAAAAATAAATATTGTATTTATATTTTTTATTTCGTCAGCTATCTGAGAATATATATATGTCCATTTTCTATAACTTTGTTCGTCATTAACGAAGAAGTCGATGTACGAGAAGAGTCGAACATGGGGTATAATTTCAAAAAAAAAAAAAAAAAAAAAGATACCACCCGCATCCCATTCTGGCCCCCTTTGGCCCAGCTTGTAATCCAAATTAATCGGTGACGTCACTTCGTCCTTCTGTCACCCTTCGCTCAGAACCCCCCCCCCCCTCCCTCTCCCTCTCTCTTCTCTCTCTCTCTCGCTCTCCAAGAACGCAGCCAAACTCTGACGACGATATAATTTACGGAAAAGCCTCTCGACGCTTGCGTAGAAACAAACCCTTTTTTTTCTTACTTTTTTTTGCATCTCCCTCTTTCTTCCTACAACCGCAGAAGAATAGTCGGCACGACGATTATCCATGCGATATGTCGTGCGCAGGCTAAACCCGCGGGACCCTAACGTATCCTTGGACACGTTAAACTCTCCCGCATTTCTACGTTCATTTTTATCTTGTCACCAAGAACACGAAGGAGCGAGCCATTCTCCATGGCGTACGCAAACTAGATCAATACGAACGGACGCGCATTTATCGGCAATGGTCTCTCTCTCTCTCTCTCTCTCTCTCTCTCTCACTTTCATTTTTTTTTATTTTTAAATTTTTTTTTCAGCTCTCATTTCACCTAATCACCCATTCGCTAAGTAAGCGTCGATAGACGAGTACAGCAACCGCTGTACCAAATCACGACCAATTAACAGTGCATTCCCCATATACCCGTGCATATAGTAATACGTCTGCTGCGCGATTGAAAATCCACGTTGCGTCACCCAACGTGTTCTTCGCTGCATTGTCATAAGTAATTGTCATTTTTAATTGATATTAACACGCAGACACCGCTTACTTCATGTTAAATGTGTTACCAGACTAGGCTACCTGAACATCGTCAGCAGGATCCAAGGACGACAATTGTACAAAGAGAAGGACCCAAGGAACCTACCAGGACGAGACTGTCGACGGAACCCGTACCTTGTTACGTGATCCTTCGTTATGGTTACTGTACCTCGCACAACCTGGTGCCTTACGAAACCGCCAACGATGATAATTATTACGAGGGAGAACGTCCTGAGGATGCACGATAATCCTTTTACTTTTTATTTTAAATATTATTTTTTTATCAATTATTCCTTTATCCCTTCCTTCCATTTTCTATGTCCTCTCTTTCTTTCTATTTCCAGACGTTACGCGTCCGATCGGCATTGTCGCCGCGATCGCGCTTAAGAGTCCTCGACGAAGGTTGCCGTCGTTTCCTCGCTTCCTGGAGGAAAACCTCTCAGTCTCGTACGCCTTTACTAGCGCCACTCTGCCGTAAAAGCTGTAGGGGTGGTTAAGCGTGGCTTTACGAGACACCGATACACGCCTCTCGATCTAGCTAATCGTTACGTTTATTAAGGAACACGCACTGGGTTCACTATATATATATATATATATATACACACACATACGATGTAAGATAAATCATATACCTGTCGCAAAGTCAGACTTTCGTACCGTACCAACGTGTAAGATCAGTTGTACCATGGGATTTGCGCTATTAGGATATTTTAATTTATCTACATAAATAAGGTCGAGATCTGTGCGAGTATCTGGACCAATACTTTCCTTCGTTAGTCTTCTAGTACCGTATTCGTGTATTATAGTATTACAGTATATTATGTATAGTATGTAGAGCATAGAGTTATAAAGTGTATATACCCAGTACATGCTGTGTATGGTGCATGTGGAAAGGATCCTACTGGGAAGGAGGGGTTGGTGGGGTACCGTTCCTGTTGCCGTGGCGAGTGGGCGCACGTGACGGTACAATGCCGCTCCAACTACCACCCTTGCCACCCGCAAGCCCCTAGCATCGCCATCCCCTAGAATCCCTTGGCACGAAGACTCACCCTCGACCCTCGGTATCCTCCCTCGGCACCTTCACCATCGCAGCAACCCCAATTCAGCATCCCACTGTGCCTCCCGATGGACCAACCGGGTGAGTCCGAGCAACTGGCTTCGCTGGATACGTGCAATTGAAATCATTGCCACTGTATGACAGTTGAATTTTGATATCAACCAGTCTTATTACTTAGCATTCAGAAGTTAGCGGAGACGCAATCAGGGTATCGTGTTTAGGGTATTAGTGCACCGGGGTCGTTCGAATTGGTGTTTCTTGTTGGTCGGGAGAAAAATTCAAGGTCCTCCATTATGTCTGTCTGGGGACGAAATGAAATGACTTACTAATTGGACGGGGTTAGTTGGTTTTTGCAACTGATGACCTCCTCTCCGCTAACTACCCTCTTTTGCTCGCTCGGATTTCACCGGTGTGTATAGGGCGCCTCGATAGCGCACGTATTACCCCCGCGCTTCATCCACTTTTTTTCTTCTTCTCTGCTCAGAGATCCATCGAGTACTCCTCCTTGTGCACTTGGGGTTATGTCGTAATTTTACTTTTTTTTTTTTTGGTCGCAGGGTCACGTGGTTTATTTACTGCCGAGCGGGTTAGTCGGGGTGAATTTTATTTTCGTAGGGGTTGGCTCTCGGAGGATGACCGCCGACGGTGATAGTTCCGACCAATACTCCTCGTTAGGAATCGTCCGACAGCGATAAACAAGTTTATCAAGTGTCGTTGACCATGAATGACGCGTGTCGTTACAGTACGCTAAAAAAAAAACGGAGTCTACCGTCTGGTTGGCGTATAGCTTCGTTTTACTAGGTTCGTATTATCGATGTCGGTAGATAATAGTTATACGGACTGTACACGAGGCAGAGATGGTTTTTCTCCAATTCTCTAGTTAGAACCCGACGACACAGCGGTAAAAAAAAGCTTATCGAGCGGAATTCAGTACGAGCCATTATAATACGGTGAGATCGCCACTTTAAAAGGAAGAGGATCGCCCGAGAGGAAGAGCCAAAGGCAAGGGCAGTCTAACGGGGTGGGGTACGCGGGGTGCAGAGAGTAGGGGGGTTCCACAGTGGAGAGAAGCGACTTTGCCAGCTCTGGTCATCGACTTGTAGTTCCTGGGGGGGTTGCGGGGGAGGGGGGGGGTGGTCGGCGCGACGCTGATTTCGAGCCAGCGTCGTTGTCGTCGAGTCTCCGACGCAGCGGCCCGTCCGACGTCGAAATTAGGAGCAAGGACAAGCCTCCCGGAGTGGATCTGTTTGTTAGAGGAGTAGCACAGTCACCACCGCCTACCTAACCCTAGTCCAGGTCCCTCTCGTGAACAGGACGCGAGGGGTTCGCGTGTTCTGTACAGTGACGTACTGCTTACGAACGGGGCCCTACGTCGTAATTCGAAATAATTTGTCGTCCTGGGTCATTGTGGCTTATCGGATGTAATTCGGGAAAGGACGTTATCGCGGTGTAGGACCAATATGAAAACAAGTGGCGGGGATCGTTTGAGGACGGGGGATGAGGAGGTGAGATGACGGCTCCTCTGGCGGTAGTACTTGTCAGAGGGTAGGGTTGGGTCTGTAGAGGGTTGTTCTTGGGCGCCTTGGCAAGAGGGCAGATAGGCAGACAGGCAGGCCGCGTGACTAACCCGCTGCCGCAGCTGGTCGCGAAATTATCGATTCGCGAAAATTTCCCTTCGCCCTGGTCATGCGCACCTCATTTCCACCCCGAAAATGGCCGCACGCACCGCCGAGAGGGTGTGGGATCCAGTTCGAAACGCAGCCGCTACGAGGCGCTGTCGCCCGAGTCACAGCGGCTGCGCTCGAAACGCGCGAATCTAGCGGCTGGGGCAGGTTTGAATTTTCGTTTGATACCGATGAACTGCCATCCCTCTCAGCTGGTAGCGAGATGCCTCTGGCGGTAAATTGCAAAGGCAGCTGTTTCCGTATCCCGATGCGGCCCTCCCCATTCACGGAATTATTACACTTGAAAAATGTCGACGTGCACACTCTACCCTTGTCTAACCTGAATCACGGATTTCGTGAGAATCTTATAATCTCGACAATTCAGCTTGATCGTGAATTTACAAGAGAGAAAAATATTATAGAAATCTCAAGGACCTAGCGTTCACCTCGTGTACGTTTGATGATTTTATCATTTTTCTATATCGATAGGGTCTAACTGTATCAAGAACCAGACCAGTCATCGTCAGTATTGATTACGAGGATCCATAGATCGTTATATTAACAATTTTCCCTACTGCATCCAATTTTGAAATCTCTAACGTTTCCTAGTCACCCGTACGACTCTGACCATCGATCCTGATCAATGATCGATAAACCTATCAGGGATCATCAAGAGACCGTTTGTAAATCCCAAAAAATTCGCGAATCCATAACGTCCCAAGGGATCGTAGAGTTAGGCCGATTTTTTCTCCACCTTCTTTTCTTTTTTCTCAACTCTTCTCGGGCGTCGCGAATCGCAGTAGGAGAAGAGGACGAGTGGGCCGTAGCGTAGTGGGAGAAACCATGGGTGAGTATAAGGGGTGTTGGGTGTAGGGCAGAAACGCTGGGGATGAGGCGTCGGGTTCATGTCGGGTTGCCCGGCCGGGGAGCGGCAAAAACGAAGATGGCGGACCTCGCGACGCCCGTCCTCCACTGACGGTACGAAGAACGACCGGCTAAACGCGAAACCTGCGAAATCCCGCGAATTCGACGTTAATCCGTGTCCATCGAGGTCGACGTCGCGAACGCTGCTGTTTCCCCGTATAACGCAGGTCCCGGTTATTTGTAAGGTGCGCGAAACCGATCCGCCCCTGGGAACACGACGGACGGACAAGAGAAGGAAGAATTCTGATCTCGGTGAAAGCCACATACGAGAACGAGTACCTTGTGCTAATTCTAAGAGGAACCGTGTCCCAGTGTAACGTTGTCCAGTGCTTTCGTTAAACAGATCTTCGAGCGAGTGACTCCTTTAAAGCCCGTTTCGTTATCCCACGGGAGACAGTCACGCAGGAGTGTCGGCTAAGGTGCGCGGGGGTATATCCACGTCGAAGGAGCCCGGGGTGGATCGCCATTATTTTGCGGAATCTCGGAGGCCCGCGACGCCCTTACGTCGGAGAGGATTCGACGTCGACAGGATCAATTCGTCACGACGAATATTCCTAATCGTCACAGTCCTCCTCGTCGTCAAGGGGTTGTTCATTGGTGTCGTCGTTGTCGTCGTCGCGGGGTACCCCATACGTGTTTCCTCCTTGGGACGCTGCTACCCCCAGGAGGTAGTATCTGCTCCTTGGCCAATATCGGTGACCGTCAGGATTCTCTCTGTGATACTTGAGAAGGCCGAGGAGTACGCGGGGATCAGTGGTCGTAAACGTGAGACTCGGATGTATCCTGGATCCCGTCCGGGCCAATTTCTCTACTACGTTAAGGAGAGACTTTCAAGGAGGTTATGGTTATGTCTTGTGGAGAGTCCTTTATTACCGTGATGTGCGGTGCTTTTAATTGGTGAGATCGACTGTGAAGAAGGACGCGCTGTGGCAGTACCTCCTCGAGGTGAAGGTGAAGAGAAGGATTAGGAAGGAGGTGACGGAGGTGGGTTTTTATCGTAATTAAAATATCAACGAGGGAGCTGCGGAATCAGTAAAGGCGAAACAAAGGCGACCCTGTTTCCCTTGTGCTTAACGTGAGTGAGAATTCGTAACCTAAACTACAGGAAGGAATAGAGACGAAAGGACACGGGGAGAGGGAGAGAGCGCGTGAGAGAGAGAGAGAGAGAGAGAGAGAGAGAGAGAGAGAGAGAGAGCGAGCGTAGAAGTGGGTGGGGAAAGAGAGAGAGAGGGAGATAATCAGTGTGTACTTGTCGCGTAGGTGTGTGTGCGTGGGACCTGTGTACCTAATACCGTGTGTACGTCTCTAGGAGAAAGATAAAAAGAATCCTGAACGAAGGACAGCGATCGTACAAAGATCCATCGACTTGGATAGATAAGAAGCATCTTCGTAGTAAGACGAAGGAGACTTGAAAAGGAGAATAGGAGACGAAGAGTAATCAGCGAGGAGGAGGAGGAGGAAGCTGGTACAGGAGAGGAAGGGTGGAGTAGGAGTGACGGAAAGAGAGAAGGGAAAAAAAGGGAGACGAAGCTAGAGAGAAGAAAGAGACGAAGAAAAGGAAGTGAAGTAAGAGGCAGTGAGGTCCTGGTGGTTCGCTGGTGGCAGCGGCGGCGGCAGCGGCAGCTACGGTGGTGGCGGCGGTGGCAGCGGCATTGCAGCTGCTGGTAGTGGTGGTAGCAGTGGCGGCGGCGGCGTCAGCGGCGTCGGTGACGGCGGGGTGTGTCCATGGAGATTTGAGGCCGAGCTGCTGCTGCTGCTGCCCCTCGTAATCGCGCGCGTCGCTCATCTCTGGCTACAATCGGAAGTCCGGAGACGAGGGTGCCGCGAGTTCAGAATGCAGCATGAACCTCGGTGTCCTGTCGTGGGAGCTTGCGAGCCTCGTGTACGGGGGGAGTGCCTACGTGAGAAAGGAGGTGTCTACCTTGCCGAGGAGAAGGCTCAGGGGTTCGGCCCTTTGTCACGCGAGAACTGTCACCGGGAAGTGGCGTGCGGGCAGGACTCCGAGGACAAGGTGGCGCAGGAGCATCACCAGAGGAGATCGCGACACGCGAGGAGACTCCTGGCTCAGGGGAACTTCTAAGGGCCCCGCTATCCCGGGACGCTCAGGCAGGTTCGGGGCCTCCTGGCCCGGGACACGGACGAGCGGGGCTGACTCCCTCGTGGAAGGACGCGGCTCCGGTTGCCGATTCAGCAGCCGAGCACGAGCCGGTACTGGGCCATTCCGGGACTTTGGGAAGCCACGTGCTCCTACGGCCAGTACCCGCGCTACCGAGTGCTCCAGCTCATTGTCCAAACCAGGAAGACCCTGCGCCTCTCCTAAATTCATCAATCTCAGCGTTACCCTCGCCGGACCAGCAACGGCTGTCCGATTCCGTTCGACTGGCGCGGAAATCATCCTGGCCGCGAATAATTTGGTTTCACGGATACCGACTGCGAAGTGGAAAGAGCCCTGGGAAACAGGGAAGGAAGGGGAGTCAACGGAGGAACGCGAGAAACTGGTGCAAAGTGTCATCGTGCTACGACCGGCCAAACATAACCTCTTCGCGAGTTCAACGAGTTCAGGAAATCCAGAGTCACAGGAAGAAGCGGCGGCGTTCGCGTGCAAAGTATCCGGCCGGCTTCAAAGAGCAGGATCATCCTGGTCATCCTGGCGTTTCGCGTGTATTGAACGCCAAGAGGAGCAATTCAAAAAGAGTACAAGGAGGATCAAGAGGAGGTGGAGGGAGGATCTTGGGGTGCACTCGTGCCGAAGGAGAAGCTGGTTTCAGGGGCGTACGCGCGAGGCGAACGGTGGGCTCAGGCCTTCGTGGCAGCGATGCAGGGCCCCCTGCAGCCCGGCGTACGCGATCGCAAAACGCACTCGCCTCTCATCTTCAAAACCGATCTCGAAATCGAGCTGCCGTATCGTCGTTATCGTCGAGCCGGCGTCGACGAGAAAATCATCACCGTCAGGGCCAGCGGCACCGTTGTCGTTGCTGCTACTATCACTACTGTTACTACTACTGTTGCTACTGTTGCTCCTGTTGCCGCCGTCATCGACACCGTCAGTATCGCTGTCGTCGTCGTCGTCATTATCGCCACGTCGGAAACGTCGCCGCCAACCGGGAAGGGAAGTCGTTCCGTTCGATCGTCGCCGTCGTCGCGAAGGAGCGTCAACGTGGGGACGCTAGAGTCCCCGATCTCGTGCTCATGCGACTCGACCCGCCCACCTCCACGGGACCACCCAAAACAAAAAGGAAGCGAGCTTATCGTCAGCCTTCAGCACCACTATGCTCACTGTCATCTCCATTCCTATCGTCATCCACATCATCCTCGTTCTACCCCGAGAACGCTTCCTGCAACTCGTACCTTTCCTACGCACGTGGTATCGTTATCGATGATACCCTCACCCCCGGGTACCTTACCACCAGCGCCACCATCAGCATCATCGCACCCCGTGCCAGCGACACTCGCTTCGACGTCGCCACCACCACCAGCAGCGTCTCCGCCGACTGTTCTTCGGTCAGCCAAGATGGAGTCCATCAACCAGAGGACGAACCTAAGAATACCACTGCCTTTTATGTTACTTCCGTTTCTACTTCATCTAACTTGCCGGGATTCGACGTACGTAAGAGAAGAAGTCAGGAACCCAAATTTGCCCCACGTCCGGCCATTCCAGCTGGCCAATCGCTTACATGCAACACGTGTCATGCCGATCACAGCTCAACACCAGGATTGCATCCACGGAAAAGGAAGTCTTGCTACCTACGACGCGGCTTTACTACCACCGGAAGTAACCCCAACGCGCACCAGATCAGTCGGAAGATTTGCGCTCTTCCAAAGACGAACCTCGTTTCCTCGAGTCGGAGCCTTTCTTCTCACGATGACCTTGTTTACACTGCCTTTAATCATCAGCACCGTGTCGACGACGACGACGACGACGACGACGACGGCGGCGATGACGACGACGCCGACGAAGACGAGAAAGGGAAAGACGATGGGGATCGCCAGGACGAGGACGAGAATGAGATGGAGAACCGTCGACAAGGTTATGACGAAGTTGATTATGACAATATGGAGTATTCCTGCTCGAGTCTCATTCCCTACCACGTGGAGAAGCTTGAGGAATCCAGGTGGCAGAAGAGAACGAAGCTGGAGACGACGAAGATGGAGGCGACGACGATGGAAGCCACACCGGAGAGATCATCTTCCTCAGGGAATGATACTCTGCACGAGACTACCACGTGCGTTAACGTACCCGGTGGTAAATTCTATAATTCTATTGGATACACGTCTAAAATTTTATCACCTGGTTATCACGATAACCTCCAGGATGACGAGGAAGAGTGTGTGCATTTTAGTACGGAGGAACCTCCACGATATCACGATCGTCATCGTCGTCGTCGCTGTCGCTCTCGTCACAAGTACAGCACCGACCTCGACAAAGTCTCTCCCGAAGAGAACATCGTCGCGACGAAGGAGAACGATTACACTGCCCGGTTGGCGAAGTCGATCATCAGGAAGAGGGAACGCAGAAGGTCAAGGATGTACGGGGAGTCTCGAGAGGGTACCGGAAAGTCAAGAAAAAAGTTACGAAGCGATCGTCCCAGCAGAAGATGTTACGGTCTTCTTCTGGTGCTGTACCTCCTGGCCCTGCCGATTCTCTGCGCGACGAACCCCTCGGCCCAGGTCGCCTCAGGATTCGCACAGAAGCAGCCGCCCCTCGCTCACAGTCAGAATTTCACCCAGCGCAACTCGTCCATATATTCTCAGTCAGCCGATGAGGAAGTGCAAGCGGAGTATCTTCAGCAGAAGAAGCTGGTGGAGCAGGAAGTCTATGAAGAGGAAGATGCCAGTACGAATATGCGGGGTCTCCCGGCATCAGGAGTGCACCCTTACAACGAATACACCTGGGAGGTTAATCAGATAAACCCTTGGCTGTCGGCCTGCGACCTGGCGGGACCAGCGCCGGCCGACCTTCAGGGTAGCTGCGGTCCCCCGGAAGTGCCCAAGGTCTGTCCGATGCTCTGCGAGGTATCGTCGCGGGGCGACGTCTTCGGGGAGGTCGTCGAGCAGACCAGGATCGGTACGAGTAGTGCTATCTTTACGACGTCGCCGTTACCCCCATTATCAACGTCGGCATCCTCCTCGTCGTCCACATCCTCGGCCACGACCACGAGCACCAAGAGCACCAAGACCACCACGAGGAAAACGTCGCCGATCAGGACCACGAAAGCGAACGAGAAAAGCCAGGACGATGTTCAGGATCACGACGATATCGAACGGATGGCTCCGGTACAGTGCCTTTTTTACCTCGAGGAGTCGCACAAGAGGGATGTCTGTCATGAGGAGTTCGGTTTGCGCAGTCGGAAAAGTTTTGTAACCGTAAGGGAAAATCGCTATTGGTTTATAAGTGGCCTGCGTCTACGACATTGCTGCGAGCACGCTGTTGTGAACGCCCTGGCGCCCGGCAAGGGTGGCCCGCTCGAGGATGTTTTGAACGGCGGTCGGAGGTGCACAGCTGCCTTGGAAAAATTATTGGCTGTGGATGCACTCGCTGCCAGGCTTCACTGTGAATTCGAGGAAGTATTAGCGCGCTACGACTGTGCCCAGCCCTATTCGGTTATCCACAACTGCACCCACTGCAAGGTGAGTCCACAACGTTACCTTCCTACTAGATACTAATCTACTCTAACTCTATTCCATCCCATTCGTTTTCGTACCCTTCTAACCTACAATTCACGATAGACCACCCAACGTTATCTACGACGCATGACAAACGTCCCTATCTCGTGATCTGCCTACTGGCTACCCATTGTCCTCAACCCGAATCACGAGTAACGAATGGCACTGAGATAAGACCTAAATAAAAAGTCTCCACTCCAATACCTAATAAAAGACAAAACTGGCCGAGCCTGGGTTCTCCGATTTTGGACTCTTCCCGGAGATGGTTTTCACGAGTTGACCCACATTTACGCGTTCAACGATTCCGTCACGCTTTCCGAGCTCACGCGGCGTTTGCGCTCTACTATTTCCCAGACAGTGAGAACCCGCGGCGTCCCGACGCCATCGCTACGGTCCTGACCTGTTCTTGATTGTCACTTTAAGGATCCCCTATATAAGTTTAACTGTCGCGTGCCTGTCGTCCTCCTCAATACCGTCTGATAAAGACACGTGCACAATACACCGTTACGTTAACGTCCCATCTCGTAATTATAATCATTATCATCAAATCCAGACACAAGTCCCAAGAGACTAAGGGACCGCTAACAGACCTGGACATTAAAATAATGGCGATAGCTAATATACATAGAAAATTTCCATAAAAGAAATATTTTATCAAGATAGTCTGCTCGACCTCTTTCATCCACCTCGTATCCCCGATCTTCGTCTACTCGTATATCGCGTACCCTGTCCCTCTGCAAGACCAGTTCCAGAAGCCCCAAGAAGGAACGACCCCTCCTCGGACAAAGTTCGCTCGATCGAACGAACCTCTTACCTCGTTCCTCTAGGAGATCGACCGTCTTCCTTAGCGAGAGAGAAGAAGCGTGAGCTCTCGCTCCTTCCGAATCTCCTACGTTAAATCTCTCAGAGGGTCTTCCCAAGGGCTCATGATATTTTACCATTAACAACGATATTTCCCTATGTTACTATTGCGATTTTTATATCGTTCCCTTCCTGGGTGGATTCTCACTCAATTTTCTCTCCACGGTCATGGATCCTCCTTTTCCCTTTTTATCTTCATCCCCCTTGCACCCCTTCATTTTCATCCCTCTTGCACCCCTTCAGCACTTGAGTTATCATTTTTATACGAGGCAGAGGGCGCCACTTCGCCCCTATGAAAATCGCAGTTTTCACGATTTTCCTTTCTCGACGACGACCGGACGTCGGTAACCCTGCTCGAGGACGCGAAAATAATTACACAGACCGGTATGTTGGTATCACTGCAAGACATTCCGTATAAAGTAGCAACCAGGGTGCGGGTACCACCTATCCCCAAAAATTCTTAACACTGGTCCATGTGTATCTGTATACTACGGACATACCATATTCCATTATGGAGATCCATTTCACAGATTCCTTGCATCCTGGTCCATGCGATCTAAGAGACTTCCGGTACCAGAATCCTGAATAACTGACGTTATGAAAAATAATCTTCAGCTGGGTTAATTATCGCTTTCGGATTATACCGGAGCAATATACGCTGTCTGATTATTTTCGATCGATTATACTTAAAATATAATTTTTATCCTAATCACGTGACGCCATTTTCGATTTTACTGTTATCGATTGTTACGTATGCGAGTCGATGTTTCTTGGCACGTAGCGTCATTGCGTTACGGGTCTATCGGTACATTGAAATTTTTCCTTTGTTCCTCAGACTCTTCTCCTCCTTTCTACTAACCTCCGTATCGCGTGTCCTGGATTTCACGATGGTCTTCCTGTTTCGCGCTCAAGTACCACTCGTAGTTCCTTTGCTTGGACTGTCGAGTAGAGAATGTCTTTCTTTCTTGTTTTACATAAATCCTTCAAGACACGCCGATGGATCTGGATTGATCGATGGCGCTTTGCTTCTGCCGTCATTCCTATAATGTCATGCTATTAGGTCTAATGTGTTTGCATGACGATGTGTATACAGGATAATAAGCTTTTGTCTATTTGCATGGGAAAATGTGGGCTACACTCTCCGATGGGGTATCAGTTCGAAAATTGGACGAGACTTTGGTCTCGATTCGATGTATATTTTTGAGTCAATAAAAATTTTGAAAATTTTTTTTACAACCTTACGAGTTTCACGCGTCGATAAAATATTTCAGTGCTTTGAATGCGTTTCGATATTACGACTTTAACACTTATCCATATCATACCGTAACAGATGGAGACAGTATGATTTTCATGTGAATCTTTTTTTTTTTACTTTGAATATCCCCCTTATGTTAAATCCAAATAATTCCCTATATATATTCATATTCCTTCTACAAGAAATATTCTGTATAAAGAATCCACTTCTCCTTCCCCTATCGCACCTATGTCCGAAACCACTTGGCTCGAGACACCCCATGTAAAGCCATGTAAAAATATGCCGGAAATCGTCCGAGGATACGTATTTCCGAAAGCGGTTCGGTCCCTCCGATAGGAACCTTAGAACGACAACGTTGCGTGTCCAGCGCCGTTCGCCCATTTCCGTGCTCGTTTTCAGTCCCACGAGACGGCACTGCCGATAGTAAGAAAATGTCAGTGTCAGTCGGATAAATTCAGAGCGTACAGTAAAAGTTCAAAGGCCATGGCCAGTGCTGCGGTAAAAGGCTTTCCGAAGGAATGCCATTTCGTATTCGAGTTACGAGATCAGGAACTTATTCTGCGTTGTACAGTTGGTACCCACTGTGTGTACTTAGTAAATACGCGAAGTGTCTACAAAGTGAGCAACGATGTCCTGGGGTAACCCAGTGCCAGTATACATATATATATACACACACACACACATTATATATATATATATACACACAAAACGAACCTCCATATACATACATAGGCGGGGTGGGGTGGGCTGGGGGGAGGTGTTACGGCGTTCTTAATTGAGATCATCTTACCGCAAATAATTGCATCTACCCCCTGACGGCGTCATCCTTCGTCCTGCGTCTTATCTTCGCGACCCTCGGGAACGAAGAAGCTGCATCCTCGGCTGGGCATAAGAAAATTAATATCCATTCCCTGGTACGGCCGTGTCGTAAGAAAATGATTTTCGCTCTCGAAGTTTAACGACAGATATCAGCTGGGGGGATGATTCGAGAAAAATATTCAACCCTCGTTTCCTATATCGAACCGAGTAAACCTGCCGCGGGGCGTAATAATTAAATCCCATGTAATATACCCACCCCCCTCGATTATGCGGCATACCAAGGAGGGGTAAGAACAAAAAAAAGTCATATATATCACGCGCGTACCACGCTCGTGCACAGAAGGGGCGGGGGGGGGGTGGTAATTAGAATTCTCCTAGCCGGTGCAATTTCATTTAGGGGTTGTCGACAAAGTTCGACTAACCGTAACCTTTTGATGGAATTTGTCTTGGAGGGCTCTGTTTGTTCTGTCCGCACCCCCTGACCCCCCTAATCCAGGTCGAATAAGGGACGAAGTAATTGAACCGGGAGGACACTTAGTCTTCGGGGGGGATCCTCGACGGTATGACAAAATGCCGGTATAGGCAGAGAACGTCTGGTTTATGGTGACGTAAAGATTTTAACGTCGGCTGGAGCTTCGTAACGTAAAAGTCGGTTCGCGATTACTTCGTAATCCTTTTCGTTTGACGGGCGAACGGAAGCCATTGCTGGGTATTAAAGCGTGGACCGGAAGTGGCTGGTACCGATCGCGCTGGCACATCGGCTTATGGTTATTGGATTGGGGCATGTAATTTGGCCGGTGACAATTTCATATGTTCGTAACAGGGCGAATTCGAAGTTGGGAGGGGAGGGGAGGAGGGGGTTCGGGGGGATCCTCTCTGTAAGTCCATATGTGCATACGGATGCGTTGTAGTATAGAGATCTGTATATGCATTTATGTATCTCGCTCGCTCTCGAGTGTTGCCCAGCACCGGTGCATTAGGTATGGTCGCTGCAACCTGTCTGCTCCAGGCATTACCACTTAACATATCAACCAATATGGCCACATATGTACGATACAGACGCGTAACGTATCTCTTGCAGGATAGTGAAAATTTTGGAAAAAAAACGTTGATTCTGTATTTTTCGGTGAGACAATTTTATAGAGTCTAGTGAATCGGTGTGAGATGGAAGTTTATTTACGTCGATACGATTCTTCGCGTCGAACGTTGTTTTCGAACGATTCTTGGTCGGAGCGACGATTTGACAGCTGTCAAAAATGACAGGCGATCTATGCTGTTCTCGTTCTATAGGGATTGTTATGATCGGTCCTCGCCTCTGAAGCGTTTCTTTTCACGATCGAAACTCTCCGCGTATAAGGCTAAAGGGTGTTCACAGGCAAAACTACTTTCCCGATGGAACTTTTATCCGATCCCGTCCCGTCGGAGTTGGATTAACGCTGAACTTTTCTCCTATTAACTTTACTCTCGTCTCGTCGTTGCTTTATGGCTCGGAGAGGAAAGATTCTTCGAGGACCAGTAGCCGCCACCAGTCTGCTCCCTGGAGTTTCAACCCTGGTAAAAATGAAATCTGTGCTCAGTACAGCTCCGATAAATTCAGAATACCTGATACCGAGTGAAACATCGGGACACGGTCCAGCGAGATACATTTTTCAGACTGTACCAAGATGTCAGCTGATGAGTGTATTCAGTCTAAGTACCAAAAAAAAATTTTTCTGGACCGCCCGCGGAAGCTGGTACCGAAATAAAATCAAGGATCAGGAGAACTTCGTCTGCTGTAGTTAATTGCGGTAATTTTTGCACCTTTCATCTCAAAATTTTACATCCGGTCCACATTGTGTCTCAAGGTCCACGCGAATGCGGTCCTGACGTAGACACAGCATCCCAACGCCTCCGGGTCTAATCAGATGCGCTAATGCATAATAAATCTTGAACGCATCGAAACTGCCTCCTTCCCCCACTCTCCCCCGCTTCCCCCGCCCCTTCGACGAAACTGATAAATTGCTCGTTAATTACCTATTAATTGCATAAACACGTGGTACCCCCGTCTCTGTCTCTCGCGTGCCAAGCTAACGCGTCGGGACGTCCATGCGGTCAGAACGTCATCGCTCTGGTTTCCATTGAGCCGAAAGGTGAATCTCCACGCGACGACAATAAAGGGGACTGCCGCTCTCTTGATTTCTCACGCCAGACCCCGTCCCCCGTTCTCGTTTGGTGTCTAGTTTCGTCGGGGCTGATAATAAGTAAGTTAATTAAATCCTGCACTAGTTCGCTCATTTACTCACACTTTGATATAAAGCCATTCGGCACCGCCACCACCCTCACCTCTGAGACCCCTCCGTCCCATCCCCCCCCACCCCCACCCCACCCCCGCCCCTCCAGCCGGGACGGCAATAAAAGCAGCGTGTTGCGATGTGCGTCTAAAAATAGGCCCTGTTATTTCGGGACGTGGATTTTAGCGCAATCAATAGCGAGATTGGTTGCGCTCTCAGTGACTGTTCGCCATCAATATATATCGACGAATATACAGAGATATTTGTGGGGCCGATGGGAGCTAAAAGAAAAATGAGGAATTGGGTGAAACAAAAAAAAAATAAGAGGATTTTAATACGGAGCCAATAATGTGGATGCTGCGGTCCGTATAGGGGTCGAGAGTGGTAAATTACGTAAGGGATTTTTTTTCAATCAATACAGACATTCCCCTATAATTTATTGATAGTAGATATGGATACAACGAAGGGTCACGGGGAACGAAATTTTACGGAAAAATTTTACACGCCCTTTAGATATCTGGGTCTCTCATCACCATCTGAGTTTCCCATCTATGTGGTACATACTTTTTTTTTCCCCCTTATCAAGGCGATTCGAGCTGCAATCGGAATTCGAGATGGAGGGTAGGACCTGGTCGCGACCTAGATTTACAGGAAATCGTGGATTCTCGTTAATCTGACCTTCGCCAATGCGACGTCTCTCGTTCCATGCGATAATCACGTAAACCGTATAAGAGAATAAAGCATCGGGATACACTGGTAATTGTAACTATTTGTCTAACATTGTAAAGTAAAGTAGGACATAACCGTAGAGTTACGGCACGGTCGTTGTAATCTTTATTGGCAAAGAGTAAATGGACTCTAATATAACAATCTGAAATGAAGTCGCGGACGAGGGTGGAGCAGGGGGATGAAATCGTCCAGAAGAACGATACCTGGCAATAGCGTCGTAAAATTCAAGAACGAGGAATGCGGAAGTTGATATATATATATATATATACCTGTGTATATATACACGTAGATAAACGTTATAAAGGCGCGAAATGGTTTTCGCAAGTATTTTAAATTATCAGAGCGTCGCGGTAGTACGGGTGCGCCCATAAACGCGGGAATAAGAGAAACGACGAGAATTCAAACTTGAATGATGACTCAAATTATTTTCGAGAACCGGATCTACATTATTCAGAGATACGGCAGCATGCAATTACAGTCAGGCATTCGTCAAGTATAAACCGTACTGTCATATTGCATATTATTTATATATATATATATATATATATATATATATATATATATATAGGTATATAGACATAGACGGGTATAAAAGCAAATGGGGATACAGTCGGTTGATCCTCCTCGTCGTATATCCTGTTGACATGTGCGTCTGGAAGCGTAGGAAACGGAGAAGCTCTCCGGTGCCGAGGTGCCATGAATACTTAATAGTCCAAACTATCGTGGAGAAGGTGGAGCTTTCTAAGGAGATGGAATTGATCGATCTGCATCACGGAGTGTATGAGGGAAATTGAGAGGGAACGGTTAAGAATTAATTGAAGTGTAAATTTAAATTTAAAAAAAAAACATAGAATAAAGGAAAAATCTGCAAACTGTCCAGATTTTATCGATCACTGTGTATGTATCGCGAGGGCACTCGAGAGAGCCTCATTCTGGTAAGGAAACTCAAAGCGACGTGGAAAGTCTTGACGGAAACGGAAGTTCTGGTCAAGTTCCCTGTGAATGCGCCTTGACGAGCGACAACGCAAAGGAACTCGAAACGAGCGTAAAAAGTGGAAGTAGCTTTCATTAAAGGTGGGTGGGGATAGGGACAAGATACTTGGGGTACGGAGCTATAGACAGTTAGTATCAGTTCCAGGGGAGGTGGCCGAGGACGGGAGTCCAGGAGGACAGGAAGCTACGTCTGTGCTGGGCTAGAGGATACCGAAGGAGGTAGTAGCGTGGAAGCAAACACAGGCAGTAGTTGGACGTAGTAGCAGGAGTAAAGGAGGATAAGGGATGGAGAGGGAATTTTCTGTGAGAATAAGAAGGAGACGGAGAACGTGGAGGCTGAACCAAATGAGTGTGTGTGAGAGGGAGAGAGAGAGAATGATAGAGTGGAAAGGAAAGCTGCCTCTGGAGCACTAGTTCCGTGTGGACGGAATACGGATCAATATCAGATGGTGAACGTTCGTTTGGTTCGGAGTATAAGAACCCAGGAAGGTAACGCGACGAACGTACCAGCCATACTAACCATGCAATAGTGAAATATATGTATGTATATTATATTAATATATATGCTTCTCATCATTAGGTATCTGTATATATATATATATGTACCCCTCACCTGAAACTCGTTACGGGAAATTCTTAACCGTCTCCGAGAACCGCCGTTATCTTCGTTAAATCGTCGAAGCTCCAGTAGGGAGCTTCGACGGTTCGCCGCTTAGCAGCGCCATAGCGCTAGCGTAGCCCCGGTGTTAGCTCTAACGAGATCTTAAAACGAAGGGAAAAAAATGTGAAGTGGGGTTAGCGTACTTGGGGATTATTGAAAATTGCGAGAAATAGTTTCGTTAAAAAAGAGAGAGAGAGAGAGAGAGAAAGACTTGGAGATATGAAAGAGAGAGAGAGAGAGAGAGAGAGAGAGGGACAGAGTTTAAAATGCATTAAAAACTGTAGCATCGAACAGGGATAATCAGTGCATTGATAATGGTTAAATTGAGAATGGGCATTGTTCGGGTTTCGAATGAGACCGGAATTTTTTTGTAAAACGTATAGTTTCACCTTAACGTCCGAGGGTGACTTTTGTCAGGACTATTAGGGATCTGCGAATCTGATCAGGGATCTTGGTTGGATTTGAGGGGCGTCAGGAGAGCTATTTCTCATGTCGACCCGAACCCCCGACACACATGATCCGTGCCACCGACCCGCAGCCTACATATCTGCCAGAATTTCGTTGGTCCTTTTTCCACTCTTTTTTCTTTCTGGTCTCTATTCTGTTCGAAGCATTAAAAGATTACTTCTTTCAATTCTTCCCTCCTACAGGCTGCCGCAGACCCGAGGTGTGCTGTCTCTGTGTAACTACATCGACTGGGTAGGGATGATCGATCGTTTGAACATTATTAAGGACACGTGAGAGGGTGAAAAAAAAATATATAAAAAATTCAGCATCCATTCCTTTCGTCTTATTCCAGCATTCAATCGTATAAAATAATTATTTAACAAGGAACACAAATCGCGTCACCACCAATCACAAAATTATGTTCTACATTACCATACGCAGGTACGCGTATCATGGTTGTCGTAGGCATTCGCAGGTCTAAGGAAAGTGCAAGCGGGCATTCGGCCAGCAGACCTTCGAGCGTGGACGGAATTTAAACGAATGCGATTATCTGGTAGGAAAAATAACAAATTTCACGTTAGGCGGCAACTTCCTGCGTCACGTTCGCGATATCAATCAAAAGAAGTAGGTGGAACGGGTCTCGGGCAATCTTTTCCCATTATTATTCTGACCTTCCGTCCACGTCGACACTGACATTGGCCTCTTCATCGAGAGCTACAAAAATCCCACTGGCGTCGCCCCTCCGATCTCTGGTACTCGTACACTCGTTAATGTACACTCAGGAATTCTTGGGGTCCGGCCGTTTGCGAACGAGCCTGTATTACTGTCACTCGACCGATACGAGCGGCGTAAAGCTGGAGACTCGAGAGTCAAGTGAGATTGGGGACCATTAGGCCAAGCCCTACAGGAAGTGCACCTACACGCTGACACTTTGCAGGGGCGAAACAATATCCGGTAGAGCATGGTCGCTGAGGCGACTTCCGTTTCTGTACCGGGGTATGGAAGGCGTCAAGGAAGAAGAAAGGCTACGTGAGAGAGCGAGAGAGAGAGAGAGAGAGAGAGAGAGGGATGGTCCGTAGAGATAGATGTAAGAGTTGGGGGGGTGCCAACTGGGAAAGGTCTAGAAAGGGGCTGGAGAAGATTCTACTTTGTGGACTATAGAAGGGGGTAGTTTTTCCAGAGCTGACACTAATGTGTTTCCAGTGGGCGGATGGATGAGACAGGGTTTGAGGTGGTCGGCACCCCCGACTGTCCGTCCATCACCACTATCCTGGCCATTGGCCACTGGCCACCGCACTGATTGATTGTACCTTCCACGTCAAGCGACCGCACCACCCGGCCTTGCCTATACTATATATTATACACGTCTATTCGACCCTTTACAACCCCCTTAAAAAGTTCGTCCACGCGTTTCTCCTTTTTGTTTTTTTTTCTCATGGTTTTTGCCACCGGTCTGTACCGGGGAAAAAAAAAAGAAGCACAGGTACCGGAACGAACACGTGTATGGAAGCGCGTACATCGTGAATGCACGTTGCTAGCGAAAGATCGAAAATTGTTTAAAAATTTTGAAAAAAACAGAACTCTCGAAACGTTCCAGTTTTGGAAAACAATGGAGAAACGTTGCCGTTATGACTTTTGGAGAAAGGACAAAAGTTCTTGTAATTGTTTTCGTTTTCTTTCTCGCAGATGAAAATTCATCCCCCGTGTCTCTGTATAAGAGGAACATGATTTTATTCCTCCCTGCCATTAGCTATGGCCGTAGTATATATACGTAGCCCAGCACGACAATGAATTGGCCGCTCGTACCCGCTAACCAGCGATTTTATTCAGACTCACCCTCGTATACATTCCGATTCCAGCCTGATACATATTCAGTGCGCAGCCTGTAACGCCAGAGCGGCCACGTTCGGAGCTTCAGGATCAGCCGCTAGGTGAACGAACCGATCTGTCTCCTAGTCCCTGCGCCACTTCCCGACCCCCTCAGGATGGATAGAGATATACCTAGCGGCAGCCCTATCCACCAGACAGAACTTTATGAATATTCTCAGGTGGACCCGCAGCATCCTCGTAAATAGTCCTGGACGTCCGCCAACGCTTCAGGATGCTCTTCCACGTAAGGTATGAGGAACACCTAGAAGTGGGGGTGGTATAATGCGCGAGCCAGCAAGGAATACTGGTTGTAAGGGAACTTTCCCGGGCATAGATACCAGTTGCAGTCTCATGACCCCATTTTCGTATAGGGAGGATTCAGAAATTCATAATGCGGCCAACTGGTAACCCCCCCCCCCTATACGAGGGGAATTTAATTCGTAATATCGAACAACAAATAGGGGTTCCCGTTGGATCCTCACGACGTCTTGGTCCTGTTAACAGGAACAAATTTTCCCCATAAGCATTTTTCTCCCTCTACTTACTCGCTCTCATTTTCTTTGTGTCAATATCTCTCGCATCCCTTGCAACTAACACACACCTTCGCCATATGTCGTGTCGTCTCCTTAACGTGATTTCGAACTTTCCCCTTCGCCAAAATTATCCCATACAATTCTTTCCCTATTTTACGGTAGCCACGAGATCTTTCCGTCATCCATTTCGTACAATCGATATTCGAATGTCCGGAGGGATTCGATAGTCGTGTAACAGCCGCTACGCACGGAGGACACTAGTACAAATGAGGGGGGTGGGGGGGGTGAGAGAGAGAGAGAGAGAGAGAGAGAGAGAGAGAGAGAGAGAAGAAAGCAAAAATGGAACCATCGACCGAGTATCGTTTGACCTAATTTTGTGTATTTTTTTAACAAGGTACAACCACAATACTCTTTCGCAATATACATTTATTACGTATACACAGCTATTTAGCTCAAACGCACTCATCTGAAATTGGCTTTTCCACAGACATCAAACAGACGGGCTAACTTCAGTTGGTACGTTTGAGCCGACCAGTCTGATACAGTCTAAGTTACGTAACCGAAAGATTTTAGACGGTAGTATTGATAACGTCAAGGAATGATAAAACCATTGTTTCCTGGTTAACTCCGAGGTTTTAGGGGGGGGGGGGGGGGGTCGAACTACTAACGAAACAAAATATCTTTGAGCCAAATAGTTTGGCTCGGACGTCTACGAGTACCAGGTAAAGAATTACAACCACCAGGTACGTACCACAGGTGCTCTGGGCCCTTTGATTACGAAAGCAAACACAGCTTTTCCACGAGTCACAATCAAAATCCCAGCTTCGCGGCTCCTCGTGGATCTAGATTATCCGGGGGTTCCCCGAAAGTGGCGGCGAGTCAGGTGTTCAAATCACGTTGTAAATAGACTCTTGGCATCGTCCCCTTTCCAGTACCGATCAGTGCTGCCAGCCTCGGGATACTAACGGGGGGTACCAGAACTAAAGCACAAACGTAAAAGACTGGTACAAGGGTACAAAAAAAGTATCATCCCCAATTTCTACTAGGAATCTTCCACCCATCCCATCGCGACATTGGGTGAGGACGATGAATCCAAGATAAACAGTACCTACTGCCGAGGAAACTGCGATTTAACTTCAATCTATCTTTACGAGAACCGGGGCACCCTGAGCGAGCCTCTCTTGGCAGAATTCCACACGGGAGGCGCTACTCTTTTACTTCTTTTCTCTTTTTTTTTTTACCGCGCGCGATTTATCCGGCCTTTATGTCGATTGCTTCTCTGCGCCTAGAGCATAATACCGAGACAATGTAATTGGCCTCCATCCCTTGCGCCCTCTTGCCGGGTGTCGCGGGAATCGATAAAAACAAAGAAACTGAAAAGACATAAGCGCCAAAGTGCTCTACGAATTTATTGGAGAAACTTTTCTAGCGACGTATCTTTTATCCCTTTGATTATTTTCGCTCTCCGGCTATACGCATTTTATTATGGCACTTCTTATCGCTGTTACGATAAGAGCCCTAAGTACCTGTAGTACTTGATTGTACCTACATATATATATATATATATATATATATATATATATAGACAGCCAAAGGGTTACAGTGGTAAGAGAAACTCATTCGAAGGGCTGGGGCTACTTTAACTCCAAGCGTTTAAGGGCCTGGAGGGATGAAAGCACTGGTAAGGGTTGGAAGACTCATCACTCATCTCAACGTCACTTACCTATCCACAGTGGATACCCAGAGTATACATATATGTATGTCTTCACGATTCACTAGCAGCTACCCAACAAGCGAACCCTGACGTTTGTAGACCCGTCCGGTCTCTCCACTGATTCCCCCTCCAAAAGTCTTTCTCTGGGTTTGGGTCTCCTTTCAATTCTCCCTGCATATTTGCATTTTCAATTTACCTTTTTTCGATCCGAACCACACTGCACCACCTACCACTGGGCTTCGTTCGCATGCTTCTTCGTTACGCATTAGTTCTAGGCCGTTCCTTCACCTGGCGACATCTATTTCAGTAGCCGTCGTGGCACGTAAGCCATCTCTTTTATAGGTTAAGGGAAATGCAAAATTTGATACTCGTCTTACTGGATCGGATGTAATATCGCATGATTTTTCAGATTACAATTTCACCATGAGTCTTTTCACGGTCCTCTTATTGCAATATTTCACTCCTTATATTTATTCCAGCAGATTCTCTCTTAAGGTTCGTTCGAGATGTTTGTCACTGTATACCGAAGGGATCTGTCGTGATATAGGTTATATATGTATAGTACGGATTGGGAAATACGCGAGCTTCGTTTCCTATTCCGAATCTCAAATACGAATAAGGATGGATACGATGGGTTCATAAATCACCTACAATTTGCTGGGATCTATTGAAAGCGTGTGGATACTGCATCATACCTTCTCGTAGAGAGGACACGGACTGCGAACTGAGTATACGTATGGATTATGATGGACATAAATATTATTTTATACGTGACGTAGGAATGTATTTTTATTTGTTGTAAAAAATAGGGCGATATTCTGACATAGAAGATACTGGTGTTTATAGTGATTTGTGTATTTATACCGATCACAGTGGGCACTTGTCAAAGGTACGTGCCTCTGGGATGCTGCGACTTAAAAATGGCTGCTATTAATTCAATGTGATTTCTTTCTTCGGTGGCTCGAGGACTTTTTGAAAAATAAAAGAGAGAATCGTCCACCCGATGTATAACAGGGTCGGGTCACGTTTGTTCCTTTTACTAGGTGGCGTCTGTTCGCTTACGAAGCAGCTACGGCCTTGTTTTCTTGGCGACACAACAAATGGGGGTACAAGGTACTCGGAACTCGAGACAAGGTCGTAGCGCGTCCCTTTGCGAAATATAAGTGCTGGTCCAGAAGTACGTGGATACATAAAGATCCAAAAGCTACTTTAGACTCGAGGCCTTCCATCCAGATCAGAAAAGAAATATACGAGTTTGAGTTTTTTAAACGGATTAAAAAGTGGAGTTTTTTATGATATTAAAAATTTAACAGATTAATTTTGAACGTGCATGTAAATTCTTTTTCGGTAAAAAAGTGCTGCTTTAATATGAAACACCCGCTAGCTACGTGCCATTAGCGCTGTTTAGAGGGCTTGCCATTGCGGAGTTCCTCTCGAGTTAATAGTAGGCAACGTAGAGGGTTTGACTATGCAGATGCGGATGGTTTGACGTTGGAGATAGAACCGTGATTGGGTGTACAGTTAGAAATTGAAACTACCTATAGCACATTGGATACGTAATCTATCGGTATAAGATTTAGGTTAGGTTATTACTATGCGTGACTTCGACTGCGAAGAGACTCATTTTTACCAGCCAAGTAACGTTACGCACTTACCAAAATCACTGAAGTTCTTGCACTGGTTATCGACTGACAATATTTCACATTAACGAGTGGCCGTATCGAGCAGAGAGAAATAAAAAGAAATATCTACGTCAATAACATTCACGGTTGCTCTCAGCCTTTTTTACTCTTGCCAATTAACAATTGGATAATCGTATTCACGGGGTGCCTCGTGTTTCTTCCGCTGCAGTATGCGGGCGCGATTATTAGCTTTGCGTACCGACCTACAGAGTCGCTTCGTCTATGATTCAGCCTGTTAGTTTATTGATATTCCGGTAGAGGCTCTGCATCACACTCACTGGCAGCACTGCGATAGTCGTCGTGTCGCTGTTTACCTCCATGCAATGGAGTGAGACACAACCATACCTGCAGCGAATTTTAGAATAGGCTCATACAAGTAGAAATAGAGGTTATGTAGATACGAGATTGGTGACCGAAAAATATTTCGAGTGCTTTATAATTTTTGTTCCCTAGTTCTGCAGTAGCGAGCGGGTATATCAGTTTGTTCGTAAAATCATCTGTAGCAATCCTTCTGTAAAATCTAATGACTGTAATGGTTTGAGCTTTTCCTCGGGGTATTTTGGTGATACCGCATCGCGTTGTGCGATAGAACTTGTTTGCAAAGGGGAGAAAAAGAGAACGGAAAATCCGTAAAACAGAGGATGGGGAAGGCATTGATAATCGCCTTTGCAGCTGCATTGTAGGCTGCATGCGGAAAACTTTAAGAGGGTGGCTGGCTGACTGGCTGGCGGGATAGCTGGCTTCGTTCGAAGGGGTTGAGGCCGCGAGGCAGGGCTACAGAGATATGGGCTAGGTAACCAGGTCACCGGGACTGAGGGCATTGCTTTGCAAACCCCTGTTCCCCTTCTGCCCCACTCGCCACCCAATACGACATACGAACAACAGCATCACTCTCTCGTACCATTCCAATAGGTACCTCTGGGTCCTTCTATAGGGTTACGTCATCCTTCAGTATCAGCATCCCTCGAATCCGCGTTGTTTCTGTCTGTCTTATTTCGTCTGTTTATCAACCCTTTTTCCTTTGTTATCGACTAAGTGAACGACAGTAGCAAAGTAACAGCGGTTCGACGACGGGCCGCTGCTGCTATTGTAATCGGATCAGTGTTATCGATTTAACGATTATTCGATTTACAAATTTACAGAGTTTCGGTCAATTTCTCATAACGGTATTGGTATCGTTTATCGAAATTTTAAAACCTGTTATTTCTAGTAGACGTATTTCAAGTAGAGTATTCTCAACGGATGATCCTCGGGTCTCTTCGTACTCGCAGGCGTCGCTTCCAGGGAGATTAGCGTTTTCGTGGATTTAATGGAAACAACGTCACATGGCGCTGCTTGGGGGATTACTCGAGGAAATCGGGAAATGACGCATTGTTTGGGACTACGTTGTATTGTACGAGGGGCAGGTAGAAGAATGGGGAAAGGAAGGTCGACGAAGGGTTGATGATGAGAGGGAGGAAAAGTTTCCCCCAATAGTGCCGGTACTTGTAGTATTAGTAGTAGTCGTAGTAGTAGTAGTAGTAGTAATAATAATAATGGTAGTACAAATGGCGATGAAAGGGTGGTAAGGAGGAGTGAGAGGGGCGATGAGGAGGTAGGGAGGGTTGCTGGTTCCGCATCTGCCTGGTTCCAACGGCAGATAGCATGGAGGGACCGGAGAATTGGGTCAGCCAGCTTGGAGGGTACTTCAGGTGGTAGGTACCCTAGTAGCTAGGGTGTCTCACGTCTCTTCCTGACCTCCTGTTCACTCTTTTCCTCTTCATCCAGCGCTCTCTTGCTAGCCCCGACCTAGCTACAGTAACGCAGTGGAGCCGGGTAAAGTCTCCGGAATACGTTGAGCCCCTTGAGGAAAGAGTTACGGGCGTAAGCACCTCCGGCTTGGACGAGTCAGCACGTGGCGCGGTGTTCGCGGCTTACTGGAATTTTTCCTGATTGAAGACGAAGTGGACAAAGACTTAGAAAAAAAAAAAATTACAAAAAGTAAGAGCTGCCAAGAGCAGAAATTACGGAATTTAATGTATAGCGTCGTCGGTGGGTCTGGGTATAGGATCGGCGACGCTAGTGCCATCTGGCGGTCGATTCGACTGACTAGCATTGGCAGTAATCGCGGGGGTTCCCCGGAATGAAAAGGAGGCACGAGTGCATCCTCCATGATAGGCTTCTGGCGGAGAATACAGAACGCCAAGAGAACCGCCAAAAGGAACAATACGATACAACTAGACCGTGCGATGTGCAATATTTCTGCAGGCTAGGTACTGTGCTTCTGCACGGTCTACGTTACTGAACTGCAATCCTTAATTCCGGCACTTCCTTCCTATGTGGATGCAAAAGATTCGCACAGTGGCGAGCTTGTGGATGACAACGAGAAATAACGGATCTATATAGAAAAATATATTATTCATATATTTTTTTAATCTCAGCAAACAAAATGGCTGCCACTATCAATATCGTTTTCATTCACGATATTAGATTATCTTTTTTTTCCAATCTCTCTTTCTTGTCTTTATTCGTCTCTGTGAGTATCCACTGTCTCGTATTATCTTCTATTTAGCTGATGCCGCCATATCCTTTCCAATGACAGAGACGTAAATCTATATGTATACGTTTTACTGTGTATAACAACCATTCGTTTGCATACGAAAAGTTTTCATGGTTTTAAGCTCATTAAAATGTGGAATTATTTACGGTATGGCGTTACCAGAGAGCTCGAGGAAAACCCTCTATATATTTTTATTCTTTTTTTTAAATTATTATCCCATCCCCCCCCCCCTCCCCCCATCAAACTCACTTCAAACGCGAACTCATTGTTGGTAGGAGGTAGCCTCGTCGAGCGACCAAAAGAGGTCCAAGCGACGGTCAGGGGGTTTCGTAAGAGAGCAATTATCCCGGAAATCTTGAAAATAACAGAGGTACTAAGTGCAAGTTGGTACCACTGACGATAGCAAACGTATGTATGTACGTAAGAGGTAGCACCGAAATAGGTAGAGGTAACGTCAAAGTACTACGAAATATAGCCTATACGTCGCTAGCCTCTTGCTACACCTATATGTTAAATATATATATATATATATTCCACATTGAAGATTATGTAGGGCAGTCACTGATCCGTGCAATGGCCAGCCGCCATTCGACCTCGGCACTACTCCAGGAAAAAGGGATCTTCAGGTCCCAGGCAAAATTCCAAGTTTCATTTTAACACTGTACTATGATATTCCCACGTAAATACGTGTACACGCTCACCCCCCGCCATATATATATTTATCTTTTGAAGTGCCTCACAAGCATCCAATATGATGGTCGAGGAATGCATTATCGAACTGACTAATTTTTGTATTTCAGGAGGCGTATAGAAAATGGGTGTGCAGCTCCCTGGTGCCTTACTTTGCTCATAGGGGACCGCTGAACTCAGGAGTGATTAGGAGAACGTTGAAGGGTGCAAAGATACGACCATGTCGTACATTCTGCCAGGCGGTCGAGCAACGTTGCCCCTACTTACTTCCGGGGGATCGTGCCCCTGCTTATCCCACGCAATACGCCGGCGAACCCACGTTTCTTTGCAGAGGTACGTCACGAATCATTGATCATTGATCAGACGACTTGGTTAGAGCTTAAGATGGGTACACGTGACCTTGGCACCCTATTTTTAAAAATCATTACTACACGCAGTATACAGCACTGTCATTACCAGTCGTGCCGATCGATCATCCAGTGACTGCGGCGCTTTGGATATTTTTTTCTTCCATTTCATCTTGCAGATCCCAACATCCCCGAAACGGGCGGACAAGCCGAGAGGTCGTTGACAGCGAACGACAACGACACATGCTGCTTCCAAGAATGTGCACCGGGTTTCCCTCACGCCGGTATATGTTCTAATTGCTCGAGGATGCAGATCATCGAGAGGGACGGCTTCAAGGCAGCATCGGCGCCGCACTGCGAAGTCACGGTGCCTCACACGGCGTCCACAGGTAAATCTGCGTATAAGAAACATACACGAGCTAGGTCCAGGACGAATGAAAAAAAAAGAAGCAATCGATGCTAACGTGCCTAAAAATTGATTGGTCCAGGTCAGCAGCAGCAGCAGCAACGGCAGGACGCAGCTGATCCCGAGGAGTCGTCCGACAAGGAGGACAACCCTGATCTCTCGTCGACCCTGACGCCACTGGCGAACGAGCAGGGTACGAGCTTCTGCGGAACCGGCGGCGTGGGCTCGATGACCGCTTCATCCTCGTCATCCTGGAGCACCCAACCCTCGGTGCCCCTCTCTATGATTTGTTTATTCTGGAGTTGGGGCGTACTGATCACCCTCTGCACCGGCAAGATTACCGAGCACCTCGTGACCCTGGGACGGACCAGGACTCTCCTGCGCAGGATCATCCTCGCTCGTGGCGCTCTCGGTTCAGTGGCCTTCGGTGTTTCGAGGACGATCGTCAGACTGGCAAGGATCACCCTGACCTTCCGTTCCTTTCGTAATAAAGTGAAGTGCTGCTGGTGCTCGTGCTCGTGCTCGTGCTACGGATGGTGGTGGCGGTGCTGCTACTGGTGGTGGTCCTTGTGGAATGGGTGCTGGAGGTGTAGGATTGATACGGCCCTGGCCGGGCTGCCGGATTGTTGTACGAGGAGCCGTAGCGGACCGGCGCGATTTAAGCGTCCACGTCGTCGAAAGAGACGCCGCAGACGGTATCGCGCGCGCGAGAGAGAGAGAGAAGCCTCTGGATATTCGAAAATTGATAATAAATTGATAGGCGCGATTAATAATTGATTACGTAGACGGTACCACGGGGAGGGAGGAGGAGAAGGTGTGCGGGACGGAGCCGTGATTGTACGCGTACAAGAGTTTAATATGAGGGAGAAGCAGAGACAGGCCCGATGGGATAAGAAAATTTCGAGGGGAAGCGGGAGAAGGGAGACGGAATTAAATAATAAAAGGGGCCGAACGGGGATACGCTCGAAGACACGAGGCCGTGGGGAAGGCGCACGAGAGAGGGAGGGATCCGGGGCTGGATTAACGGGATTAAACATCGGCAGTTCAGTTTCCGAGAGATGCGGAGGATGTAACGCTAATAATAATAATGATAACAATAATACAATAATAAAATAATAATAATACGGAATAACGATAAAATAATATTGCCGGTAACGATATAATAATACAATTATTATACACTACTTACGTATACATATATATACATACATACACACACATACACGGACACACGTACACGCGCGCGCGCGCGCACACACACACGTATATATATAAGTCATAAATAATGAAAATAATTAACATGAGGCAACATGGAGTATAGGTAGGTAGTGAACATGATGATAATGATGATGATGATTCGAATACGAATATAGGGATGTTAATGTGCGAATGCGAAATCGCGATGGTGAATCGACTTTGAGGAAGAGGTCGGGAAATAAGAAGATAAATTGAGCGTCGAGTAAGGAAAAGAAAAAAAAAAAAAAGAAGAAAAAACACGTACCGACGACGGATATTGTTATCGAGGTATAATATGTGTTCGTTTAGACATTATATACATAACTATTATATAACTATACATAAAAGGAAACTAATGGAGGAGTACACGAGACACAATTTATACGCGCATTCGAGGAACGGGTGATTTGAAAAGTGTGTACGCAAAGTGGCGAGAGCGGAAGTCGTGGGTGACGTCAGAGTTCGGGCAACGTGTATACATATATACGTGCATATACGTACGTGTAAGGGACATGTGCGAGGAGAAATCAAATGAAGAGGAGAAAGAAAGAGATATGTGTAATTGCGATGAGCAGCCGTTGGCAACGACAAGCGGATGTAAGAGGGAAACAAATAGAAAAGAGAGATAAGAGAAGCGTGGAGAGAGCGAATGGAGGCGGGGGATTTTAGAAATATTTTTTTTTATCTTTTTTTTTTTGGTTTCACTAGAGAAACAAGAGTGAGTACGAGAGAGAAAAAGAGCGCGAGAGAGAGAGAGAGAGAGAGAGAGAGAGAATAGAAGCGGCGGTACCTTTAGCGCGTGGTTGTCGTGTGATTTTTTTTTTTTCAAAGGCCAGCCTCGCTCTTGTACACAATATCTGGTTTTTTTTGTTTTCCTATTTTCTCTTTTTTTTTTTGTTTTCCATGCCGGTGACATATCGCACTAGGCGTGTCCCGAACCCGATGATAAGGGGGGAGGGGGGGGAGGTGAAGGCGGGGGAAGGCTTTCGGAATTTCGATTGGCCGACTAAACGTTGTATTACCAACCGACAAAGGATTTACGTAGTTCGCGACACGTTAAACGTCGCCCGTTTAGAATTTTCCTCTTGGTTTTATTGTCTGTCGGCGCAAACCCGGAAATGCCTTGCGGCTATCACTTTTCAAACTTAATCGTTCGTATTCCCGGGTTGTGTTTAACCAACCGCGTACTCTATAGTAGGTACTTAGGATTTGGCTGTAATATATATATATGTATATATATATATATATATATATATATACACGTGCTAAAATTTTCCTACCCTTTTTCAAATATTCCCGCTCCCATTACCAACCCACCTGAGTAAAATCACGATACGCACAAATTTACCCTAGAGCTGTTAATTCGCTTTCTATTGGTAACACTGTTGTCCGAGCCGCTTTCCTAGGTACCTATTGCCAGGTCGTGACGTTGTTTGAAAATAGGCGGAAAAATCGAGAGGATGGTAACGTCGTTGTCTGTTCTTATCGACGGGGGGGGGGGGGTTCTGGGAAGGCGTCTGATATGCGATCTATCGTTCTCGTTATCATTGTCATCGTCGTTATCGTCGACGGGGAGATACACGCGACAGACTTGGCAAGCGAATAGAAAATGGTTAGTAAGCGATATGGAGCGTCGAGGAAGTTCGTTGCGTTGTATTGATATAGAATGACGTCATTGAGTTAAGCCTGATTCACATCGTAAAAATACCACGAGAACCGATACCTCTCCCTCCGACGAAGTTTCGTCGACTCGGGGCTCATCGTAATTCATTGTATCCATCGAAATGCCGAGACAGTTTTATTATCGGCCTATGGGAGGAAGTTTAATCGGATGAATGGCAGGGGTCGGAGGTCACGGGAGGATTTAAATTAATTATTAATTTATTATATAAAAGTTCGATCAAGTTTTACTCACGGCACGCCGTGTTATCGTTTCGATGGTCGCAGGCCTACGCAGGATTTTCGCGATTTTAAAACGAACCTTTTTTTTTTCATCTTCTATCCATCCATTCGTCATGACTGTAGTTTCATGTGAACGCGACAGCGTCGAAGAGTTTTCGAGACTTTTAAGTACACGGAGTTTTGCCGGACGGAGGGAAAGGTATAGGGAATAGGTAATGGAAGGAAAGAAAATGCAAAGTGACGAGTTTTGTACGTATACGCGTATACGTGGAATATAGGGGAAAGCATAGTAGGGATATATGGAGAGTGAACGTGAGAGAGAGAGAGAGAGAGAGAGAGAGAGAGAGAGAGAGAGAGAGAGAGGTATAGGGAAGATACGAAGAAAAAAAAAGAGAGAGAGGAGTAAAATAATAAGGTAAAAAGTGAAAAACGGAAAAGTTCGCGCGACGTAAAAACACGGCAAAGCGACTACTCGGCGCTTCCCATATGAATTCGGCGGGTGGGGCGAGAGGGTGGTTTCGCTGATGATTAAATAAGCACCCACTCGAAAGGTTGAAAGAAGCAAGATATATGGCGAAGAAGACGAGACACGATAACGTTGTATCGTAGGGTGATAGATTAGCGGACACTTCAATTATATTTAATTATGACGTAAGAGTGAGAAGCGGAGGGACCGTCGGGGGATGAAAAGTTTTAACCAGTGGAGACGGCCATGCATTTATCCCAGAAAACGGCCAAGGACGTTAACGATTCTGACGTCATTGTTTGTGTCCTCTCGTTTCTAAAGACAATAGCGGCGACACACGAGTTACGTTTTGTCGCGCTTTGTACATTTTTCGCGTTGACTTTTAAGGATTGACCGATTTCTTTTCTTTTTTTCTTAATACGTACATCTTGATCACTTAACGTCTATGGCTGCTTATCGATACCACACTGACACATTTTGATACACACAATGCATAATGCGCATACCTGAGCGCGCGAGAGCGACAAGGTGAGAGAATGAGTGGGTGAGCGAGAGAGAGGGAGAGAGAGAGAGAGAGAGAGAGAGAGAGAGAGAGAGATAGGAGCGTGAAATTTTAATGGTACCACGTGGAGCTGGGAGGAGGGGGGAGGGGGGTGGCGGTAGGGGAAAAAATAAATACGGAGAAACGTGTTACTGTATTGTTAAACATTGTCCACGCATAATTGTTACTAAGTATTATAAGTAATATTACGGGAGAGGGGATGAACAAAAAGAAAAACAACATTTGAGGTAAATAGTACATTAACGGGTGCGGCTGGTCGTTAGGAGTATATGTAAATATATGTATTTATATATGTATACGCACATATAAACATACATATACCTATGTATGTATATATAGAGATATTCGCGTGAGAGTGGGGTGAGACAGTTGTACGAGTGTATGTGCGTGCGTGCGTGTACGTGCGTGTGGAAGTGCAAGAGAGTTCTAATTGTCACGAGAGAGAGAGAGAGAGAGAGAGAGAGAGGGGGGGAGAGAGAGAGAGAAAGAGTAAGAGAAAGAAAGAGAGAGAGAGAGAGAGAGAGAGAAATAGAAGAGTATTAATTTTAAAAAATAATACAATGTTGTACGATTCACACGGGTAGACCAGTTACGCGCATGACTTAAGGAGAGATGAAAATTAATAAATGATAAAGAAAAGCAAAAAAAGAAAAACACGACAGTCCCAAAAGATATTTAAAAAAGAAAAAAAGAAGACGGCTGCAGAGTGAGAGGAGCGAGAAGGAAGAGAAGGACGACTTGACAAGAAAATGCAAAAGCGCGCACGGTTTTGAAAAATAAATAAATAACGACAGGCACATATACGTAGGAACCAAAAAACACGTGGAACACACTGTGAAATATTTGAAAAAAAGAAGCAGAAAAAAATTTTGGTTTTTCCAGTAGACGACGACGAGGACGAGGAAGGCGCACTAGGTAGGCGAAGTTCCAATGCGTACCGTAGTGGACGGGCTGCCCCGTTCAATATTAACATAAAAAGAAGAAGAATAAAGAGAAGTAAAATCTGTACGTGGCTGGGGAATTGGGGAGGGAGAAAAAGGTGAAAAAAAATAATTACAAAAAATAGAGAGAGAGAGAGAGAGAGAGAGAGAGAAACATTTTTGATTCACCCAACCATCGGGTACGATCGATCGCTGCGTACGTTCCGGTGGAAACGGCAATATTTTCTTGGAGGACAATTTTAGCAGAGAAGAGAGAGGAAGAGGAAGAAAAAAGATAATGACCCCATGTATTATTTATACTTATCGCGCCTCCTAAACTCTACTCGTCTTGTCACTTTCTTTTGCCTATGACGTTTCTTCCTCGTGCGGCACCGGACGATTGGCCGATTATTACGTAACGCCATACCGATTTTCATTTTTCTTCTTCTTCTCCTGCCCCGTTCCTATTTCCGTCACTTCTTATCTTTCTTCGCCTCCTCATTCCAAAGCGGAGAGCAACTGTAACTTTCTCACGTGCGATACCGAGTCCTGTACACTCCTTGATCCTTATTACTCGACGGAGTAGTCACTCGATTATTCGCCTTCTAGAAGAAAATGATAAGCAATGTTCTTGGACCATATTCGGAGAGATGAAAAAAAAAAACGTGTGTGTGTGAGAGAGAGGGAGAGCGAACGAGAGAGCGAGCGAGAGAGCAATGATAAAACATATTCTGCATCGACGCACGTCGAATGACGCTCTCGACGATACGATTTCATAGACATTTTTGACGTCTACCAGAACGAGGAAATCCGAAAAAAAAAATGTTTTGAATCTCTGTTTGTGTGAACATATTTTTGGATTCACAAAAAAAAAATTATTCTCAAAAGCCCATGTCGGATCAACACGTAACTTCGTTGCGTTCGAATAACGTTTTGGTCGTCTTTGAATATGTGTTTGATATGTTCTCGGATTTTGGAAAAAAAAAAAATTCTTCACGACTTCACTGTTATCGCCGTTATCGGTGCCATTAGGTTTCCGATATCGAAGATTAAAAATGAATGCCGGTACCGGTTCTGGCTGAAATCTATCGTCGACCAGACTGTATGTCATAAAAAAATAAAGCATGATAATTTCAAATACAGGGTCTTACTCACTGTCATTTTGTACTTCTGTGTGAAAGTTTTTGCCTTAAGACTAAGTTCTCAGCTAAGTACGATTAATCGTACGACATATATGTTACATACGTACTACAGATATATACGCGTACACACGATATGGATAATTCTACATACTATGCGTATACCGTACATCCCGATCATCCTGACATAATTATTTAGTAATTCAGCAACGTTCAAGAAAACGACCTTGCAATTTTGCTGCGGGTCTTGTTGCGCGCGACGTACGTGAGAATCCTGGCTTGAATTTGAAGGCAAAGTATTTGCAAAAAAAAAATTAAATCGGAAGCGGCGAGATGGCAAGTAAAAAAAAATTGCAACATTTGGCAAACGGCAATTCGTAACTTTATAGTTACAAATGATAAATTATAATCGTCAGTCATCCGAAAAAAAATGTTACTTTACCTACTTGGCATAATTACCTGGATGCACCAAAAGTGCATAAAGTGCATACAATAATCGAGCGTTCAATTTTGAATATAATTAATCAGGATTAAAAGTAAATGCTGAACCGTTCAATGTACATTGAACGGACTATTGTTCTGAGGTGTATAAAATTATTTTGCAATTTGAAATCTGCAGTCTTGGGACTTGCGGTCGGAGGATCGAAAGTTATCAGTACCGTAGACTGATAGGGGCCTCGATAGATCTTATCCAGGTAGACAATTAACCCCGTAGCACGATCCAATTATAGTCTCGTTGACTGTTAATCGATAGGAATAGCACCACTGGCCCGAATTACATCATTTCATAGCAATCTGTCCCGACCACCTGACGCGCGTCCACAGCCGCCCGGAAACCGTAGTTTTCGTTAAATAGAGCGACCGTAATTCGCGCCACTATTACAACGGTCCCCATTGGTTCCTTGTCCATTCGCTTAACCAATCCTGTGAGTTTTCTTGAACGATCCCACCTACTCCGGGGATTCCCCGTACGTTAGTGCATGGTAAAAACGATAGTACCAAGGTGAAATATAATTAACGCGCTAAATGAAATTTGTCAGTTTTTATCTTAAATTTTTTTCTCTCCTATTATAACCCTTTTTTCTTTCTCTCCATCTCGCCTCTACGAGGGTGGCCTGTCAGGGGGTGGGGGAGGGGGAGAAGAAAGTTCCGATCGTCGAACAGCTGCTCACTATTTTCTCGCCTATCAAAGTTTACGTATATACGAATTATTCGACGGGACTTAAAATAATAATGGTAATAAATCTCTGACAGTGTCGAAGGAGGAAGCGACCTGGATCAAGCGGGGGAGGAGGAGGGGGTGGTCTGAAAAGGAGAAAGGGTGCTTCGCGGAGAGGATCGAAAGGGAGGAAAATGAGGGGTTTGGGTGAGGGGTAGGTGGAAAGGAGGGAACCAAGCTTAAAGGGAAGGCGGGTGTAGGTATTGATCTTCACGAATCTCCCGACACAGCATCCGCATGATACAGACTCCAGACGTCGTTTCTGTTTTCGGTCTTCTCGACTGATACGATCGTCCTCGACTACGAATCCTATCTGGAAATATACCTGGACATCTTTCGTGACCTTACCGGATGAACCTGTGACCCCATTACGAGAATGGTACGATTCCGATAAAAATCCTTAAAGGTCATTTCCAAAAACGTCGGCGTCTCTTTTTCATGCGATGTAGAGATCTGGGCATTTTTAAAGCACAATTCTTCGGGGAAGGCACGACGGTAGTTGGCAGGTACCGAGGACAAGATACATTTTTGGAATTGAAATTGAATCAGGAAGTCAAAGGAGAATCGATGGAAAAGTTCATTATATCGGGTCCGTGTAGCAGGAATAAGTCTAAATCTATGAATTTTTTTGAAGAAAATAATGAGAAAAAGAAAAATTAACGCATATAGTGGAGTTATGGTGAATATGGTGTAGAAAAAAAAAAGAAATTTTGTGAGAAAAGCAAAGAGCCACTGCCTTAGCGACAGCAAGACCCGTGCGAACAAGGCCTTAGAAAATAACAAACCAGAAACATAACTAGGAAGTAAGCGTTGTTGTTAAAAGTAATTAAAGGAAAACAATGTTGACATAATATTTAGGCATTAAATAAACGTAATGATAAATTTCGCGTAGTTAGCCGATACGTGTAGTATAATAGGTTTTAAATATGCTTGTCGCAGAAACGATTCTAAAGAGGTATCATTCTAATTGTGCCATAGCGAGGCGCGTCGGCTCGGTCGGTAAGAGATGAAAAAAGAGAGAGAGAAAGAAAGAGGAAAAAAAAGAGAATAAAGAAAAAGAAACGAACGAGCCGCTCGTCCCTTCGAATATTTTTAATAGCATCGTCACGTGTTACGCAATTGCAGTCCGTATATCAGAGCCTAGATAATTCCCAATGATTAAGATCGCGCCTTAATTTCTGCCAATAGGTTTTCGTCGCTAAAACTTCAAGGCTAGTTTTCAAATCTCCGATTGTCATTTTTCTGTTCCGGCTTATCTCGTATTCATTTAATTTAACCCACGTCCTCGCTTCCTACCTAGCCTCTCGCGCAACGTGACTTCCGGTCGCGAGGACACATTGAGTGTTCTCAAAGGAGCGACGTGCAGAGAGGAAATTCGCGGTTTGGTGAATTCTCGACAAAAATCGCAGTGACCGCGGCGAATTCGAGGGGAGGTGACAAAATTGAATTAGCATTGAGAAGAGGGGCGAGTCTGAGTATGTGTGTGTGAGAGAGGCAGAGAGAGAGAGAGAGAGAGAGAGAGAGAGAGAGAGAGAGAGAGAGAGAGAGAGAGAGAGAGAGTAACAAATGAGAAAGAGAGAGAATGATAACTGCCTGTTGGCAAGTATCGCACAAATCTCAGAGAGTGTCGAACGGTGTACCTGTGATATGGGCTTAATTCCCATCGACAGATGCTCCTAACTGTGGCTTTATTGGTCCAATTAAATAATCGTTCGATAGATTTGTCAGCGCATTTCCAAACCCGTATAATTTCTATCGCTATTCCACGAAGACCCCCCGGCAATCGATCTACTATGTAATATATACAGGCGATCCTGGATTGACGTCGCTCAAAAGTTTTACATTGATTTCACTAGTGGATCAGCACGTCGTCATTTACCTTTGCTAACTTGCAGTATCGGTAGGAAGAAGCACGTGGATCTAACCGAAGAAAGCATTGCGCAATCTGCACGTACTTTAACCAATAGAGCGGCTCTACGTTATTTACAGTCAATTTTGTATATATAGTTGTATGCACATACTATACATATATTATATAATATATAAGAGTATAAGAGTAGTATGTATTATATCTATCTCCCTTTATTCTTACTCCTATAATTTTTCTTTTTCGTCTCTCTCTCTCTCTCTCTCTCATTCTTCCGCATCTCTGATTCTCTTATGTACATATATATATATATATGCGTACGCATCCGTCAGATTGTCTCCTCTCTGTCTCTCTCTCTCTCTCTCTCTCTCTCTCTCTGGCTTTGCGTGTAATCTTTCTAATCACTACTTTTTTCTCCCCCCCCCCCTCTCTCTCTCTCTCTCTCTCTCTCTCCAGTGGCTATCAATCTCCTACCCTCACACTCGCCCCTAATAAAACACGAGAAAATGTTAAGGCCGAAATCCGCGTGCGCCTCGTAAAGAGCCGAGAATTGCGAAGAGAATTAAGAGCGTTACTGCGGTCAGTACAAAGTAAAGGGTGGATTTTAGGGGTTGTAGACTTTTACGCTTTACGACGGGGAGGGAGATGCTGAGCATTGACCATGGACCATTCGGATTGTACAAGAGCAGAGAAAAAAGCCACGTGTTATTTCGCAGATTTGGCCACCCCTCACCCCCTAACCCCAAGTTACATTACCCTTAGCATTGATTTTGTTCCTTATTTTTCTAACTCGTCTCCACCCCCCGCCCCCCTCCTCCTTTCGACGATCACTTTTTTTCTTTACCATCTACCTTAGTCCCCGACTTTCCTACACTCTTCTGTAACCAGCCTCGTGGCCGATCGATACTTTTTCGGGACGGTCCTCGCGACGGATCGACGCTTCTGCCATGATTCTTGCTTTCTCTCTTTGTTATTCTCCGTTCCTCCTTTTCTTTTTTATTCCTCCTCCCTCTCCATTGTTCTTTACGATTCTTCCACGTGGGACCGGGACTCTTGCTGCCCCCTCCTGGTATTTCCGCCGGAGCTTTCGTTCGTCAGCCTCGTACGGACAATTTACGACGTATAAATGCAGATACGTCATCAAAGTGGTGAAAAAAAAATCAAGGATCCCCTAGGTCGTTCTCCAAGGACCATCCGCTGTAGGTAACTGATCGCAGAATAAAAACATACAGACTACCAGTAATACACGGGTCACCAGCCAGACGTAAGGCAATTTCAAGTCCATGCAAGATCGGACAGAGTATGGGGTCTGGATTCGTGAAGCGTCTTCGAGGAGACAGAAAGTGTCTCGGGGTATTCCCGGCGAAATGTCCTGTGCCGATCTCTCGAGTTTCTTCCACGTAACAAAGTACAAGAGGGGTGGCTCTTCTCGTGGAGGTCGATGCGACAGAGCAAGGGAAAGGGATGAATTGGACGGGGGTGGTAGCTGGAAAATTAAAGCTCCAACAACCCCGGCAGACCCGCACTTGACGACCTGCTACCGACTCCCCGATGTGCAATCACCCTCGCACCATATCATCCATAACAGGACTACCACCCTCGTCATCGTCCTCGTCCACTGAACCCTCCAGCGTCTTGGCGCCACTCCCTTGCGTTATATAGAGACGCCCCTGACTTATTCCACCCTCTGTCCTCTTGTATCCTGCTTGACCACAGCCGTCCCGTATATCTCAGCTTCCTTCGTTCGTTCTTCTCCTTCGGACCCCTTCGCTCCTCCTGGCCTGACGCCGTTAGCGCCGCTCTTTCATTTTATCCACGTGCTCCCTGTGAACTACCCTTTACGGTCTACTGATAATTCGATCGGCACCTCCGCCGTATCTTACCGACAAAGTTCATGCTGGGATCTGCAAGAAAAAAAAAGTATAAGTAAAGGGCACGATGGGAAATGTTTACCTCGTCGTAAACTGAGCTTCCTCGCGATACTGCAGGGGACGATTTCTTTCGCGACCTCCGGTTGTGAGATTTTTCTATATCCGCTCCTCTTTGTCCTCGTACGACTCTCGGCGTGTCCAATCGTGGGGCCCGCTCTCTCCCCGGGCTCGGAAAGTCCAGAATTTCGTGGCCTCGTCGACGGGGGGGTCGGTGAGCTGACGTGACGGAACAATGTAGAGCAATTAACGAAATACCAAATTATTAACGACTACAAGAGTAACTGCAATCGTACACGCGAACAAACCGATACTACTTTAGTATTACTATCTGCCATTGCTACGAGTATTATTACTACTATTACCGCTGCTACTACTACTTCTAATTACATGCTACTAATTGATTACTGAACAGCAACAGAGAGATATCATCGCCGAGAATGGGTCGTCAAAGATTGAGGAGAGCAGGAACGGGGTGTGCCGTGTGTTAATAATAATGAGAGAAAAAAAAGCGAGAAAAAAAAAACAAAAAATAACGTAAATAAATAAAAAGTTATTAGAGGAACACTGTAGAATGAAAAATGTTGTAGAATTTAAAGAGCGAGTAAATAGTTCACGAACGAGGGGAAAGAATGAATTGAGCCGAAGGAAAGAAAGAATTGGGGAGTACGATAAACCGTGATAGGTGGAATAAGAAGAAAGATAAATTAAAAAATTGCGAAAAGATTTGACGACGAGGCAAGCGGAAAATAATTAACAAAATAAACAAAAAATAGTGTTGTGAATACTCGACCTTGTTGTGAGTGGGAATAAAGAAAGAGCGTGTGATATAATTAATTTCACCCTGTGGTTACGGCACTGGTGGTGAATTTATTATTATTATTGTTATTGACGTTACCAATCGTCACGAAGCGTGCCGATTCGCCAATCGCGGCCATTATTATTTTTCCCCGCGATTATTGTCATCGTCGTTGTTCATTATTATCCGCGATAGGCAAAGCTAGATCAGTTCAAAGTGGCTAGAGAACAAATTTCAAAGTCACCGATGTGCAACGCCGAACGCCATTGCCAATCCCGTGCGTATTTCGCGCGTAAATTTTGAACGCACCGCCATCTATGTACGAATCCTAACAGATAAATTCCGCCCATCCGGTCAAGCCAGGGTCTCCCCGCCGATTTTCTCGCGACCGGTCGCAGTCACGATCCGTCCGTCGCGGCGACGCAGGCCGACGAACATCTTTGCGCAAGGCAATAAAGAATAGAAACCACTAAAAAGTTGTTGACGATTCACGGGATACGTAGCAAAGGTCGATCGGCGCATACCGGGTGTCGTATTTGTCGCGGCGTCGTACGCGATAAGCCGACGCGACAGATTTAGGTTAAGAAAAGAGGAAACAAATAAAAAAAGAAGGAGTATGGCTCTCGAAGTAAAATTTCTAACGCCGAACGAATCGAAAAAAAATCCCTGCCACCGCGATAAGTTTGACGATTAATAACAATAATAATAAAGACGCAACAATAATTGTAATAAGACAGCACGAGACACACAGGAAGGACAATGTAATAATAATGACGTTGCGATGAGAAAATCGTTTTTCCGGCCGATGTTAATACCGGTCTTGTTAAGGGCCCGAGTCTTCGTCGATACTCGCCTGAACTTTATTTTCTGGCCGTGGTGGCGAAGGGTGCACGGGTGGGACTTGAGAGTGAAAGGAAATACACAAAGGGGATTCGGCGACGTCGGCGGACGTCGTGATGGATTACGGAGAGATTTCGAAGTGACGGAGATTTTGAATAATGAAAAGGATAAAGAGAGACTTTGACTTCCTCGCGGCGTCACATGTACATAAAACGTAACTCGCGGCCAGCGTGCGATTGCTCGATTCGGCGATTCTTTTTTTTGTTCTCTTACGGCAACGCCAATGACACGAATAGCCGGTTATTCCTTAATTCAATTTATATTTTCACGTCGTACGAACTACCGCCCTTCGTCACTTTAATTCCCATCGGCGTATAATCGTTCTCCACGATATCGCGGGCGACTCTTATCGATTCTCCGAATCGAGGGTCGAATGCGAATCGAGATTCAGGAACGGCTGAGGATTCGGGCCTCCGTAGTATATTAGAATGGTAGAGAGCGAGTGAAGGAGAGTGCCAGTAATGAGAATGAGAGAGTCACGTGCGATGTATACTGTGCAGGATTGCCGAATGAACTTACCTTCGTAACCTTATCACGCTGTAACATAAAAAAATAATAAATCCAATCGATTAACGTGCAGCCAACAATCTTTAAGAAGATAAAAGAAAAGAAAACAGAAGAATGCATCTACGCGTTCCGAGGTAATCCTACTCGAGAGAATGTTATCGTTTACGTTGGTACACGGTAATTTATTTATTTTCACAAAGTTATGTGCGTCACGGGGAGAGACTGAGAGCAAGAGCGAGAGAGAGAGAGAGAGAGAGAGAGAGGGGGGGAGAGAGAGAGAGAGTATGAGTTAAAAGTAAAAGTGAAAGAGAGAATTCAAATGGATGAGAGTGAGAGAAAAAGTAGAGGCGTGGGAGAGCGATTAGACGATAACGGGATACGAGAAACGTACTCTACGAATAATAACGATATTACTATGATTATTATCGTTGCGGTTATGATTATGATTATCGCGAAGAGACGAATGAGATTTAAAAAAAAAGAAAATGGGATAAGCAACAACCACCAAACTATGTAATCATTTGTAAGACGAAGGGAGGGTGAGAATTAGTTACATTTTGAGTGTTGGAGAATATTCATTTGTAATTGTTTAAATCTAATGAGAAATGTACTGTAAAACTAGAGGAGGCAAGAACTCACTGTATAGGCACTAAAAATATATCATTTGTTGACATGAAATCCCTACGACAATTCATTCGTTTTATTCGACGCTCCGCGTCGCTTCGCACGAAGCCACCGTCTAATTACCTTTATAAAAATTCCACCTTTCAAGCAATGCCGATTAAAATCGCTCCTCGCTCGATTTTCATTCGTCCTGAAGCTTCTGTTTCCGTGTAGCTACAGACAGATGGTAAGTATAAATTGTAATCCACGATTTCGCAATAATTCTCCAGTATTCGTTTGCGAATATTCGCGCGCAGAGTAACCCTCCTACTTGTAACGTATAATCACTATTTACAGTAGTAAGAATACATTGCATGCGCCAGCGGCGTAAGTCTCTTGCATTGCCTTGATAATCCCTTCTCTCGACAATTCCCACGAGTCGTTGGCTGAGGATTAGGATCCCACGCCCATCTCACACGTCTAGCTACATACATTATCCGCAGAATGGTTGCTAGCCCAGATAGGTTAGTAAGCAGTGGGTAGATTTGCGATGGGAAGATACACTGAATTCGGTAGATTTCGTCTTAGCGACTTAGTCAAATTCATTCCTGGTTTAGGCTCAGAGTTCCTTCGGTGTTAAGCGACGGCACTGCTGCCGATAATAATCGATTGTCCTGCTCGAGGGATGTTCTATGAGGCACGTGGTGAATAAGGGACTGATATTTCTACGTCACCCTGTATTTACTTTGCTGTTCCATCTCTTCTTGCTTTGCCATTATCTCGACGACGCGTTATCACGTGAGATTTCTTGGTACGCGTATCTGAATTTACACACGGAGAAGCCCTGTCAAATTATTCTAGAGGAAGAAGAATAAGGGAAGTATTGAAGTTATATGGATTTTGGATAATCAACCGTGATAATCCTTGGTCGTGCGGTAAAAAATAATATTATAAAAGTCATGATACAGAAAAGGAATAAAATAAATAATATAAATACTTTGCGCGGACCTTTGCACATCCCTCGACGATCATTCTGACTTTCGTGCTTTCATCTTTTCCTCTTGCTGCTTTTTTTTTAATTACGTTTATTCAACTCTTTTCGCAATTCATTACTGCTGCATCTTTACACCCTTCGCGTTCATCTTCCGGTTGGCTTCAGGACTCGGGGCATCTTCTAGTTTGTCAGTTGGAATTATGCTCAGCAAACCTATTTTTGTTTTTGAGAAAATCAAAAATTAAATGCCTAACCACGCGGTCCGTATTGGTGTCAATAACGAAATTAGACTCACCAATTCCATCTCCCTTTAAGGACGTTCCTGAAGGAAACATGAAGAATAAAATTAATACTGTATATTGGCCTTGTACTTAGAAGAAGTTCAATGATATAGTTTTCTTAGTGATACAAATATTTCACAGAACTTGAAAAGTAATTATCCAGAAAATAAATCGCACCCGCCTTTCATTTACACTTCTGCATCTCATAACTTACACTCACCGTTGCCCCTGTACTTGTTCAATTGTTGGTAAACCTGCTTCATACGCTCAATATTGATCCTCGAACTCTTGCTATGATTCACCATTGGCAACGAGTATTCGCGTCCTATAATACATTTGGCTGCTCGTTGCACACTGAGCGGCGCATTCCAAGGCTCGTGTATGTATCTCGTAGGAAAATTTTTGAGAATGGGTAGATAGCGTCTAATCAAAGGAAAAGAACAGTTTAAATTCGCAGCCTACGAATTGTGATTTAACGACGACTGAAGGAAAACCGATGAGAAAGCTACCGTATGTAGTCGCCATTAGGGTCAGCCTTTCTGCCAAATCGAACTGGACAGTAACAATGAAAGAATTGCTGAAAGAATGAACTGCAGGATAACCACATCCACATCCCAGCGTTAACGGACCAATCAGCATCGAGGAGAAGTTCGTCAAATACCTTGAATAAAAAAAGAGAGCTAGTAAAAACTCAAATTGTCCCACTACTATATATTTATATATATATAGTATGCAGTATAAGAAGAGCGTTAAATATCGCTCTAAATGCCAATGACATTTTGACATTATGATATTTTACCTTCATCCCTTCTTCCCAAGAGATCCAAAGGTCTCCTCTAGTTAGAAAGCATGCCACTGCGTGTCTGGCCAGGTGATGGATCCAACCTTCCTCCCTGAGCTGTGTCATTATGGCGTCGATCCAAGGAAAGCCCGTCTGTCCCTACGCAAAAGGAGACAAGACCAAGCTGAAGACTTAACCGTTTGATAGCAATTTCCATCGATTCTGGGAAACTACTAACGTTAGCCCATTTGGCAAGAGCCTCGACGTTCCTGTCCCAGGGTATTTGTACGCATATGGGATTTCCTTGCATCTTGTCAAAATTAGGATTCTTGGTCGCGGCACAGTAGAAAAATTCCCGCCATAACAGCTGTCCATGTAGTGACAATGGTGGCACGGTTTTTTTAATCTGAAAATACAAGGTGATAATCTGAACATGATAAAATCCGTGTACGATTACAAACCGTACCTTTTTGTACAAATCTGTCAATTGGTAATAAAAGAGTCGTGTACTCAGACAGCCAAATCGTAAATACGGCGACAATCCCGTTTGACTTGGTAACAAAGACTGGGGTGTCATCTTCGGCCGACCAAAACTCGCTACCCAGGCTTTTCTTTCCAGATGACGTTCTAACCTGGCCAGAGCTTCACTTTCGCCACCGACCCAGACAGGAGGCAAAAGACCTTCTGTATCGAAACCTAAAAGTAGAATATAGTTTAGAATGACGTATTCTATTAATCATATGATTTTCAATATGCCAATGGTAAAGGTTACACTATTCGTATCTTATAGACAGTTGTAATCTCCTTAAAAGATTAAAGATGATTAAATTGAACATAGTCAAATTTACTTGAATTATTAAAATATGTCAAATAAATCATCACCTAGTTCCTCAAGCGTCGGGACGCCATAAATATCATCATGATCATCCTTCAAGGGTGTGTAAGCATTTCCTACACAACCAGAAGTGACTGTAACTACTGGAGGTTGCGGTGAATCCATACTGGCAACCACATTTTGAAACTGATGATAGGTCAACGGTGGTTTCCCACCATTTTTCTCAATGATCCTGAAAAAGATAAAAAGACCTTGCAATTAAACACAATAGAGGTTAACCTCATTACGATCCACGTTAACTGTCCTTGGCACATTGTCAGTGAATCTAATGGAGAACTCGGAGCATCGCGTAAAGCCTGATAAAAGCCGTGGAACGGATTGAAAAAGAAAGAAGAGGAAAGCCCTATAAAAATCGTTCGGAACAAGGACTGGAAATTCCATTGGCAATGTTCCACATTCCCGAAGGACCATGCCTGCAGTTCCCATCGGAGATAGAGAGAGTATAGCACATCACAGCGTATGAATACCGGTAGCCATCATCGTGCAGTGCATATTTGCAGTCTAATTTTACCCAAGAAATTCAATTTTTCCCTATGGCAAATGGTATATAATATCCGGATTTTTAAGAGGCAACTTAACTGTGTTTCATGTATCTTTTTGTCAACGCTTTTCAATTTTAATCAGGATCTAATCGACCTTCTTATCCACCCATCCCTTTGCCTAATAACCTGAGCAGATAATCTTACATAAATCCATAAAATATATAAATAAAAATCTCCGTATCAAAATATGTATACAGAGTTTTGCCTCGTCCTGATCGTCTTGCAATCCACGGATTGATCGAGTCACAGGATTTATCTGATTGTCAGGTTCCATCTTTAAAATAACCAAACGTTCTGGACTCACTGATCCAACTTGTAGAGAGTGTGCGAAACTTTCTGAACCACCGAGATACCCAGCTCCTTACAGAGTGCCGAGATGTTGTGATCCCGCACGCGGCCAAATGGTTCAGGATCTTCCTCGAATGTCAGATTCGTAGTTCCCCATTCCTTGAACAGTTTCGGCAAGGCATCCGCTGGCTGGCCACGGATCACGAACAAACGTGAATTCAGCTTCCTGAGCGAGCTGTCCAGGTCCTCCAGGCATTGCAGTAAAAATCTGCAAATAAAAGTATTGCCAATAACAATAATACTAAATTATAGTGACAGCCGATATATCCAAGAAGCATGAACCTCACCTCCATTTATTTATGCCGACGTTGGTACTTCCGGCGAACCATGGATCCAGGACGAAGATACAACGGAAAGTGGATGCTCCAACCAAACCTTCTTGCAAAGATGGATTATCATGGAGACGAAGTCCTTTTCGAAACCAGTGAACCGTATGCTTTCTGCCGTCACCTTGCATCTGACTCCCCTCATCATATATTTTACGACTTCCGGTCATCTCTCGATAACTCACGTTCGCACTGGGAACTTAATCACTATCCGATAGTCCCATAATAAACAGTCATCTGCATAACACTTTCATAAACGTTTTTATCACATTCTTCAAAACAACGTACATTATATATAATATTTATGGTACCGTAGAAAATATTTTTGACAATTTTTTTTTAAATTTCACTCAACACCACTATATCCTCCGCAAAAAATCTCTTCTCTCACCTATCAGTTTATCGCAGTAAAACGTTCTCGCGCATTTGCCCTTCACGTATTTAACACGTCTGTTATCACGTATAACGGTAAATATATACTTGCTGTCTGCTGCAATGTATGCTGAACTAAACAAAAACTCAGTATGTTAAACAGTCGCCATTACGATATCATTTTATACGCCAAAGCACGCGAATATTCAATCGAATGCCTCATGACCAACCGGGTTAGCTTGACTGTATTTTTATGACACCACAGATATATCCGACCGGGATAACGAAGAGAGGATCAAAAGTGAATAAGCACCGGCTCCAGAATACCAGAGACTAACATGGATAAGCTGGATCCTTCAGTGAAACTACAATAATAATTGCAAATCTCCTGGTATCGTTTTGAGAAAGGGGATGATGTCAACCCTCGACAAAGGGACGAGAGGCTGGGTCTAAGGGTGTTAAGTGTTGAATGAGACGAGGAGACGGCAGGAGTATTCAGTATATACTCCTCACCCACAGACCGACGTGCAAATGGTAGAAAGGGCCGTATCTGGAAAACATGATCCCGTAACGTTGACGTTACGCCCTGACGTCAACAAACCTATGGATGTTTACGTCAATGAGCAAAGGATTCAAAATCTCATCGTCTAATAGCCAAATCCCTTAAACTGTGTGCATCGCCACGTGACGCTGTACGATTAATTAATATTTAATTGTCTGATCGCCTTGAACAGTTGGAAATGAACAAAAACCCTTTTTATAAGTCCACTGACACGAAAGAAAAAATTGACTGATAATAAACGGGCTTTTATGTCATCAGTATTTTATATTCGATAATGAAGCATTATATAACAGATCTAGAGAGTCAAACCAAGCCGAATGATTAACGTAGGGCTCGTTACGTTGACAGGTAAACGTTATGTAACTCGATTATTGCCTATAAGTTGCAATGTCAAGGGCATCAAAGGGTCCGCTCTGTTAGATAAGTTCTTGGCCATTAAGTACAGGTTATGCTCGATATCTATTTATTATATATGTATAAGTACCAGGCTACTTTACTGAGCATGCACGGTGAAATTGCATAACCGCTATGGACCGGTAAAATATATGTATAATATATAAGCGTTTATGTACGTACGTATATACTACGTCTTGTGAAACTCGCAAACTGCAAATTATAATATGGGGTACCGTATCACATCGAGCGTACTCTAGCTCCAACGTCTCAAGCAGACATCGCTTGACAGTTTCTTCTGCTGTCTAATAATTAGTGTGCTTTGTCTCGCGTGCTAATCAACTTAGAATCCGAGGGAGGTTATTAATGCTAACGTATTTTGCTGATAGATGAGCATAGAAGCGAAGTCAAAATGACTCGAAGATATGTGAAAGGATCTTGAAGCTTGTCGTTGGAAATGCGTACGTACAAGCATTTTTCTCTTCTAACGCATAGAGTCGCGACCATTTGATCCGTCGATATTACAGGATCCCTCAAATTTATCTGTGAAGCATTTCATTACCGAATGAGAACTAGAAAAGAGTATTCACTGAACGAAAATCAATTAGGAAGAACAAAAAAGTCGTACCAATCAAGCTGTAGCTTACAGGGACAATACCAGTAGCGCACAATTCCGTTAGAAATTACCGACAGAGTAAAATTTCGTACGGTGGAAACGGATCTGGGCACTCGAATATTTGCCCCTTGGTAAAATTATATAAAGATATAATTTGAAAATTGTCTAAAGGAATGATCATGGAAAATAGGCAGCTCGCTAGCATGTAATTAATTAATGTTGTACACCATTGAGTATATTTGGAATTGGTAAACCGATAACAGTGCATGAGTTTCAAAAGTGTTTCAACTAGCACTCAAGATTATATATTCTCAATATTGCGTAGATGGAATCCTAAAAGGAATGGGATATCGGTATGGCTCACCGTCTTATCTATCAGTAAAGACAAAGAAGGATTCGTTCGCGACAAGGATCTTAAGTAATTTCTCCGTTGAAAGTTCACATACGAAAATAAATCACGTCACAAAAAATACACTGTCAATATGAGCTGCTCGCGCGGTACTGCTGATTGTTAAGGCCAACAGAACTTGGTGGCTGTCAGGGGGTCTTCGAGGTTGCAGAGTGCGAAGGGAAGTATAGAAGCCACGCCAAATGCAACGTGACCGCGGATTTCGCGAGGAATACGATTGGTTGATTTTGTCACGTGATAAGAAAGTCACGTTGCAGCCGCCGTGGTCTGCTGCCTTCGCACTGAGACGTACGTTCCAAGTTCTTCGTCCTTTCATTTATTTTCGCCACGTCCTTGCGTCATTTCTAAATTGCAATTAAAATCTGGCTTATTAATTGTTTCTATTTGCTCGTGAACTCTGGGAAAATAATACGGAGAAGTCTTGTAAATTAATGCTGGATCTGGTACATCGGTTTACTAGATTCTCCTGTTCCCTGGATGCGAGAGTCTAAGTTTGGAATTCATTTTGTTGTCACGTTGTTCCGTCAAAGTGCTTCTATATTTGCGTTGGTAAAAATAGAATCAAGGATTCTGGATAAAATTTGATAACGTTAGTGATTTTGATTGATGTTCAGGGTATTGACGTTTTCGATAGAACTCCAGTGAATTCCTTGGGGCAGGTGTCAAGGGACTTGTGATCTGGATGATAGATGTACATACACTTACTGCTTGATATACATTTGGGGAAAATTGTTATGGGAATTTCAGTCAGGTGTTTCCGTAGGACAATTTCACTATTTGTTGTTGTAAGTCTTACGTAAGAAGTGTTACAGGAATATTTAATCTTAATAATATCCATGACGCTGTTGCTCGACATAGGAATGTTTCGAAGAGTCTTTTTAATCTTCTTTTTTTCTCCAAACACAATTAAGATGTGTGTAATAATATTATTTTATTAAATCACTCTCGAGTACAATGAACATGGTAAATATTCACGTATAGAAATGCTTGTTCTTTTCTTGTCACTTAATTTTTTTCGCACGCCATTCTCGATCGAGGCAAACTTTTTCTCAATTCCGATAGGGATACCTTCTTACCAACGAAAGAAAAAGAAAAATTAGGACCTGTCGGTAACCCGGTAAGATTTTGATCATTTTAAAGATTTTTCGATTTTTCTTAGGACATTTATTTTCATTCAAGTAGTTTCAGGCACGTCCCACTAGATGGTGCTTAAGGTTTTTCTTTCTCGCTATCAGACTAACTACAGCTGAAAAAAGGCCAGTACGTGTATTATAAGTTTACGTTCGTTCGAACAAATTCTTTTGTCTTTTATAATTCAATTAGTTATTATACCACTGCTGTTAAATCTAAACTATTTTCATTATATAGGTATAACTATTACTTTGAGGTTTGTTATTGTTATTTTTACTTTATTCTAACGTACAGAGCGTATCAAAAAGTAACACAAGTAATTCCCTTTTCTCTCATTAATCTAACGCGAAAGCTTCTGTTACTTTTGCCACACCGTGTACCATAAATTGCATTATATATTATATATATATATATATTTGTATGTATAACGTATGTATAAAACTGTCTCTTGCTAAAAATCCATAGTGAGTTTCTTTGTTATTCATTTATTCGTTTTGCCGTTGAATTTAAGACTACGCATCGTTAAAGTCTACTAATAATCCGTTATTAATACATAATATTTCATAGTATCTTGTTGATCTATAACTCTAGATATTTTTTTGTCTATACATAATTGTATTTCTTTTCGTTATTTCCATTCGTATATTTTTTATTCTTTCTTTCTTTCTTTCCTTACAGTATATAGAGCTTAGTACGTTTTTAGTACGACTTCTCCACGCTCATAATTTTCAAAAATCACGACGCACCGATAACGATCCTTTCAAAAAGTCGTATATCACCACGATACCTAATACCAAATTTTCTCGTGCGAGTTTCGCAAACTCGCGTCTAACTTTTAATTCATGCAGTATCTAAATTCATATACAAAAAAAATGTTTTGAAAAGAAATTGAAAGACTAATATAAGGGAGTGTGACTTACAATCCTAGACAGGATGCCGCGAACAGGTAAAGACACTCTCGTATGACTTAAATCTATAAAAAGAAAAGGAAGGATCGATCAATTTGTGCCTTTCGCTGCGCCGGCACTCTCGTATTTCCAAAATGTATTTATGCGTCATCATTTTCATTTTTCTTTTACTCAAACGACAAAAAAATACGAAAAATCGGGCACCACGCTCTAAAATTTCCCGTAAATTATATACAAATCAAAAGTACCGACGTGATACAGATTTTCGTAATCCTGTCACGTCACGATGAAAGACAAAGATTCATTTAATATTGCTCTGGTCAAAGCTAATTGTCGAATGAAAAATATAAGTGAACATGATTCAGACGTGCATCGGCTATTACGAATTACTAATCTGTGATTAAAAATATAACCTTACAGTATGCTGCGTGAATGCATTAACAATTCCGCTTAGTAATAATTTCTCTTCGGATACCTTGGCGCGTGTATGATAAAACAATATAAATATTCAGGATTAATAGACTCGAGACATTTTCTTCAAATTTGTATACAGTAAGCGGTACCGTAGTGATAAATACTTGTATACGTGGAAGCTGATAAGGAAGAGATATTGCTTTATGGAAATTAAATCGTATCAATTGTCAACATTATTTCTTTTCTATGAATTACGAAATTCGATACAGTCCCGTTTACGATAAGAATCGAGTCTCATCCGTCCTGAATACATGAAGTCTATATGGCGATTAACTGGTACGAAGAATTTACACAAATACATATAACACGTGAGGATGTTCCAAGGGGTTTGTAAGCTTCACGATATAACAGATAGGGAGGGCTTAAGGATTTCGTATATAAAAAATAGCTGTCTGTCGCGAACCTGAGCACATTGTGGAATTAAAAGCGCACTCCTCGATTAAAAAGAAAAAGACAAAGCACGATTAATTCATTTCTTTGTGTAGTTACTCACTTCTTTTTCGTTTTTTTTTTTTTTTAAATACACTGAGTTCCTCGAAGTGAGTGTCGTCATAACGCGGCTAACGTTCTACGAATTCCAAAACGATGTAATTACTATTAAACGATATAAAAAAAGAAAAAGAAAATTCGGCGATCAAGAGAGCCACGTCAAGTATACAGTCCAATATATATATATGCAGTTTACAGATAAACATTGCGCGATCGAAGATATTGGAGCGCATTATAATTCCTGAAGTTCCTTAATATTGCCAATTCTATACTTCGAAATTATACGCGTCCATTGTAAAGTCCTCGTTACGTAGTAGGCATTCGCTTTTTCAAAAGAAAAAAAAAAGGAAGAAATTCTTAAATAGTCTCGGGGAACGAAACCTCAATCCGCGCATTCGGTTTCCCTTGATTATAGGTTCACCCAAAACTATCCAGGTACGCATGTTAATTCGACGGAAATAATTTTGTTAAGATAGATAAAATATAATACAACGTTTATCGAATTTCAAGAACGTTAACTTCTACGTTTAACGTATTTATGTATATATATCGGTGTGTAACCTGTATGATTAATTGTGTATGTCCGTGGCCATGCATGCATGCATATTATTATGTATAGGAACATCCATTTTGGAGGGCTCGTATTAAATGTCTCAATATATTTGTATCTTATTTAAGTGCACGTCTCTGAGGCCTTCGACGCTGCTTACTGTGACTCCTCGTAGTTTGATCGCTTCTTGATTGATTGGCAGTGCGAACGCTAGGTAGTTCATCGATGCTTCGTCCAATATCTACAGGATAAAAATCCAATTCGATGTTTTCACTTTCCAGAGCTCTTCTAGAACCCCTAGTCCGACCTGCGATTCTTTCCATTTCGTCGAACTTCGCTTGCAATCTACAGGCTAATTCAAAATCTTCTTTCTCTTGTAGAAGTAGCCTCTCCATATGTTCTTGTTCCTTGATAACGTCGTCGTCAGTCGGACTATTGTTACTGTCATCGTTTACTACTTCCATATGGACATTCGTCATCTGCGACGAACATCCGTTAGATCTTGGATCGCTACAATTATCGAGTAAAATGTCATAAGTATTTTCACTGGGCTTCTCGTCGACTTCATCCGCACTGAGATTCTTCCTCGCGTTCCTGGTCGTTCTCTTTGTGGTCTGCTTGATCATCCTTGCAGATTTTCGTGGCATCGTTGTCATCTCCGTCGAGGAATCCATCACGGCGCGTGTGGTTCTGTGAACCCTTTGTCGCTTTGCTTTAGAACCAGATTTTGGTGGGTTCTTTCTCTTGGATTTAACCTCGGGGGTTTCTGACAGTTCTACGTAGATGGTGTTCTCGATGTCTGTTTTACTTGGACCTCTTTTCCGTCTTGTACTTCGTCGGGAGGGCTCAGTTTCCGGCACTGGATTTTGTATACTCGGGGATACTTCCTTGAGGTGATTTACTTTTCGCTTTTTGATCCTTTCGGCTATGTTTTCCACTGCTGTGTCATCTTCTGAGAGTTCAGGTTGATCACTGGAATACGTATCTGCTCGCTCTGGTGAACACGTGAAGTTCTTATCGGTCTCGAATTCCTCATTCTCTTCGTCAGGGTCTTCCGAATCTAACGCGTAGACTGGGTCTTTCCTATCTGCCCAGGAGTTCTTTCGCCGTCTGGATTTCGCAAGGATACCGTTTCTTACTTGAGACTTCCAGGTCTTGTTTACCTTAACAGCATCTAATCCTTCGTCAAGGATCAACTTCTTGCTCACTTTAGTGCCATTTATTATTTTATTTATAGGTTTTGCGTAGTTCTTGTTACTGTCAAATGACAGCTCAGTGGCAAGATCAAGCCTTCGCACCGTATCTGATACGTGAGATTTCACCAGTTTGTTGGAGATGCTTTGTGATTGGAGTAAGGACGTTGAGGGCTTCCTGTTAATTTCCAATTCAACACTCTCTTCGCTGCTTTGACTCTGCTTTGTCTTCAAGTCTTGTCTCGCCTTGCCTGAAACACAAAAACGAAAAATCGTAATGTCCGTTTGTACGTTTAAGAGTAAAAGATACTTGTGAACGCGTACTGAATAAAATTCTACGAATGGCAAAAATGTTTTACCTCTAAAGGCACTCCAGGAACAACCAAACATTCTTTTCAAATGAGTTGGCGACGGAGGTTTTGGCACGGTATTGGACGCTCGTTTCAAGATGGGAACGACTCTAATTAACTTCGGATCTATTTGCCTGCCGTCTGTAACAACCAGAAGGGGCAGCACCCGTTAAATTTCATGTAAACTAAATATTTTTGTACGTCATCGCTGTCGTGCGACTTACCGGAGGAAATTTTTAATGGTGTTCTTGGCATGGCTTTAATTGGTTTGAAATGATGAATTTCTTGATTGATACTGTCATGGCTACCAGCACTCTCGGCACTGCCGATTCTCTCATCGTCATCGCCTGCTGTCATGCAGACCTCCACTCCTAAGCTCTTCTTCTTGCTATTCAGGACGTCATCTGGTACATGCAATTCTTCCTTACTCTGCGTGCTATAAATTTTTGAACCAGAACAACCAGGCTCCGATATATAATTTGAACTACTGAGTTGAGTGAGTTTTGGCACAGCCTGATGCTTCAGTGTCCGCGTAACGGCGTTATGTATCGGCATTGATTTTTGACAGCAGAATTTATCTGGTGAAGCTTTATATATACTTGATGCACCTGCTTTCATACTGGAGGCGTAGCGCTCTACCCGGATTTTCGATATTAAGGCAATATTCGATTTTCGTGGTTCGGTACCGTCTCTGCATTTTATTATGGGCTTCTCATCTTCCACACTTGAACCATCTACCTTAGATATTTGAATACCTCCCAGTGACAGAAGTTTTATATCAGGCTTGGATTCATCCATGCTGTTATCAGTTCCCAGTTCTGGATTATCTGTATAGTAATTTGGAACTGTTTTATTCTTTTCGGCAACTTGCTTTTTTGCTAATGTTTTAGCTAGTAACTGATCTTGTGCCAACTGTGCCATTCGCTGTTGCTCTTCAGCTTGAATTTTCCGAATTAAAGCTTCGCTAGCGATACGTTCAGCCTCTCGCTTGCGTCGCATTTCTTCCTCGGCCATTTGAAGTTGCGCCTCATATTCCCTACGAATTTCTCCAGCCGCACTAAGTATTTTATTTGTTGCTGTGAATCCTAGAATGAAAAAGTAAGAAAAGATATTGGATTGCACAAATATATTTATAAACTTTACGCAATGAGTTTTAAAATATTTTGTGAAATAATGATTCTACAGGATAAATACATAAGTCAGCCATACAGCTTCATGAAATACTACTGGAGAATTTTTTTTACAATAAGTAATGCCATAACAACAACAAATCTTTCACATCCAATAAAAATGTTAAATGAAAAAACTAAATGACTCTTCCATAATATACTAATAATACATTAGGATAAAAATAACATCATATAAGCATTCTACAAAACGTAACGAAATTTACATAAATATTAATTCTGGTCAAACAACGATCTCAAAACGATAGTAAGGCTGTAAATAATATTAAGATTCCAGACTGTATATAATAGTTAGGTGCAGTTAGGTTAGGTTATGTTTGTTTATTCCTCAGCTGAAGATGCCTACCAGAGTCCAGCTCGATGTCCTCCTCGTCGCCGTTATGCTTTCCCTCGACCTCTTTAGGAAATCTGGTACGAATGAACTCCCAGAGACCGCTGTTTACTAGAGTTTCAGACTTGGTAGCTGTACGTAACCAGGAGCCAACCCGTACTCTGCAGAGGGGACAACTTAAACTGTTGTGTTCGAAAGTTCCCTTGAGGCACCTCAGGCAAAGACTGTGAGTGCAGGGCAATGTTACTGGTTCGATCAGGATACCCCTGCACACTGGGCACATCAAGTCCCGCAAATTCACTTCCCCGGACGCTCGCGATAGCGACAGATCAAACAATTTTGACGTTCGTTTTAAATACGTCGCCATTTTTCCATGTTCTCGACACAGGCACTGCCACCACCACCAGACTTCGTTCTCTGGGGCGAAGGAAGCGAGTCTACGGGAACCGGATCTCATACGGAGAAACAGCAACTTCATAGCTAATGGCTCAGTCGATAAAGCATTATTAAGGGTTTACCGACCGATTCGCCTATGATGGGATCTACGTTACCGACTGACCTTTACTTTCAGAGGAAAATAATAACTGAAGAAGATTAACAAAGATTATTAGACACACTTTTTTTTCAGTACACATTAATACATATTTGGAAATCCAGTTTCGTAGCCTGATCGTCATACAATAAGCAAACAATGTTAATTATTCTTAAAATGAATATATAACGCTATGGCAGTGAAGTCCTGGTTACCGCCTCCCAGAATATTATATTGCAAAATAAACGAGTTCATTGCGTTTTAAGTGAAATCGTATAAACAATCACATTATTCTTCGATAATAGATAGCATAGAGTTACAGACAGCTACTTTTCCATCGTGACAACAGATTGGCTCCGGATTTTTCAGCCCGGTGAACGTCCAAGAAGGTACGTCACACGATTTGGTGTATACGGCGACCTACGTATAAAATTAACAGAAAACTCAGTTGAAAGGAAGGAAGGAAGCTGAAAATATATAGTCATTTAATATAAGTTATATGAAGCAATACCTTCAAGTTATCCACATGCTTGTTGAGTTTTGCGCAAATCATAGCCGGCGCTTTTTCCTTGGCGCCTTGTGCCTGCAGTAACAAATGTATTTTCTAATTTTAAATTATGTCATCTGACTGAGCATAAAGTCTAAGCTTGATTTAATTTATCGGCGGCACAATGCTTCTTCTATTTTTAATAGTATTTTTTACTTTACCAGTGCCATGCAGAGCTGCTGACATTTTTCTGCACCTTCCTGGTCACAAGTTACGTTATACTGCAATGCTTGCTCAATTATCGGATCCAAACTATCTACATCAAGAACAGCACAACTGCAACCACCTACTGTGACATCACCTCCTCTGATAAAAAATACACAAAAATCACAGATGAGATATAGAATTTGAAAAATTATCAATTTTTAAAATTATTCTTACAGTGTGAACGGTAAGAGCGAGCAAAGGAGCACGAAACCCTTTAATGCTTGATCCATTTTAAAAATACAAGTTCTTCGATTAAACTGATATAAACTGAACGACGTTGCTGAGAATTATTGTAGCTGCCAGCCTGGGCGAATACGTATATATACTGTGAGACTTTATGATAACAGGTAATGGTCAATAGGGATCGGATTGCTATGAGGTGTCTTCTGAAGAATCGAATTTTCTTAAATATGATCGCATACCCGTCGTCGTGTAACATAAGAATCTTTTAAACTAACTGTTAAATTTAGATTCAACTATACTCTACTATCATGCAATTAATAATCTTTTGAAAAATGTATATTAAATATGTAAAAGATATGCTGTTTGGAACAAGACGTTTTCTTTATTATAGAACAAGTAAAACATAATTTCCTTAAGTCACGGACAGTGTTTCCAAATTGGTTTTGAAAAATTGATATTTCTTTATCATATTATGCATAATTGATCATGTTTATCATAAATAGAAATATAAAGTCATTAAATTGCATTTTTATATCATTATCTCTTTCTATAGGCTAGCAGGTCGCTTCATTATATATTGAAACGCAATCTTATTCAGAGAGCATGAACGTGTAAAATGGCGTCTATCGTAAAAGGTGGGACGATCATGTGATGAGTTATCACTATAAACATTTTCATCTAGACCATTATATTTTATTAACATTTTGTGTCTTGTTTCCTTTTGATATCCTCGTCTCTGATTCGTAGATATCGGTGAAATTTGGAGCAGACTTTTCGACCACCGACCATTCGTCCAAGGGGAAATAATATATTTCGTACGAGAGTTTCAGGTGCATTAAATAAATCTATTGTGAACCATTATCAATGCATATATGTACCAATAATTTTATTAGATTATGTTAGGTTTTTAATTATAATATAAAGTTTGTGCTTATATGATACTGTATCGTTTAGAGCTAATACATTCTCTAATATGTTATGAATTATAACCTGTTGGGTTTGGAAGAAGTTGTAAGTTGTGTTGTATTTTGTTTTAGGAAAAAAGGGGCGATAGGGAAGTAGAACGTCTCTTTAAGATTCTTGAATATTCTACAGAACTTGGACAGAGTCAATTAGATCGTACCGAACAACTTGGGGATTGTCATTTGCCTAGTCTGAAAGCTAACACCGATGTTGCTCTTAGTATGTGCGAACGTGTACTTCAAAGGGGAGAGGAATTTGATAGTGTATGTTTTTTACATTGTTTGCATTAAAGTTTATACTTTTTCAGATGATTGGTATCAATGAGTCGAATATGAAATCTTTTACAGGAAAGCAAATTGCAAGTGAAGAGAGAGATACGTAAAGCAGAATGGGAAAAATTTATTAATGATATAAGCGACAAATGTGTAAAAGTTGATCAAACCTTTCAGGAAAAGGAAGAAGAGCTTAAAGAGTTTTATGCTGATTTGGAGAAAAAATTGCAGATTGTCCCCTGAAGTATCATAAATTGTTCCTCGATCATTTAAGTTTATTTGTGGTCACTTTACTCGTGTGTTAAATACATTTCTCCAATATACAGTGCGATCCATTAAGTCCTCTGGTACATACCTATTCAAATAATCTTACCGATACGATCAATTAAACATTCCTTTCTTATAAAATTCATAAAAATGCCTGTGGAACCCATTGATGATCCAACCATTGGTATAAAACCTACATCAAAGTTGATAGATTTCATTTTTAAACAAGTGGCAAATGTGGAAAGTGCTCCAGAGGGTATATCATCTTTAAAAAATTCAACGAAAAAACAGCGCGCTAATGTTGTACTAAAATTGAAAGATATTAAATGGCTTAATGACTATCTTGAGGAATATCGACAGTCTTCTGACATAAAAGTCTACTTGCACGAACTTTTGGAAGGTGCTGACATTGATTTACCGATGCCAAAAGTAACACCGAGGAATCCCGAATTAGAGGCGAGGATTCAGAGGCTGACGGCGCAGCAGAATGCGCGAGAATACAATGCAATGACGAAAGGCGTAGATCCTGTACGGAGACAACTGCCAGAAGATACGATCGCTTATCAGAGTAAGATGACAGTTTTACATTGATTTTCAAATAAGAAATTATCATCAGCACCTAAAATTATCAAGAAACTTATTTATTTATTATTACAGTGAAGGAAATGAACAAACAGCTCATAGCAGTTGCGCAATTTGTCTTCTCCGTCCTCGCAAGTTTCGCTTTTGGCTTTATTGGTATTGAACTGATAGTAGGAAACTTAGATTTCGGATTCAGATTACTATTAGGGATCATTTGTGCACTAGTCGTAGCACTAGCTGAAATTTACTTCCTGGCAAAGAAATTGAATGAAGATTTCTATGAAGAAATACCAAAACCAGTATATAAAAAGATGCATCAAGAGTAATTTTATTATTTAATATGTAACACATTTTGTATGTGGCTGCGCATAAATGTCGTTACTTCTATTTGTAATAGTTGTGACTGCGAATAAGAAAAAGTATATTTAGATAATGCAGATATTACAGCTACTGCCATACTTATAAAATATATAAAATTTAAATTGATTCTTTCAACGTTATAAAGTTAATCACAGAATTTTTAAATCAAATAATTGCACTGTACTGTTAAAACCATATTTATTGGAGGAAGCATCTAACTACAAATATAGTAACAGGTTAAAATAAGTAATGCGATTATAACTTTTCAAACAATGCCTTTCTTTATTATACTGCTACGTACGTGTATATTAAATAAATTAACATGAAATCATCATGGTTGTTCATCTATTGTAACTAGATATAGCTAAGCTATTAAGTACAAACTCAATATCCTTTATATTTTGTCATGAGATTCTACGTTTTATTAAAATATGTTAATGGACATATACATAATTTTTGAAGGACTTTAAATATTACAAATGACTCTCAATCTGTACTATGGAATGTCTTTTTGGAAAACTGCATCATCTTATTCAATATATAAATGTCCCTGTGCATAAACACTTTCAATATGGACCAAGAATATAACATTATGAATCCATTTGAGGATTATAAATATTTGATGAATTAATGCAAATTTGCCAGTTTTGTACATTTCAGGATTATTCTCAATTGGGAATGATTAAATAGCACATACTATACTTGACAAGTATTATACATATTTAACATATTGAAACCAGTCTGAGGATATCTTTAGTATAAATATAATATAAAAATACACATGGGATTTTTATCCTTTATTCTCATCTTCACTGTCACTTTTACAGCTGGATTCGCTCTTACCACTTGATTCATGCTTGCCGTTCTCCTTGGTTTCATTATTCTCCAGTTCACTTCCAGAGGAATTTCCATTTTCCATTTTTTCATCCTCACTGTCTTGCGATGACTCACTATCGGACTGACTGTCGATATCCGAATCGGATGAACTTTCAGATGAGCTACTGTTTGGCGAATTCTTAGCCGCCATCATTTGTTTAAAATGTCTAACTGTAATTTTTCTAGGCATTATTTCTCTCAAAAACTCCAGAGTGTCATTTGTCTGCACTACTTCTGCCAAGTGCTTATAATCGAGTGCATTGCCTTTATTTGCCTGTACGTGCGCTTCCTTCGATAAGTGATGAATAAACATTTCCTATAAATAAAAAAAGCAATGTATTTGTATGTCAACGCTTCATTTGAATTTGGCGCGTACATCGTAAACATGGCCACGGAGGAGACATCGCACAGGACATGACAATCGTAAATAGTAGTATAAAAGTTATGTAATTATCATACCGTAGCTTTTGCCACCAAGAATAATCCATCCTGACCAACCGTCTCGACATATGGAGAACTTTTCATAATAGTTTTAACTCTTGATATTGGTAAACGTAATTCCTTCATCTTACCAAGCGATGCTTCGGACGCCATGCTTTTAAATCGACTTCTGCACAAATGCAAGATTTAGAGCGATTGATGCTCTTTTGCCGCTCATTTTAAAGCTACTCCGGTTCTGGCATCTCGCTTCCTTTAGAATTTTATCACGTTTTTACTTCATACCACTTCAGTTATTTTGACCTTCATTGATTAAAACTCATTGTCGGGCTGTATTTTAAAGTGAACAAAATTATGTGGCTAAAGCATGCACGAATCTTATCCAATTTGGATTGATTGAAATTAGTCTAAACAGAAAACGACTTCAGCTCTATTGTTACATAAAATCAATGGTACTGCACATACAAACAGACATCCGGTTTACTCTTATGTATTCTAAATAATTAACAATTACTATTGACTGGCTAAAATAGTATGGGTCAGTTTTAAAAATAAAAACTCATAATTATCAATTATGTGGCTATTTATAATTACTATAGATTTAAACCATTGCATTATTGTCTTGACTCAGTAGTTCGTGTCTTTGCAGCCACCGAGAGCCATCTCCTCTCTTCGTTTGGACTGATTTGGAGGGTGAACAGTAAATTCGGCGCTGTTTGATTTCCAGTTCTTAAAGAAGGTATAACATTTATCTCATTTATCTGAACAAGTTTTGTGAAATTGGAGTTTAACGGAGGTATTTATATTGCACTTATCGTAGAAACTGAAATGGATATAAAACTATAATTGATATGTGATTTTGTGAGTGTTCGCATTTGACGGTAATTTAAATTTTCAACGTGTAAAGCCGAGGGACCGATACGGCACATGGTCGATTTTTAGTAACAACGTTTTTGTGAAAATGATAAAATATTTTTATAAAGCATAAGAACGTATTTGTCTAGGTCTTGTTAAGCAATGCTACTAATATTACAAAGTACTATATACTTTATTATTCTAATGTACAACCTAACCTATAATCTTTGCTCAACGTCTTAAATTGGCAGACAGCTGTTCAGGCAATTGCTTATGTCAAATTTTTTTTTGAGTTTGTATTACAAGAAATGTTTGTTGTAATTTGATTAAAGCAAACATTATTTTGGAGTTAATCGAATATACAAGGCAACCATTTGGCAAGACCTTTATTTTTGGATTACACTGTATATTATGCAGATTCTTACCTGTAGAATTTGAAAATGAAAATTGGTATTTAAATTGGGCACGAGCTAGTTCTTTGCGATAGTGTACTTCTTATTGATATATGACTATCACTTTAGAAGTTGCATCAGAATAATATAAATCTTTATAAACTTCTATTTAATGCATATAGTTACTGGCATAGTTGATGCTTGGTTTCTGCATTACAGGACCTAAATATTGGGCATCAGAATGTCAACATTCCTTGGCTTCATTGAAGAGATACCAGGGATCTCAGTGGATTGTTTCGATGACAAGAACAGAGAATCTTCTGCATTTTTTCTTAGTCACTGTCATTTGGATCACATGAAAGGACTGTGTAGTCCATTTTGGAATAGGTTACGGGATCGTGGTTTATTTCTATATTGTAGTCCTATCAGTAAAACTATATTAGAATCAATGTTCCCTATTGTAAAAGGGATAAATGTAATTCAAAGTCTTCAAATATGTGATCCTGTTATAGTAAGTTACAAGGATAGTAATAATGTAGAGTTTGTTAAAGTAACTAGTATACCATCAGGACATTGCCCTGGATCAGTTATGTTTCTTTTCGAAAAGAATGATCAAGTGATACTTTATACTGGAGATTTTAGAATTTGTCCAAACGACTTTCGTAACCTAAAACCTCTACATGATTTGCACTATGTTCCTAAAAAGTTGCATAAAATCTATTTGGATACAACATTTTTAAGTTTGGATTTTAAATATTTTCCAAATAGAAAAGAATGTGCCTTTCAAATATGTTCTGTTATTCAAGATTGGCTCGACAAGGACTCAAGGAATGTTGTAGTTCTTGAATGCTCAGGAAATTATGGTTCTGAATTTATTTTTGAGAAAATAGCTGAAAAACTGGGAAAGAAAATTCATGTCAAATATTTTCTGTATGAAGTTTATTCAAAAATGGACAAACTTTCAAGATATGTCACAAATGAGACAATGAGTACTCCGATCCACGCGTGCATGAACAAATTTGACCGTAATGTTTTGAAATGTCGTCCATGCTGTGACGTTAAAATAAAAAATATTTTGACAGTCGTACCGTCAGCAATGATATGGAAAGGAAAAGATTTATCAAGAATTTGGCAGTGGGATCAAACTAGAGACAATACTCTTAACGTATGTTATTCCATGCACGCGTCGTACGAAGAGCTAGTTGCTTTCTTGAAATACTTTAAACCGGACGAAGTATATCCCTGTGTATGCCAAGAAGAACAACGAATCGAAATGTATCGTCTTTTGCGCGAGATAGCAAAAGAGTCTGAACAAAAAATAGACGACAAGAAAGAATATGTGCTGAGCAAATCTTTACAGGAAAGATCTGACCCGAATTCTTTCAAATCACAACACTTTAGCGATCAGGAAGATTAACAATAATTACCATTAACAATAATGGAATGCAATATGTGATACAATAGAATATAGTTATAATTATATTGTTATACTTTTATATGATATTTTATGAAAAATAAATTTAATCAATGCAATATGATTTTGCATGCTGTGTTCTATATTGGAAAGGCCAAACATACTTTATAACGTACAGTGTGCATAAAACACTTTCTTAGTCTCTATCTTGTTCCAGCATTTTAGCATTCACATCAAAAATAAACCATTTAAAACATGGCAGTGACAGCATTGGCTCAAGAAAAAATCTGGCTGGACAAGCCATCCTATGACAAAGCGGAACGTCTTCACTTTGAGCGTCTCGCAAAGGTAAAAAAAGAATTCATAAATCCGATGGTCCTTATCGTCTTGTGCATCGAGAAGATACCGACAAAGAGATACGTTCCCTGTGTGTCATTTTATACACAGAGTATACAATCTTCTTTGCTAGTATCTTCTCAATGTCTTTCGTGGTTTCTCCAATGGAGAATTGATTATGAAATTCCTGATTGAAAACTGTCCATGAAAAATGTTCCTAAACGTAAGTGCCTTTAGTATTTGAATCCTCAATAAATATATGTATCCAGTTTGAATATTTGTAATGCCCAACTTATTATGGGGCTTGAAGTTTTCTCTTGAACAAACAAAAAATGTCACAAATATTTCTACTATATTTAGGAACATAAGCTTTGGAAGTTTTTCTTGCTCCCATTGGGACCCAGCATCCACACTAATGAACGTTTGCCTTATTTGATCTCTTGTCTCACACGACTAATGATTAATGATATTAAATCTCTAACACTTGCTTCAGGGAATATCTGGTGGTTCGTCTAATGTATTCTTAGAAATATACAGAAACCTCATTTTTCGTTTCCACGGGATTTCATTACGGTGGTAGGAGAATACTACTCGATTCATACAACTTTCATCATATCACATTACATTACACACACGTCATATGTCATAGAACCTAATTTGTATCGTTTATAAATAATTGTTTATATTTGTGTTACTTTAAATTGAAACAGTATCGAAATAAGGGGGGAACTGTACTGCTTTTTCTACGTGTTCGTGATTTACATGAAAAAAGGCTCGAAGCGAGGAAAGTATGTAACTGTATTTAATAAAATCAAAGACTTTCGACGAAATCTCAAATCGCTTTGAAGCCCTTTTTTTCATATAATTCTATAGAAAATAAAATATAAATATTAATACTGACAGATTTGTAGAGGTGCAACGGACTATATAACTGCTAAAAGTTAGCGTGAAGTCGATAAAAAGATTTTTGGGCGGGAATAAATGGAGCTGTCAACTTGCAGATTTTTGTTGGCCCTTTGCAGCAGTCTCTACGGTTCCCCTTTTATAGCCGTAAGGCTTTGCGATTGTTGCGTTCTTCGCGTTGGGACTTTAATGTTTTCGTAGCTTGGGACTTGTTGCAAGGTGGTGTCTAATATCATAACGGAACGATCCTCGCCTAATTGTAACGACATTGAGGCTGCTAATCCTCGAGATCCAACAAATTCCAATCTCCCATTAAAGTCCAAAAAGCCTAAAGAGAACAAATCGGTGGTTCAGGACAACGGATCGCAAGGCAGTGCTAAGCACTCCAAGTGTCATGGGAAAAGTGCCAAGGCGGAGGAACACGTAGCGAGACAGACGGATACGGCTGTGAAAATTGATAATCAAGTAGACGTTAAAGACAAGGAGGTGATTACGAGCGGAAACGCGACTGAGAAATATAAGCCGAAGGAGGTGAAGGAGAAAAAGAATAAGGCGGACAAGAAGCACAGAAAGCAGGAAGAGGAAAAGAATAATACGATAAAGCAAATGGAGCAACTCCCAATAACGAATCAGCAGGTACACCTCGATCTCGTTGTCGGCGATGTGCAACTGGCTTGACATTTTTTTATTTTCCTCTTTCTGGCATTTTTTTCTAATGATGTTAATGCTGCACATTTTATGTCCAGTGTATTTGCGTTGCTGGGTTTTTTTTTCCCCCCCTTTAGCAGATTAATTTCGAATTTATATAGAACTCTGCAATTTTCAGAAATATTCTATGCATTTATCAATTTATGTTTTATAAGTTCCAAATGCGTAGTATGCTGTTGATTTTTTACAAATTTCCCCTCCCCCACCTCCCCCCAAAATTGGGTCCTTTGTATTACTCAAAAATTTTCTTCATCCCTAAACCCTAACGACAACTGATTAGATATGGTTTTCATTGTCCTCAAACCTAATATGTTTCGATTTATTTTTTCTGTAAAATATGTAGAAACGCATGAGAATCGTAATTATAGTTGGTCCCGACGGGATCTTACTTATTAACAACATATTATAATGCATGTTCGACTTTCAGTGTCTGTAAAACAAATTGTTCTTAAGAATTGCGAATTATCATATTAAAACTTGTATAGTATTACAAATAATCACAAGCTACACTCAAGAGATTTACTTTTAGCATGCCCATGGTTTTATGAAATGGGGCTTACCATTGAAAGAAAAAAAAAAAAAAAATCTTTCTACCGCAGTTCCAGTGCCTATCTCCACTCAGGACAACTTTACATGCCCAAGGTGCAAAATTATTTGCGCATACAAAATAATAATTGAGCTATTGAATTATTAGATACTAAATTCTTTTTAAAAAAATGCATCTGATGCCTCTACTGCTATACGTTGTGCCTTGATGGAGGTAGTGCATTGGATTGTATGCAATAATCAGCCTGGTGTGAGTTGACCTTTAATGTCGGTGGATGCAGGGAACCCAACAGTCCACTTGCCCAAACTTACCCGCCAGTGGAAGTTTAGCCAACGAGGTCGCCAAGGCACGTCAACACATTAAACAGTCTTTACAGTGTGTGAGTACTGTACTCCTTGCTCACCCTTAAACATAGTATAATATCACAAGGATTCCTTACTGATAATATAATTTTATTAGAATTAACCGTTACCTGCCTAATTTCTTTCTTGGCACGCGACTGGGCTTCATAATATTCCAAATTGATGACTTAACCACGTTGTTCACGAAAAATTCAAGCGCACACTTCGTTATATAAATTAAATAGAAAAGAAGAAACGATTTCGTGAACAATTCCGATGGAACCTCCTTTTTTTCTTTTATCTTTAATTAACATCCTTTAACGAATGGATTTTTCAGATGGACGGTATCGCTGCTCTTGCTGGAGGTTCCAACCAGGAGGTCATGTCCCGTGTTTCTGCCCTTGAAAACGAGAATCAGGAGCTAAGGAATAGTACGTACATTGATGATGAGCTTGTGCGTGAAATGGTAACGATGCGCCTGCAGTCGAATCTGCTAAACGAAGTAGCTAATTTAAGTATTAATAATTGATATACAATTAATTGGTTTAATTACAAACTCTCTTGTGCGCGAGACTAAGAGATCTGTTTTATAAAAAAGAAGCATTTATTTAAAGAAAAGTAGTAAGGAAAACCTTGTTCTTTAATTCTTTGAGTGTGGAATCAAAAGTTACTTTTCATGGCCTAGAGTGGGAGAAGAAAATTATAAAGACGGTAGAAAAAGCCGCAAGAAGTATCTGGTCCGTTGCAATGAGAGGGGTAAAGATTGTATTAATAAATTTTATATAAATTTATATTCTTCACGCATGCCGTATCGAATACTCTTATGCACTTATCTTAGAGTAATGTAATATATAAATTTTATTTGACTTTTCGTACCTCTTCTCTATAAATGTCTTTGAACAGAGTATCAGGAATTAAAGATTCTTGTGGAACAATTGAGTGGACGCGTGATGACTCTCGAGAAAGGAACGACTTTGCCATCCGCACCTGTACTTGCCGTTTGTCCACCGAATCCTGCTGCATCGGCAACCAAACCCCAGGCAAAGGACGCTGACGATGACGTTGATCTTTTTGGTTCAGACTCAGAGGCAAGTGGGAAGAAACTAACGAGAGCTGCAAACTACAAATAACAAGATTCATGTCTTACATGCTACTCGAGTATTGCCATCTCAATGTAGCAGACAGATGTCGTGTCTCGAGTCAAAGTTCATTATTCATTATATTTTTAAAAGTGTCAGGAGTTAGAAAAAATGTATTAACAGTAACTTCTCTGTCCACTCTACACCAGATATTCCCAAGAACTCTACTCAAAATCATCATTCGCTAACATGATTTTCAACCGACACTTTTCGTCGAGTTTCGCGTACACCCAACTTGGACACAATCGTTTTGCATTTTCTTTTTTTTGTTAATCAATATTATTTCTCATTCATTCGCATTATCGATCTTGTTTTCATTCACTTGTTAGGGCGAAGACGCCGAAGCAGCTAAAATTCGTGAGGAACGCATTGCCGCGTATGCTGCTAAAAAATCCAAGAGTGAGTTGATTTGAGTTTAATGATAGAAATTTGAATTTTCTTGATTGCATTATTTTGCTGGCTTTTCGTAGAACCCGCTTTGGTCGCCAAGTCAAATATTATCTTGGACGTCAAGCCATGGGACGATGAGACCGATATGAAGGTCTTGGAAACGGAAGTACGGAAAATTGAGGCCGATGGACTTCTATGGGGCGCTGGTAAACTATTTCGAAATTTTATGATAAATAAAATAACGTCAGACTATTCGTGATTTTGCACTCTTCTTTTCTTCCAGCCAAATTGGTGCCACTCGCGTTTGGCATTCACAAGCTTCAAATTTCCTGCGTTGTGGAGGACGAGAAGATATCAGTGGATTGGCTCACCGAGAAAATACAGGAACTGGAAGATTTCGTTCAGAGCGTCGATATTGCTGCGTTTAACAAAGTTTAAAATTTTCTGTGTCACGCAAAAGTTTACAATAACAATTTTAGCTGCAATTTAAGAATGGTCTTACAGTGCCATTATCTTCATTCCACTAGTAATATTCATCAGAGTACACCATAAATGTCACGTGCGTCAAATTTATGTACTTTCTCCAAATTACAAAGGAGGTGGGAATATGCCTCTTTGACTAAATTTGCAAAATTATATCATTTTGAAATTTATGCAAAAGCCTAGACGCTTTCAGAGTATGTACTTATGGATGGAATATAGTAAATTGCAAAGTTATTTCTAATCAATCGAACGTCTGGGAATGACAGGAACATATATAATATAAAGGACAGTACACTCGACGTGACTATACTATAATTCATAAAAATTAAATGTTGATTGTGCTTCTATACCAACTTATGAAATAATAGCATATTTGTACAATATTTTTAGATGTGGAATTAGCATAAAAAATGAACTCGGCTATCAACTTTGTCTCCTGTGATTATTATTGTTGTCAAATAAAAATTCTTTTGATCCAAAACAGACTAAACTTTCAAATTTGTAGTTGTAAGTTTGTCGCGATTTATTTGTATCTTTCCAAAAACATAGTTGAACCATGAAATTTGAATATACCGCTTGGACATAGTGGCGTCATCTAACAAGTAATGGCTCCAATGGCTATTAGAGAGTCTTTCAGGAATCTTGCTTCTAGCGTCGTTTCTATAGGACAGAACTGTTTTACGGTATTATATTTACATTCCAAAAGTGTTAAAAAATTTGATTTATCAAAATGACTATGGCAATGTTGCAGCGTAGGGCCAATGTAAGTTACCAAAAACAATTAAATTTGTCATATTTTGATAAATGTGTTTAGTTGTGCAAAAACAACCACGGGGCTTGACATAACCTACAAATTTCAGATATATACATTTTTCTTTATTAATCTATATCATGTTTTAGGTGAGGCTACCACCTGAAGTGAATAGGGTATTATACATAAGGAATCTACCATATAAAATCACAGCTGAAGAAATGTACGATATTTTTGGAAAGTACGGTGCCATTAGACAAATCCGAGTGTAAGTAACAAGACTTGAATATTATAAGATGCATATTGCGTTCTGATTATTTTTCTTTTTATGCTGCAAAGAATTACTTATTTATTTACCATATGATTTTAGAGGGAATACTGCAGAAACCAGAGGTACAGCATTCGTCGTATACGAAGACATATTTGATGCAAAGAATGCTTGTGATCACTTGAGTGGTTTTAATGTTTGCAATCGTTACTTAGTTGTATTATATTATCAAAGTAATAAGGCATTCAAGCGCGTGGATGTTGACAAGAAGATGGAAGAAATTGATAAACTTAAAACGAAATATAATTTAAACGAGGAAAAGAAATGAAAAACAATAGAAATTGTTTACAAAAGTGAAACTGGAAGTTTTGTTCTGATAAAGCTGACGAATTTAAATTGATGAACATTATACAAAATAATCCTAATGACATACTATGATATCGAACATTGCAGTAAGTTTGTAAAAATAATTATAATTATTAGTGATATAATGATACACGGCTGAATAAATTTGTACATAAGATTCTAAATTTAGATTTTTATCGTATTCTCCCTTTCAAGTGAAACACGCAATTGGGTTAAAGACATGACAATTTCCAATGATATTACAGAAACATTATTTCCATATAACTTAAGTAATGCCCATTCGCATACAGCACAAATATAAATATAAATTTAAACCAACATAATATAGATATTTTCCTCCGTAAGAATCATTTATTCAAATGAAATAAATTCCCGTGTAAACGTTCAATTTCCTTTTAAGCCACTTATCGTATATCAAGCTCGGTACTTCCTGTCTAAAAAGAATCAGTATCAAAGATACAATTGAACGATCCTATTTCAACTTTCGCGACTCGCATTAAAGACCCACCGCGATGTGTGCGAAGTGACACAACTTCAAACCATTCTTAACAGCCAATTGAATTTGCAAGTTGCTCGCCGTTGTGAAATACTGCAATGACCGACGAATCAAATTTACTGGCTTTGATTTTGTCTTCTCTCGGCAGTTGCCCCAAGCAACTATATATATGCATACATGTAATGCATACACAGTAGGTACCGAACAGGAGAGTATTTTCGTATGGAAGGCGATCGGCTCTTGCTCCTCTCATGAAAAGATGAGACGGCAAGAGAGAGAAAGAGACAGAAAAAGCGACACGAAAAAATGTCGACGCATTAAAAGGCTGTAATTAATACGACTTTCACAGTCGCTCGCGGAGTGGCATTCCTCTGCTCTCGGAGACCTGGGATCAATGCTACGGGCTGCTGCATATATCGAGACTGCGAGACACCCTGTGCATCTACATACGCTAAAAATTTACCATGCAAAAAAATAGATTGAACATCTTACATAGTAATAATTATATCCTGTGCCCAAGTGAAATAATCTAGCCCTTGGTTACTGATACGCCTGAGAATATAATAAAATAGTACAGTCACATTACCAAGTTACATTTCGTGCCAATAGGATTTAGAACCTCCTAGTAGTGGAGGTTTATTTATGGAATTTATCCAAAGGCAATGGCTGCGACTAATGCACCTGTAGCAGTTCATTGCATTTGACAAATACCGACATCCTACTCGAATCTGCACTATGTAAGTGAAATAAAAGGACGAAAAAAAGAAGCGTATGTCCAAGAACAAATTCACGCGAATGTCTAACAATAGCGAATGCACATGGGGAGTCTTAAATCCGGCGATTCGAACGGATTGGCGGGAATCGGTCGCAGCGACAATCACATGTGCATCAGCCACCCCCTCCTAGCCAAGTCCCACATGCAACCTACTCAAGGTATATACGCAGCCGCGCAAAGGCACAACTACAGCCCGAGTACGATATTCGATTTCAGTCGAAAGGGAAAACTGCGCGGCAGTTGAGTGCGTCGTGACGCCAAAGGGGTTGGATCGGCGTTTGTGTGTTATCGGCGCGACTCACGTCGCTCGTTTTGAGCGTCTAGGGACACGCCAGGAAATAAACGCCGGATCTCATCAGGTGTTCGGAAGGTGGTCTCATATTAAGGTTGACTCAAATGTCATATGAGTGCTGCGGCGACGGCCATGCTGCCGGTGGAACATTCACAGCGTCGGTACGTTCCGCGTTAAGATTCTTCCGTGTTGCTTACGAGTCCGCGGTAGACTGTCCAGACTACCTCACGTCTTGGCTACTCGTGGCGCTGACTATTGCGACCTCGGCCGCCTTGACTCTACTCGTCGCGATCAGACGATCCTATTGGCGGCCTAACGGAAATATACCCGTTCCAATTGGTCGAGAAAGACACATTGCCGATGAGACTGAAAATATCAGGGAAAGGATATGTCGTCTGCTGAAGACCCAGCCGCCTCCCCGGAGGAGACTTTTAATAACGGACAGTGAATGAGCGGGGGTGATAAATCATACTGATAGGGGATGATAGTGTTGTGACGAGGATCCATGCTGATGTTATCGAGGTGGGTTGCTTGCCACTTCAATTTATTTACCTTATAATTTTTTTATTGAACATGTAGGCTATCGGTATTCCGTTAATGTCACAATAAAGATTTCAAGTGCAGAGGGATGTTTCTATTCGTCAGTTTTATATACCGGGTGTTAATTATCAGTTACAATTGGGATGTACGCATCAATCTCGAGGAGATGAAAAGAAAGAATTTGTCCTACTGATATTCAAAGGACGTAAGGTCGTATTTAAATACGCAGACAGTCGATACGTCTGACGTATATAGATTAAGCAGTATCGTAATGAATATTCTAAGAATCATCATTGATACTATACGGACTTCCACGAAATGTCTGCCAGACGTACAATCATGTGGTAGTAGGTATCTGGTTATAGGGTGGTCATTCGTGGTCGTGAGACTAATCGGTGCGTGGAAACTATAGACGTTCAAGGGTATAACTGTAGAGTGGTAGAGTATGTTTGTCTACCGTCTGGATAAATATGTCGCAGGGCTACCTACCAGCTTGTGCCTTTCTTTAATACTAACTTTATGTCTTATACGAGCTTGATGATGTGACTGTGGCCTTGGTCACTGTTGCTTCTGCTGTTTAACAACAGTTGCCCAGCTATTTAGTCCTCGAGTCTAGTATACTCACAACATATAGGTATAGAAATTGATATAATAGCTTTTGATTGATTAATTTTCAAAGTGTTCACACAATGAGTTGCCTTTATATGAGAATATAAATATTAGGGCTCGTTATATATGTACATACACGACTCTCGCGGTTTATTCCTGAAGAATTCCGATGCGCATCAACCGCTGCGCATATTAAAAAATTCAAACGTCTCCTTCATAATTTTCAGGCTTACCAATTGACTTTCGCGAACGTTGGCAATCGAAGAGCGCAAGAGTTTCCGGCAAATTTTACACTAGAGATGATTCGAATCTTAAGTTCACGAGGTGGAACGATAATTAAAAGAAAATTGTAAGGCCTCGAAGGGACGTATACCTGCTTCTTAACCAATTACTTCCCATCGTATCGTAGAGGCTCGTGAATCTTGAAATAAATACACACTGATTGGTGCTCCCAGTGATTATCGCGATACGTGCTTTGCGAAAATCCTGCTCTACCTATGGATGGATCAACTGACAATTATATATCCAGTCTACCAAGGCTCCTTTTACGATAGGGCAGGTGTGTCCAAGAGAAACCGGATCGGAACAGGAAGAACGTAGGAGCGTAACGTTCATAGTAGCACGTCATGGCCATTTTAAAGAAAAGGAGGAAAGAGGAGCGAAAAGAAAGAAAAGATTTAAAAAAAAAAGGATACAAACAATTCTAGATCGAGAAACGTAGCTTCCAAAGACTGGTTTCGCTAGTAACTTTCATCGTTTCCCTGTTTAAGGTTTCATTATATCCTTTTCTCAAGAATCCTCAGTCCATACTCAATGCTCCACTATACTCAACGCTCACATCCGGTTGTCTCTCAGCTATCGCTATGTACCGGAAGTTCACTGGGTACGTGTAAGCTCTATACGGTTTACTTGTATTTTTCTTTTATCCTACATTTACTTAACATGCTTGTATCTGTTTATTCAAAACACTTCGGTTCAGGGCTCGCCGTTGACCTTTAACGCAAGCTGATAATATTGCGTACACACGGTATACACTTATGGGAGCTCATTACTGAGTGATACTGCGAACGCGCTAACTTACCCCAGACAATTCCACTGAGTTCTTTGTCGAAGAGGATCAAGGTGGACGATGGTCAATTACGTCACTGGTACCAAGTACGCTTCCGGGACCTCTCTTCCTTCTTAATTCCAATGGCTACATCTAGTTCAGTGGGTGGACTGTCATCAAGGGATGCTAACCAAAGGGAAAAGTCATCAATAGTCAATACCTAGCTAATCATCTAGTCCAAGCAAGCACACAAAACTTGATCACTCAATGATCAATTCATGATCCTGGATGACTCCTAGCTCTAAAATGGTGTTCGTCATTTCGCAAAGCAATAACACTTCATAGCAACGACACAAGAATATTACGAGTCTCTTTACAATAATGATTATGGTAGCTGATGATCATCGGCCGCATGCCTGTAAAGAAATGATTTTCAGTAACGATTCCTATTAGCATGCATAAGCTATACACACGTATATGCCTGCCTATTATTATAAGGGTATAATGAACATTCTATCACAATGACGTTGTTATTGCTTGTAATACCTCAGGGGCTCTCAAGTGTATTATAAAAATTATTTCTTCAGGGCTTTACTAGCTACAGCTGACAAATATTTATTTGTAATATTTTTATAACGTGTCTCAGCGGTATAACGGGGTATGACAGATCTGTTTAAGATTATCGACTGGAGTGCTGTCACGAAGTGGTTTTATTTAGACAGTTGAAATATACAGAATTAATTGTAGAAATATAAATATATATATATATATATGTGTATAAAGAACTTGTCAATTACTCAGAATTTTTACAAGGCATCTTGCGCTACTCCAACATAGCTAACAGATGCTGGGAACTTTTTCAAGTGCCTTTTACGATATTGGCATCTCCTTATTCTATGGCATTTTTATATTCACTGCAAATTCACTACCGAGGTTAATGACTCTGTAATACAATGTTCTGCCTCAGGATTGTGTAAATATTTGCCACTCATTAAGACATCTGCATTTAATTACAGACGGTGCGCATTCGTCTTACAGAATGACCGATCGAGTAAGTCCTTCAATGCATTTACTGGCGTTCTCTTTATATTTATCATTCTCTTTGTCTTCTCTTATCTATTTCTTTAACACTCTTATTTCACTCGTTCGACTCGCTGAGAAATTTTCATTTGAGACGCACGAGCCTGTATTAATACAATAGGTGAGCCTTGTGGATTAATTACGGCTAATTAATGACTCCTTTTAAAAACCTAATCATCTAATGTTCCCTCGTACATTGATTACATCATCCGAGCACGAGGTGACGTTTTGCCTATTTTCTCATATCTCGTAATTAGTAGACATAATTTTTTTTTTTCCTTCACGCTTCTCATAATTAACCTCAAAAAGTATGACTTTGTCACAGTTTCATTTTCACTAATGAGAACCACTGCTGTGGACTTCCACATCATCATGTGGAGCGGATGTGGTCTCCGTATGGATTCAGATAAACGCTGCCGTCGATCTACGACTACGAGCTTTACTTTTACTAGCGGACAGAGCCACTGTCGGGATCTTTTGGAACTATCGTTGCCCGACGATCCTATTGGACAATAGTAAATTCAGGATTGTCCAGTCAAGAGTTCGCGAATCGATCAGGATGTGATTCTTTATTTCTGAAGGAAGGAGATGAGATAGCGAAAAAGGTAGAAAATGAAATGGCAATACAAGACGTATCACTTGAATAAGATATTTCGTAACGAGTTTCTCCTTCTTTACTTTTTTGTTGTTCACCCTTGAAATACCCTGTATATAAATATACGCGTGGTATATCTATATGCCACTCTACACGGCCATTGCAATATGTACGAAGGAACCACTTATCGGTACTGGGTAACTTGTAACTCCGTCTCGTCCATTGTCGGACGCATAATGCAAGTCACTTCGAGAGATCTCATTCGAAGATGAAAGCTTGGCTTTATGAAAAATACAAGAGATAAAAGAGGCTTCACGACGGCGGGACGAGGCGGGGTAGATCGAGGGTGGACGGCTGCGGTGTCAGAAGGTAAGAGTGAAAGAACAGTAAAAAGAAAGAAAATTAACAAAAAAAAAAGAGCGTAGTCGGTAGGAACGTTACGAAGAACGAAATCACCTCGGTAATACGTGTTCTGTTCACGTTAGAAATGATTTTCTCGTGGAGAATCGTCGCTCTTCCCTTTCTTCCGCCAGCATATTTTTTCAGGTTAACAGTACCTACGGAATATGTGATCGATCGTGGATGTTTCGTAAATTTAAGGGGCGTTTCCCGTCGGCCAGTATGGTTTCTGAGACTGATTGTTATTTTTTCTTTACTTTCGATGCTCGTGATTTCATCGTTTTTGTTTCGCCAAAGTGGTACCGTTTATTGGCATTCTCATGAAACTACTGCTTCCTTGTACTTGGTCGATTCATATTCCGTAGGCGCGATCGACGTTTTAAAACGCGAAATGCATATGTGAATGATGACGTCGATGGCGTTTTTACTCGCTGATGTTTCGACGCTTCTATTTTTATTACACCGTGGCGCTAGTGTCGCACGCTGTGACTGTAGCGTCTTTTTTATCTTTGGGCGACGACAGTTTCTCTCTTATTATTGACTTTCTCGTGGATCCGAAGGCAGGGGCATTCTTGATAATTAGCTCGTGAAGAAGATGGAGGCTGATATGTACATTAATAACGTGGATTAATAAACGTTCTAACTCGGTGGTAATGAATCAAATGAACTGAAACGAGCTTAACGATGAAGACAAATGTGTCAGGCAGTTATTGAAGCTGTCAAAAGTGACAGCCGTCGCTGTAACCGAATGTTCGGTATGTAGAACTAGAAAGCGCGGGTTATTTAAATTTCATTCAAAACGACGTGACGTATACAATTCTCACAGATGTTACGATTCTTGTCGGTCCTCAGACACGCAGGCATTCGATTACGTTTAAATCAATAAAATCGATCGTTCAAAATGGTGGCTCATGAAATTCTCAATCGAGAGTGCGACTTACGCAATTCGTCCTACATCCTGACGAAACGAGTCGAGCCCGTCGTTACAAGGAGCAGGACGTCGCTATTCACGTGATATTTCGTAAGGACGCGAGCCGTCGTGACGGGACGAGAATTGGCTGATTGAAATTCAAATAAGAATATCGTTAACGTTCCACGATGAATCGCAATAGAAAAAGCGTAGTCCATTGAAAATTCGACAGGCAAAAAACGATTACAAATAAAAAGCATCAATGCGTGTATTTGTCAGGCATATGATTCACGTATGTAAAAAGATTGCACAATGGCGGTAAGCGCGTCCTCTCTAAAAATAGATACACAGTGAAAAAAAAGAAAGACATACGGTACGTGAGTAAATTTCTACTAATTACCGTAGTTCACTAATTATAATTATACCGTATACTACCGGTACGAATAATCCTATTAAAACTGTCCAGAAGTAATGACGAATATAGTATACATAACCAAGTCACCACTACAGTACAGTACATAATATTTTTACTTTCGTAAACGAACATTATCAAAAGCAATAATAACTAGATTAAAACAACAATAATTATGTTTTCGAACATCCTCATAGTAAATTCTGTATATATTACATATTCTGTGTACAGGTGGGATAATTGTCGAGTGAAGTTGATGGGGTTTGGTAGAGCTGCGTAAAAGCTGGCAACGTTGCCAGGGTAGACCGCGAGACCCTTCGAGTCACTTTAGACGGGAGGCCGACTTAGTACAGGGTTTTAGATAAGAAATTTAGGGCTTGAGGTCTAGACGTAGTTCCTTATTTACGAATACGCGTCATAGCGTCCGTATAGTCCTATTTCGCTTTTTTTTCCGCCTCTTCCGATCGAGGACTTTCACTTTTCCATTCACACTCGTAGACTAAACGGGGCTAAATAGTTCAGACAACTATAAACCCTTTTCACTCTTATTAATCTTTTTCCTTTTTCGACGTGTGCGCCTTGCATACAGCTTGACACGTATCTTCAGACATTGACTATAGTTTATACACTGGAACCGACACTCTATATCGTACCCAATTTTGGCTGTATACTTTCGTATGCATTGATTAGATCTCAGAATATGAAATTACTATATCTATAGCGTGGATGTAAAATAATATTGACAATGGACAATGTAGCGTCTAAATGATGATTTCATGACAACTCTAACTCTTTTTTTTATATATATCTGAATCGCTCTGAAAAGGTCAACTTCCGAGTAGCCACGTGTTCTAATTCTGTATAGAATTGAGATTCTACTTATATCTCGTGCACGTGTCAAATGTAATGGTGAAAGGAGGCAGATAGACTATGAGCTTTTAAAGATTCAGTAATGATCCTAACTAGTGAATGTTGGCAGTAGAGAAAAATTGTGCTGGGTCATCTACGAACGATGTAACGCTCTAAATATATATATATATATACATATATATATATACATTGATATACAGTATATATAGATATAAAGTAGAAATTCATATAATGAAATTGTCGACATTTCGAATGAGGCATGTTCTTAGAAACGCGGTATCCGTCGTGCACGCGACGTAAGATTAATGCTCTCAATTCTCGCAAGAGGCTGCTAAAGGATCTTGAAAGATAAGTACCAATGGACGCAGTGACACGTGTCATCGGTGATCTTCGCATACCGATACACCGCGTGTCAGCGGTGGACTTTTTAACTAGCTCAACGAGCATTTAAACCTTGCGTGTACGATGGATACGCGGGCTGGAAGCTTTTGTGAGTTCTGGCGGGAAAATTCAAATCGTCGTAATTCCCGAGTGTGGATATGGACTCGAGTGCGATGTAAAGATACAAAAAATGAATCGAATTAAATATGTACAATTACAATCCAATAAAATTACGCATATCTAACAAATTTTGAATTTCCCGCCGACCAGATAACTTTTGGTGATCGAATAGATTTTTTTCGAAAAAAATTTCTTTCACGACTCGCACCGATCGTTATCATTTCTGCATAGAGCTGAACTCTCGCCGTGAAAATAGACGACCTCCCCGCGTGCAGCGTGTGGAAATGGGGATGATGCAGTTGGCCTGGATAAAGGTCAGCGGCCGACCTAGCCCCTAGCACAGCAACCAGCTCTGCCACCCACCAGTATTGATTTTGTTAACCTTCTAGATTCTAGCCGCTACATACAGTTCTGAGAGCACCTTTTGCTTTTACATCTGACTATACCCTGCTGTACGCAAGCGATATATACATATACAGAGCTTTCCTTCATTTATAGCGCACAAGCATAGCTTTTTTACATCTACGCAGCCTCTGACCTCCCGTATGAAATACGGCATTCCTTTTCACCTGCCGCTATCAACTTGGAGCTATGCTTGAAGTTTTTTTTTGGAAAAAAAAATTTTTTTTTCTTCATATTACAAACTTATGTCATCCTCGTTCGCGTACACGTATGTAGATATTACCCTCTGACTGGATATTATTTTACATATGCTATATATACACTTGTATACATACATACGTATAATCCAATGCCTCTGCGCTTAGAATTCTAATGCTGGCGTATCTGTGCCAGTCTGTGGATTGAATTACAATTATATACCTGATTTACTTGTCATTCATACGAGGATCGTCACCACTTGCATCCAAAGCCTTGGCGCCATGTCGTTTGCCATGTTGGCAGCGGGGGGAGAGGAGCTTTTACGCGTTTCCCTGAAATTTTCAGCTGCCGCACTTGGTGTCATCCCCTTTCGAAGAAACAGATTACATCATCGCTTCGGACTAGCTTATGGTACGAGCGAATAATTTTAGCTGAAGAAAATTCGTATTCTGGTTCGTATGTTATATCTATGTGGATTGTATGTAGATATACGAAAGTTTAACGTAGCTCAGGTAACGAAAGTCCTACCAGGGTGTCTTTTTTCGTATTTGAGAAGTCCTTTGGCAATTATGAAAATTTATTCTTTTTAATTGGACCTTATGAGTAAATTAGTCTAGTCCTCCTAAAGCGTGTATACATATGTGGGACAGTCGATGAGAAATGGTAAATCGATGTATTCGTAAAATGAAAAGGACGAGAGAGTGCAGGAAGGGGTAAAGAGAGAAAGATGCAAGATGAATTCTAGAATTTCATCGTAACGTAAATACTTGTAGATAAATGGGAATTTGAATTCTTTTGATTAAAGAATTAATCTTGAGGAGTGGGGGTAGGGTGCGATGATAATTGGCACAGGTAGGGTTTGCGAATTTGAATTTTCGCGGGTTTTAAGAAGTCCCCGATTTATTCGAGCATCTCTCTCATAAGAGACGTACGTTTCAGGGGATATAGGAAGTATCTGTCAGACTGGCTGTCACAGAGGGGATACTAGGAAAGCTTGATGGGTAAGAGAAAAAATCAAATGCCCTGGGTTTATTTTGACGTCTCACAGTCCTCCAGGACCGTTAAAAAAAGGTGGCATTCGTGCCCGAGGGGGGTTTACCGTTGGCACCGTTGTACATAGCATAACTAAGCCAGGTGCACGTGCACTCGTGAATACGTGCATCATGCGTAGCACTGTTTGCACAGTGTATACCGGGGACAGTAGTCTAGGCTAGATGCCGATGCATTTGAGAATCAACGAAAGTTTTTCAAATTGGCCATGACGTTACGCCTTGGAAAAAAAGATTAGGAAAAAAAATATGGATACTCAGGTAAAAAAATTATTTATAAATCCTGGTCAGGCGCGCCCTGAGCACTGTGTCAAGTTACTGACGTTCACTCCGAGTGGCCACGCGTGGCTGCTCGAAGCTGCCTTCGTAGAAAGAGAGAGTAACGATAAGAAGAAAGCTGGATAGAGGGAGAAGAAAGATAACGAAGGAAATAGGAAGAGGGACTGAAAAATAAAAGCTCGGAAAAACACAAGGCGTATACGTAAGACGATATATATTCTACACCCTATATATATATATGCGTGCCATATACGCGTTTTCTTTTGAATTTTAAGCGGAACAGTCAGGTCCGGTGAGCATCGCTTCTTAATCCTTATATTTATACTGGCTATCTCGACGCGCGAAATAACCCTCGTTAATCGCAGTGGCAGCTACGATCGCGATGACGTGCGACGCCTTTATCGCTAGCGGGTCGATCGATTAAAATTTGCATGAGATCGCGTCGCGTGACGACGCCGTCGACATAAGACGGAATGACCCACTTTGCAACAAAGTAAACTCGGATTCGCACTGTTCTCACTCGTAGCACGTGTTACGTATGTGGATATCATCTCGTCTCTATCGTGGGACAATGCACGTAGAGATTCGCCCGATTAATTCCAGACTGTTTAATTCGTGAACAGGGGTGTACAATTGCTGGGTAATTCGACGCGTATAAATTCACTCGTGACCACCACGCTATAGGTATACTGTAAGCCATAGGTTGGTTTTGTATTTGTTTAATAACAAAATTTTATTATCGTTGTCGATCTGTGAAAATTAATTAATCCTTACGCTTCTGTTTTTTTTGTCCATTTTTGTAGGAGTTGATAAAAAATGCAATTTTATTTTTTTACGTGATAACGAGGGACGTTCTCAGTCAATAATTAAAAATTGACAAATTGAAAAAAAATTAATTTTTCTAAGTTCTTTTTTTTTTCAATAGGCATATGTGTACTGTATATTGATCGATCGATATATTGATACGATCTCAGTGATATGGGATATATATTTTTAATATTTATCATATGAAACTACGTAGCTGCACGATCGTAGCGCAGAGTAAAATATAAAGAGTGGCGACTACAGCATGTGGAGAAGTCGCCATATGTGAATACCGACGTGGTACACACGCGAGACGTATTGGGCGCGAGGCCACTAGTGCATTGTCATCTTCCCACACGTGATAGAGAAATTCTACGTGTGTTTCTCGATTCCGTTGATAATATACATCAATCGATACCCGTCATACGAAACAGCCAATGGGGATATTCGCGAATTTCGCGAAATTCGCGAGAGTCGTACAGACACCTAAAATTGAATCTCCATTAATTTTCAGGAATAACCTACGACTTTAAATTATACTAGTAACAAAATTCTCGTATACCCTATTGATAAGGAACTGGCGATCGCTTATCAGTATATCTCCGACAAATGCGGCTTTAGCCTATATAAAATTTGTTTTTTCGAATTACAATCACGATTTTCAGTGGATGATCTCAGCGGTCTATTGTATTGAGAAATAATTTTATTTAAGATGCGAAACGGGTTAACCATCTACGTATAAGCGATAGATAAGTAATTTTATTACGATTCTATATTTTTCTTTGTTCTCGTCGTCAATTCGATTCTCGAACGTGTGGCGCACCGAGTTAAATAAAAAGACCGGTTAAAATCGTTGCGCAAGTTTGGTATCAGGTGTGTACGGTAAATTAAGAAATCGGTGTCAGCCGTCTCTTCCACCATCTCCGTGGCTCCTGGGTTTCGAATGCTCATTCATTATGCATCACGTGTATACAGACACGAATGTACTCAGTTCGTTACGTGTGTACGAGGCTTGCGGTGCCCGAGTGTTTTCGTCCAGGCAGCGAGGAGTAGTATTGGAGATTTTTTAAGTATTATTCCCTGTAGATAAAAATACAAAAAGCAAATTTTTTTTTTTTTTCAACGCCAACACACCTCGTGCCAACTCAAATAGAACCGACGAGTTTCCACTTTCGTTTGAGACTTTTCGAAAGACGATCTACTTCGTGTAGATTTCACTAGGCGAGAGTGCGATAACCCGAAAACACTTAGGAATCGCGCCGGTCTGAATGACAATGATTTGAAATAATGTAATCGGCATACATTATGTATAGTGGAATCATTTTATACAGGTATAACCTGAATTTAATATATATTCACAATGCGCGTTGCGCGTCGTTATTCGGTCGATAAGACAACGTTGAATTTTCAGTGAGGAAACGTCGCGGTAAGGGAAAAGGCGATGTAGAAGAGCGACTTAACCTATAAAAATATAAGGGGAAAGTGCGACGGGTGAAAAAGTTTCAAGGAAAAAAAATATGAAAATCAAGGGATCGGAATTACGTGGGTAACGGGGAGCGAGAGTGTAGGGGAGGACTGTGGTGCTGGACAGGGTAGCCAACCGCGTAGAGAGAAAAGCTTGACAATAGCTGAAGTCTGGAATGAGGAAGTCTCGTACGAAACGACATCCGAGGAATACTAAAGTCTGGGTTACTAGTTGGTTACTTGGTGTATTCATGGTTCGCGCCGCAAGGTGCTTCTAGGGAATGTATTTCTGTCCTGAACGTCCCTATCGCTGCCATCTATCTGTGTTACCGTCCTGGCGCTCGGAGACGATCGGGAGGAGACGTCTACCCAGTGGTTACGAAGTGACGCTTTAAATTACGTGAAAGTAGAAAAAGGCTGGTGGGAGAGAGTAAAAGAAATTCTTTCACGAAGGGATTCCTGAGGTCTTACGAGAGAATGACGGTTACGGTGAAGGAATTTTTTTTTATTTGTCTCAACTCTTATTTTTGCGAATTCATCCGTTGGCCCATAGCGAATCTGTACTGGGATTCCCAGTGAAACTAGGGGATTCCCCTAGGTAAATTTATTTTTTGGCACTCGTGACGCGGCTCGAGTCTGGGTTTTTTTTATTTTTTCAAATACACTGAACTATTAGCGGAGTGATCTTTATTGTTTAAAATAATATATTTTTCGTAGGATTAATTTTAATATAAAAAAGAGTAACTTGGCACTCTGGGTAAATTGTTTGTCTGACCTTCCGGTTTTCACGGACGGCATATGGAGGCCGAAACTCAAAGTTAAAAGATTTGCCCTTGGCCCTCACCGTCCTGATTCGCTTCGTTAAATTGATTGTGTTTCAATCTGTATGCTGACATCCTCCCAGGCTTTAAGGCTCGTTTCGCACTCTGACCTACATGCTCCACCAAAAATACTTTGAGTACCGCCCGAGCCAATCTCTTCGTCTCGTCATCTTATTATTTTCACGACCGGTCATGGTAAGGGTCACTCGCCATTCGACTGACTAGTCGTTTCGCAGTCACCAAGTACTTATCGTGCAGTCTGTGATTCTTCCAGGAGCAGCAGACGGTCGCTGCCAGAAGAGCGACATTAAGGCTCCTCGCCAACAAGGGGCGTAGACTGACTTTCGATTCTGTAAATTCATTTCTCGAACCTCAGGAAGTTCAGCGGACTTCAGTGAAAGGATGGCGAAGGATGATTGGGTGCGGTTTGCCAGGCGTCTGCACGTTCCGCATGCGGCGACACGTGCATGGCTGTTGTATATATAAATTATATATATAAAATATAAAATATAATTAAAATGTAATTAATTTAAAAAATTAATTTTATTAAATTACATTTATTATTCACTACGAATCTCGATAGGGGGAACGACGATTCTAGGTAAAACTTCAAGGCGATTTTCACGGGCGACTGGGTCAGACCGTTGGATAGATCTTATTTAAATTATGTTCATGAGTCTTCCTCGCGGCGGATCGGGTTGCCGTTTGTTTTGAATTTTTTGGTTTCGAATTTAATCCGGGGATACATTCAAAGTGGTGGATCTCGTCTAGACGGCTGGTGACGTCACGAGACAAGGTCGCCCACCGTTTCAGTCTAGAGCAAGACAGAATCTCGGGCTTGATCCTATATATCTTAGTTCTTCTCCTCTTTCCTCCCGTACCACTTTATTCTCTCTTATTTGGTTTATCTCAACCCCTCGGAGATTCAGGCACTTTGTTCCCCTACCAAAGACAGAGAGAGATGGATCACCCTGTAGCATCTTTCGGGTCTCCGGTATCCGACGACCCTATTCACCGCGTTTGACACTTGGACCGTGCCTTCTGGTCAGCTTGATTCTGGGAAAGGATTCGTGGGAAGAAGATGGGAATAAATAAAATTTACTTTGCGTTGTTGTACGCTTATTGGGTACGTGTGTTTCTGAGGTTACGAGTGCCGTATTAAAATTCTTGAAACAATTTTTTTTCCTTTTCAAATTTTAGGATTACGCGACTGTTACGTACGAACTCACGTATCGTCGAACTTTCTTACGGCAGTTAATCTTATTCCTATCTGTGTCACAGATTAACTATTTAGATTTAGGTATCTAGATTCCTCGACTTCTGGTCATGGCGATCGGTTCGGTCTGCCTATCAATAATTCAGCACCGGCAGGCATGAGAAATTCGAAAACACGGATGAAAATGAGGCAACTTCGTGCTTTCCAAATCGCAAACGCGTTACCTAAGTTTGCATTCGCATACGATTGAATTTCTATACGTATCCGTACTCTTAGTTTCTGTGTACCCGTTTTAGACATTGGCAATCTGATTTCACGATTTAGCATACGTCACGTGTTTATGTGCGAAATGAAAAGTTATCAAATTTTCTAGTGTGGAACGATTTTAAAAATATTTTCATTTTTTTAATCATATATTCTTATCGGGTATTCCCAGGTGATTCGACGTCAAAGGGATGCTGCAAAATTTTACCGAAAACATTTTTATTTGTTTATCTGTCATTCGCGCACGTGGCTGTCATACGTCAGGCACGACGAACCGTTGTCAAGGATCGTGCTGGTGATACTGATAATTAATAAGGGTCTTTCGTATTACCGTAACGTTACGCAACGACAATGAAAAGCATAGCGACGGGTCCAGACAGTCTGGCACGAAAGTGACTCGAGCAGAAGGTAGAGATTCCAATCTAGTTTCGACAATACAACATAGCCGTGCCGCGGCTAATTTACTAATTTACTCGTAATTGCCTTCTTGGAACGGACTGTCCAAATATATTTAGACAAGCCAACCTTATCTGACTGTACAGATGCTTGCGTATGATAATTAACATTGTTTTACAGGGGATGTGCATTGAAGTGCACGTATGCACTTGGAACATGCATTTTCGGTCATTCGCGTGATATTATTATTATTGAAAAGTTTCATTCTCTTGAACCAATCAGTTTCCCAAGAGATAAGTGAAAAATGCCCATTAGGATCGCTAGATGGTTGGGGCTGTAATAAATTTTTTTTATTATATGCCACACTTTGACTTTTATCGAATCTCTGTTTAAATGGACGAAGCGATTGTATTCGTAACATACGACGATAAGGATAAACACGCGAATTGTATTTGCTTCGATATCTGGGCCACAGCGTCTCGTTTCCCAATGAAGTCGCGGACTCCACTCGATCTGCCTAATGACGATTCATCGTCAGCTTGCTTTGGTTCAACGCACTGCGATCTCCGCTACTCTAATGCCAGTGCTCTACTGCAATAACACTGTCACACTTTACTCGGCGTCTTCATATTTTAATTCCTCTGGTAACGAGGGAGGAATTCGCTTCGCAATCAAGCATCAGCCATGCGATCTTGTTCAAGCAGCCACGGCTGTCACTTATCATTTTTCTTAAGGATCGACTGTTAACAAATTTTTGTTTTTGATTTTCCACGGCGTTAAAAATCTTTTTTTTTTATCAATTTAAAACTGATTTTCATAAAACACCCTGGAGACAATAATTTAGCAAGAGGTTGAAAATGTGGGGATTTTTCAAAATATTCAATCCACGATTGAACTTGTTTATTTTAAGAAAACAAATTTTTTAGTGCTATAAAAGTCAGTGATACGTTGTGAGCGCACCTTTACGACCTAATTCTTTAAGAGAGCTTAACGTATACGGACGCCGTCGTATTTACTTTTTATTGTCGGACGATATTAATATCTCCGTTATTTAGGCCAAACGATACATCCACTCCGTCTATTGTCGCTTTAATAATAAACAAATTAATTAAATCATATTTTCTGTCCTTCATTCTGGTAACGTCCCAACAAAAAATATCCCCGTCATCAAACCCCTCGAATCTCCTACAAATCCACTCGGCAATCTCTCTCGCGCTCGTCGTATGAAAAACGCACAAACAAGATTAAGAAAACTAAAAAGAAACACTATTAGCATCAACAAACACAATCAAGTCCAATTAAAGCAGCGCGAGCGTAAAAATACGATAAAAATAATGATCCCACCGAGAGGAAGGATTACTCCCATGATATGTGGGCCAGACAACAATAATTGTCATGCATTTCCTGGTATGTTATACCGCATTTAATTGACATAGAGGGAGCCGCCGTTAATTCCTGTCCTCGCTATCTTTAGCGACTCCCAGAATGCAACGCGACATATTCATACACATTGAATTCGTTAAATATCGCGAGGCAAAGTTTCTTAACGATCGTCCGTCGTTCCTATAGCCACGCACGTAAGATTCCTTACGATAGGCTATGCGAAAATCTAACCTAACCTAAAAAGAAATCCCGCAATAAAGTCGCTGGAAAAATCTTAAACATCCGATGACTCCAACCTAACCTATCTTTAACGACGGGATGACGAGTATGGTTACGGGTGGTGTCGTCGCCTTTAATCTACCGTTCCGTTCTTCGGTCAATAGAAGATTCTGACGGCGATGTTCACATAACGGTACTGTGACTCCTTATAGCCACGCACTACGGCGATGCTCTGCTGTTTCGCTCGCGCGAATGTCCACGCGCTCTTAGTACGTAGATATATACGTACATACTGACAATACGTTTTATCGAGTCTTACACGTTTATAGATATGGCCGCGCGTTAACAGTCACATGCGTACACGAGTTGGCAGCATTGGCTCTCCGTGAGGACACAAGACGTGTACTAGGATGTACAACGCGATACTCGAACGGAATGCTAAAGCAATGGGGAACGGGCGAGTTGCTGAACGAAGACAAAAAAGTGGCGCTGCGCGAGAAAAATGTTTTTTTTTTTTCAAAATAGAAATACTCAGTCGTGACGTTAAGGGATGTTTTATATAGGGGTTGCTATCTTTTTTCTGCTTAAGCATTTTTTTTTATTTACTCGGGGAATCGCGGGATACTGTAATATGATTTTCCGAGGGTGACGCCTCACCAAATAATCAAAGGTTGCAGGGATGGCTGCTATACCCTGTGTCGATCTTCATTTTCATTGCGGATCGATAAGCAGACTCGGAACCTATTTGAATCTGTTGAACCATTATGATAGTAACTAGATGTGGTAGCTAAGTATGTTTGGCATGTATGTGGATACACAGTGTAAAAGGACGGATACTTTTGTATTTGTCTATTAGTTTTTAAATGCGGATAAATAAAAGTGAAGGATTTTCTCTCGTTGGAAAAAAATTAACTTTGCCAATAATTATTGCGGTCGAAGTGGCTTTATAAGTGGATGTCATCAGGGAACCGAATGCCATGTCATCACGGAGAGTAATAGCTATGAAAATGAATTCTGTGCCAATTAAGATAACCTAGTCCTTCCAGCAATAGAACGTCGGAAGATGCAACAGCTGTATATCTATATAGACGAGAAAGGAGTAACCGATACTTTCTATAAGATTCACCTCACTTTCATTAAAAACCTGCTTTCCGTCTCATCCGAGAAGTCTGTACCATTGAGAACAATTGGACAATTGAATCCTGTTATATAAGTATTGATAAAAAGATTAAAAATCGATATTTATCAATTTACCAGTCTTGTTTTCGTGCGGCCTAAGATGAATCAGGGTAGAACAAATCTGAGTAAAAGATTGGAAACAAACGTACGAGGATGCGAAGACGTAAGCGTCGCGACGCCTGGGTACGCTCGCGATATACGCACGAGACCGGTATTCTCATAATAGTGGGGGATGGTCGGTGATCGGTACTTCACGAATGACACGACTCTGTTTTTGCCAGTCGCCAAACGAGCTAAGGACCAGGCCACTAGTTTTGGATAGGGCGGCCATCGTAGTGGCAAAGAGTAAAAGCGTGTGCACCATAGACGCACCGTCCAGGCGGCGCAGTGTCGACTGCGCAGTGTTTGGTAAAGAGAACATAACATAGCATAACAGAGAAGAAGGGAAGAGTAGAGCAGAGTTAGCGAAGAGCGAAGAGTCTGGTGAGCGGGTGAGAGAGTGACTGTTAGAGGGAGAAGTTGTCGTTGACTGAAAGGGTATAGAAATATTGAGAGAGAGAGAGAGGTAGTGATTGAAGGGGGAGAGAGAGAGACAGAGTGTATAGGAACGGGTACTAGAAGAAGTCAGAGGAATGCGCATGTGTGTGGAATTGAGGGAAGAGAGTGAGAAGAGCGAATGAGAAAGGGTGGAAGGGGTAGTGGGAAGAGCGGAAGGGGAGTGAAGGGCTGCTACGTCCAAGAGGAGAAACGAAGAGCGGACGCCGCGCCGGAGTGGAAGAGCGGAGTTTGAGTTTCAGTTTCGTTTGACGCGCGCTCTTCGGATCACTTCAGTCGCGCGTGAACCGCAGACCCGAGAGCATCGAGCATCTTACGGACGCTTATTTTGGACATTGCACTATTAATATCGTCCCTCGTGTCCGTACTGGCTTTTATTCAGTATCTTGTCCTGTAGAGATATTTCGTTATGTCGTTGGTATGACAAGTACCGTTCTGACGTGACTGTTGCCATTTGTATGGTAGCGCGCTGTCTTTTAGGATAAATATTTTGGATAGACGAGAGGTACTTTATGCCCGTGTAAATTGGCTCGATGGTAAAGAGGTTAGTGTTGTTTGGAGAAGGTAGTGAGAGGTCTGTGAGTGCGCGGATTTTTAACTTGAAGTAGAAGCTTTTATGAAATTCCTTTAGAGATTTATGTATGTAATTGAAAGATTTGAGGTTACGAAGCATTCTCGACGATTGTAAATACAGACTGAGTGTCCTGGAGGTACTGGAATATCAGTTTAAACGCATGGAGGGTGACATGTGGGATACTACGTAGCGTACAACGATATCGTGATTTTGTTGTTATTGTTGTTTGCTTTGTAGTTTTTTTATGATAAATTCGTGACTTTTATCACAATATACTTTGGTCACTCTTAATCGCCGGATTTCACGTACACGTGATACGGAGAAGTGATACACGCGAGACGTATTTTTTTTGTTCGTCTGAGCCGCAAGTACGTAATACAGTAAGCGTACGTATTGGATATGCAAGCTTGTTTTGTGAGGTTAGTCAGAGAAGTGTGACGTGCGTGTTACGGTCTGGGACGTCTGAGGGATTATTGAAATGTCGATGCACCAGCTTGTTGCAACCTCGTGAACGTCAAGGACGCACCCCGAAAATAAAGAGGTCGCTGCGGTATCCGATGGGTTCAGGCGCATCCGCACCCTCGCGTCTAAGAAAGAATTGGCAGTGAAAACGTGGAGGAAAAGAAAGAAAGGAAAGAGAAAAAAAGAAGCAGAGACCATTTGGTTTTTCGTGGCATCCAGCTATTTTTGAGGAAGACGCTCAAGTATTTTGACTGCGACCCATTGCGACGTTGCGCCGCCTATGGACCGTCCACAATTACGCAAATGACAGGTACGAATTTGCTTTGAGTCTTACTTTATTTTCTATTTTCATAACTCGACCTTTTTGCTTGTGTTCGAACTGATAACTGTATTATCAACGGTAGAGAATGCGTTGTCGTTCTTATGGGAAAAGTAGTTAACTTGTGACGTGGGCCGTTTTGATCCATAAAATATTTGTCTGTGTATTCGGAAAAATGCAAAAGAGGGGTTTATTACCGGTTTCACCTCATTCAGAAATGTTTTGTATGACTCTGGGGAAGGTTCGAACAGTTGCTATATCAGAGTGAAAATTTTGTTCCTTCGTTGTACCTCGATGTTCCTACGCTGAATAGAAGTCAGTGAAGACGTATTCCCGTGCAATTGAAGTTCTCATTTGTGCCGTACGTCGCAGATGCTTTTGTGTCTTTTACTTTGAGGTTCGAAAAAAGGACCTCAGAAACCTCCTGAGACCCTAAGACGAAAAAAAGAAGAAGTAAGAACGCGTTTCTCGTTGTTTGCAATTAATTCGTTTATTTTTCGCTCGTGCTCCTGTTTTGGTCCGTTTATTCGCTGCCTTTGAACGCCCATTAAGAATTTACTTGCCTTTTGAAATCCGCCTGGCACTGACGAAGGTATTTTCGAAATTTCACCTCAATCTCAGACCCTCTAGTATTCAACGATCGTACGCACGACTGACAATAATGCAAGAAAGTGCCGTTAACTGGGCGGTAGAATCTTCATGTAAATGCAAAACCGAAATAAACGCGTTGAATATTCATCCCGTGGATGTCGCGGCGACTTGAAGTGCGCCTAAAGGCACACCGGGCCTTGTTATCGAATAGATTTTTACATAAAAAAATTTTTTAAGTGCCACCCTACGGAATCCAAATAAATTTCGAAATTCGACTATATCGCGCACTTGGACGATACGACTGATTACGAGAATCGCGTACATGCGCACGATCATCGGATACCAATAACGCTTAGAGAATGAACTCCGGGCTTGAATCATTAGCAATCAAAGAGCATTGAGTTAGGCAGTCGAGTAGTTGAGATCAAGGAATTTTATCGCACGCTATTTAGAAATTAATTAATTATTCAATCGTTCCCACGTTTCGTCCTTTGAATTTTTTAACGTTACTTCTGTGTTTCCGGATAATCTTTCAGATCTTATCAGCATCTACATTTGCATCTAAGGTCCAATCGATACTCAAGATCACGTATTGATTCTGTACTAAGTAAATTGTAATACAATATTATTCATTCAAAATCCCATTAAAAATTTCCCTGACTCTTTCCGCGCAATTTACTTTATAAACTCGGCGTAAGGATCCCCTACGCTATACGGTTCGGTACGTTTGGTAAGTCGGTACAGGATTCGTGGCCACCGCAGGCAAGAAAGAAACATGGAAAAAGACGAACAAGCGAAGCTGATAATGAGGGTCCATAAAATCAGCCCGTTTCTTCCTCTCGCTCTTTTCTTACGTCTCCGCTTCACCTTCGGTTACGTTCTATACGATTTTAGGCACTGTTCACAACTGTAAATATATGCCGATTTCGCAATTCGATCTTTCTACGAAAATATTTTGAGGCTACGTCGTTACGCAAAACCTTACGCGTGCTTCTAGGTTACCTATTATATTTACTACTTTTCGTAGCTGCCTTCAGTACGTACATATATTTTAGCTGGCATTCCTTATTTTTTTTTATCCCTCTGTGAATGCCGCTTTAAACCCGATCCGCGGGCGTTCGCCGTCATTAGCTAAATAACTGCCTCGGCCTGAATACATTTACTCTTATTATCATCTCATATGTGGAATTGTTTGCATCGTAAAGCAACGTCGTATTACTTTGCGAATACGAAATGCGAACCGAAAATCATCTCTCTGTATCTTTTGGCAGTTTGGATGCGAGCCTTTCATTATATACGTAAATTTATATATATAAATTTGTGGTTCACGTACCTACAGCGAAGAGCATGCAATTTAATGAGATAAATGACGAAAGTTTTGTATTTGCTCAACCAAAAACTAAATACATTGGCCAAATGGTCGTCTTGCAAGCTATGAGTCATTTGGTATAATTTACGATACCAGGAAACTAGCGGCTCCTTTTTTTTTTCTATTGAATATCCAGAGGAGATTGACTCTTGAAAAAAAGAGACGATACGGCTTAAGGTACAATGTTTTTTTATGATGCCGTCTATGTATTTACGGATCACCCTGTATAGAGTCTCATTGAAAAGTGGACTTCCACCACCAGCACTTTCATTTTCTCCGAACAGCTGATTGTCAGCAGGTCCAACTCTCAATAGAGCTCTGAGGCTTTGTTAATTAAATTTGTGAATTTTTTGTTGTTGCAAACAAAATTCTCTTAGACCAATTAACGAAGTGGTCTATGCACGTGTTGGCTAAAAATTTGTTTTAGATATCAGTAGGCAGTTTTTTTTGTTTTATTTATACTGTACGCGAAGTACGGTCGAGAAATAGAATTTATTTCTGTATATCAAGCATTTATTTATTCGCGTGTCTGTACAAAGTGGAATATCGATCGAACGACGGGGTTTCAATCTAATTGATATTCTTGCGATTGATTGTTCGTATAAAAAACCTCTGTCGACGATCTGTCAATTATGGAAATTGAAATTTCGTCCACGGGTACGTGTAGGTAACAGTGGAAAAAAAATTTGGAAACATTTTTTTTCACGAGACCGACGACACTTCTGGATATAATTCAATACGAACGAGCAATAGCGGACGAAGGATTTCATAAGGATCACAGATCCTGATGCAGCGAATCTCAAGTTCCTCGCGTACATCTGCAAAGAAGGCAAAACAAGGTACCCAGGGCGTTGTTCAATGGCAGAATCCTTGCGAGACGACCGAGTTGGCCGCAAAGTAGCAAAACGTTAAAATAAAACGAAAATGGATGGTAGATGAAATGCTGGGACTAACTGGAAGTGGTAGTAATAACTTACAGGACGGTGATATAGCGCGAAGCGTTATACAGGGTGATACCTTTGAGAAAATACGTTCGACCGGTACCGTATCCCATAAACGTAAAACGTCCCAAAGGGATTCCAGTTGAAACGACCTGTGGGATACGATAAGAAATTTATTTTCCAACAAAAAAAAAGAATATTCTACAGTGAAAATTCCTCAAAGAATAAGAAAACCATCACTTTTGATTACGCCGGACGAGATTTTTTTATTTGTATAAATTTTTTTCTCGCATTCAAATATCCCGCTCTCGGTCGATGGGTAAAATTAATCGACGCACCCTGTAGAAAGGATGCAACTGTTGGCTATACGTATTTTCCAAGTGTCGGCTGATGCATGTTCTTGAACTCAGGAGCCGCCAAGGTTGTGGGAGTAGTCGTAGATAAAGTGGACAAGATTCAAACTGGTCGTACGACGAGTTCGAAAATGCGAGTCCATCTTGATTCTGGTGTCGTGCGAAAGTGACATTTTCCAAAATTAAGTTGAACGAGCGAAGCCGATACGAGAATAGTTGTCGCTCCTTTTTTTTGTTATCAAATATTTTTTCTCTTTCTCGCGCCATTAAAGCCCAGCACACCGTACGCCATAAGGTATAACCCAGGTGTCGTACCAGTACGTCTTAGGACTTTGTCTAGATACGGCCCTGGGCTTAGATGCCTTGGCTACTGCCGGGAGAGCAGGAAAATAGAGAAGCAAAGTTAACGCGGAGACTATTACCCGTAGACACAGACCGATGAGATAGAGGAGCTCTAGGAATTCCGTGGGAAGAGAATGAATATACGTGAAATCTTACCGATTCGTACGTAGGATAGAGATACGAATTGCCGACTTTTTTCTTTTCTTTCGTTATCATTCGTCGTCTCTCTGTCTTTCTTGACGCACGCATGCAAACCCATATCGGGACTCGGTGTTGAGCGAGTCACAAGAATGAGAACAGGTTGTGCGACGATATGAGTTATCTTGGCGCATGGGCGTGTCGTGACTTTCTTGATGCGCCGATCATGCACGTTACACCTGTAATAATGGGGGCTTAATTAAAAGCGAACTTCTTGCCGAGCACGTCTACCGGTAGTCTGATCCTTTTTTTTCAAGACCACATGGTACCAGGGTAGCATAATGGACGAAATGAGTCTAGTGGGATTTAACGTGTACAGTATATATGTATTTATCGTCTGGCAGGCTGATAAGTAAAAGTGATCGTATGGAGGTAAAATTGGAAAGACGTGCGTGGACATTCGCTGAAAGGATGTCCTCTTGATTAGAGTATACTGCACGTCATCGCGGTCCAGGATCTTTTGAGACGGTAAGCGTCTCTATGGATTATTCGTAACGGGCGTCGGGACGCTGATTTTTTTTTATTAATGTAATGTAATATAATGCGTGTTATTATGCACGAGATTGGGTCTCGGTGCGCCGACGCAGTAGGTATATGGATGATCGTAAAAAAAAAATTATCTTAAGCTGTATACTGTTCTCTATGCTGTATGCAGGGTGTCGATGCAGTCTTGTTGGACTAAGCTTTACTTCTTTTTCTTTTTCATATTTTTTATTTTTTTTACTTTCATTCACTTTACAAGCTACAATGCAGCGACCGTCATCTTACGCAGTGTCTCTCAATCGATATCGGTGGGAATCGCTGAGGAAAAATCGTGGCGAATGTGTGGAAAGTGAAAGAAACATTTGTCGGGAAATTTTTTTTTATAATTTCTATTTCAGGAACTTTGAGTTGTTATTTTTTATACTTTGCGGGCTTTTTTTTTTACTTTCGCAAATTTGTTTCTTGTTTCTTATCCGTTCAATAAATATCGACGCGATTTACGAAGCGTAACGAGCTATTATGAATTCTCGAGATTCAATATTTTCGTAGCGATGTATATAATCAATGCGTCGCGCTGTTGCAACGCGATGCCGTTTGATATCGCGAGTTTTATTTGTCCAGTGATAAGACAAAATATATATATATATATATATATGCCTCTTTCGTTAACATAAAATCCTATCAACGTGCAGCCAAGCAAACTTTGATTAACGTCGATTAATATTAGGTACTGCGATACTATGTCGTGTCTTATCAATTTCGAAAATTACGAAATTATAACAATAATATAACGGAACAGGAATGACCGATAACGTATATATCCGGTTTGATGAAATGATGTTTTCATTTATATTTTAAAAAATAGAAGCCAGCCGGTGCATCGGGCTGTTATCAGTGCAGAATTTTTTATCCGTCGACACTGCCAACATGACCCTCCCGGTCACCTTTGCTAAAGCACCAAACATTGTTAAACGTGGGAAATACCAACATGAGAATAGAGGAAAGGTTGAGAACAGCAAGTGTAATATTTTTACGGCATAAATAATTATCTTATCTCGTGACCTATGACCTTAGCTATGGGAACGCAGCCGTACCTCGTAGTTCGTCGAGGGGTACAGGGGAAGGGGGTAGAGGGAAAAGAGTTTAATGTATCGAAAAACCGTATTACTTATCGATTGGTATTTGGCGAAAGGAAAAGAAAAAAATGGCGCTTAAAATATAGAAAAAATTTAGGATTATTCGTATACGTTGAAATGGGGTGACGCAGAGTCTGACTGCGATCGGTACTGGTGTTTAAAAATTTTTTTTATTTCATAAGACACTCCTTATACGACGTTCACAGGAAACACCCTGTATAAGGATAAAATAAGTGATACACTTTTCCACTTTCTCTCCCTGTGCGCCAAGCTGCTCCGGAGCCTTGGAGGAGCGCGAGAGACAAAACTCGCCTTCGTTCGGTATATAAGGGGTGTCTCGAAAGTCGTCGCCTCTGCTATCACGGAATCGGGTATCCTTGCGAGAGTGTTAGAAAGCTATCGGGACGGTATAGACGCGAATAAATATATTTCAAGGTGCATACGGACGTGAGTAACTATAGGGTGCTGGTGAAGATATCGAGGTAGGCGTAGACCTTCTCGAAATTTCTAGAACGCAAAAACTGGCCTGTTCATCCCCTTTGCTTCCCTTTGCCGGCAGCTCTGTACTCCGCCGCGATAGATCGAGAGAGCGTGCCCGTCGATTTCGTCAAAGGATAGGGAGAAGAGCGTGAGTGAGAAAGGAGGGAAAGAGCATTATAATTCGAATATTTTTAAAAGTTCGTCGGTCGTCGTCGTCGTTCGTGCGGCGTCGCCGAGCGTCGGTGCGTCCCGGCATTAGCATCGGTGACGTATCGTCATCCGATTTGCATAATTTTGCCTCCTGGAAATAACCGTCTCGTTCGCCTCGTAAAACCGATTTTGTGTGTCGCCCCCTGCTGTAAAACGACGTCTGCGTCCGCTTAGCTGCGAGTTGGCGAAATACTTAGCGATAGAGAGAGATAGAGGGAATAGCAGAGCGGCGTTTCAGGCGTAAGGTCGGGTCGCGCGTTGAAAATCCTCGCGTCTGTTATTAATGCGACTAACCGAATAGATCAGTGGCGACAGCGCCACTGGCGGCGATTCTCGGAAGCTAGTTGCGCTCTGAAATTGGCACGTTACGAGAGATGCCGCCGGGACGTAAATTCTATTTTGTAAATTTCTATCTCGCTTGAAAGTACTCGTCCACTTTGTATAATTAAACATAAAACTAATAATCATTCGTGGAGTATCGTATCTATTTTTAAAAGATTTCACTCGCTTCGTACATTATAACCAGGTATCCACGCTATTCGGATTTCTCCGTTTCACGTTAGAAACAGTCGCCACTTGAGAACCCCTGCGTGTTCCCATTTCTCCTTTCAGCGGTCGGTCGCTCGATTCGCGGTTGTATAACAGCAATGAAAGTACTCCGACAGGAAAACGGTGCTACGATCACACTCGCATCTTCCTCGGGGTACTCGACAGCAATAAGAACAGTGGTACTACGTACTGTATTATTCTATATACGAATTAAAATTTAAAAAATTTTTTTTATTCCTTCATCTCTCTCCCTCTCTCTTTCTCAAGACCGAGACAACGTCTTCCATTTCCTTTGGCTACTTCCGACGCTGCATCCCGTTCTCCATGCTTCCTCCCGTCCCAACCTGACCTTCCATCGCATCCCGCTCTCGGTACTTGTTACTTCGGCGCACACACACCCCCGCGTACAATAAATACGTACCTTACGTAGACGCAACAAAAAATATTCATAGAAACCATTTTCAACGGCGCATATCACGCGTACCTACGTTACTTCTTCATGAAAGCTTATCCTGCCGATCGATACCCAGAAAGAGTCCTAAGGGTTGAAAACGCAATTCAAACTGGAACGAATCCTTTTCGAGGCTCGCAGCCTATCGATCCAGGTAGCTTGGGCGACGTCGCCAAGATCCCCGGGTACTTTTGGGAAGCCTTCGCCAGCCAACGTTAATACCGAGCCGGAGTGACGTCTTCGCCAGGACCAGAGTTATCGCGAACCGACACTTCGTTCCACAGCTTCACCCAGTCCATCTCGTACCGGCCCCGTACCACCGTCGACAACTTCATCCCGTTACCCTCTTATCTCCCTTCCTCAGACATCAGCATACACGCGCATCGCCTCAGAGTCACACGTTCAAAAAATCTGGGGGTCCCTGACTCCTGCATTTTCTTCGGCATACGAAAAATAATCGATCGGCACTTCGAATGCTAAATATTTGACTGTCACGTATGAGCTCGGGTATTGGCGGACCGGAGACACGCGCTTTCGTATGCGGGATGCGTTTCGTCCCCACGGGTTGGCAGACCCGAGTTGCCATACGGAGAAGATCTCTTTGGCTTTCAAGCTCCGAGAGGAAGGGAGACGCCTAAATGTACACGCGTGTGTGGTCGTACACACGTTACGTCGGATCATGTGTGCTACCACCTATATGCGTTTGCTATGCCCCCCACTTCCACATACTCGTACCTACATAGACGTGTGTTTCGGTACGTGTGCGCCCGTACGAGGGGCCAAATAACTCCGAGGGGTAAACGACTTCCACGCGTGGCAGAACCATGATGAAGCACTGCGCCAGGACGGGACTCAGAAGAGACAGGTCTCGGGACGTTCGGGCGTCGCGTGAAAAATTTTTGAATTCATCGACCAATCAGTCGTCGCCTTTGACACTGGCGGGACGATGTCGTACAGGTGTACGTCGAACTAATTTTTTTTTTTAATATAGGGGACGGTGACCATCGCGATATTTAAAATCGATCGTGTCGCGTACGCAACTGCGGTCTATTGGAATAATAAGAACCCATATGTTATATAACACTTGTTCCTGCTGTGTAACACACAGTGGCGCTTATACGAGCATACGGTCCGTTTCACCTGTCGACGCAGGATGAATGGGATGGAGGTGCTTTTCAACGAAATGGGAAATTCCGTATGTGGGTGGATGGGCGAGATGCTCCTCGATGGTTATTCCCCGGGTTGGATGTGGGTCACGAGTTGCCACCATGCGATGAATAGAGGCGGATAGTAAAAGAATGTACACATATGCACGTACGTGCACGCTCGTATACGTGCACACGTGGTAACGCGATGCACTCGTGTTTTGTAGGTACCTACAATCAGGTATATATAGGTATACGGTATGTGCGAAGAGTCGGAGGCCATGCTCCATGCTGAACGCTCAGCATCCAGAGCCAGTCTCCCCCCCCTCGAACCCCCTTCCCCTTCCCCCCCCCTTTCAGGGGTGGAGATTTCTTTTAAATGCATCCTGCGGGGAAGGTATCTTTAGAACATTGTATATACGTACGTTAACTTCTGCTGGGCTTTTAGGCTGTTTTTTTTTCTTTTATTTCTTAGTTTTTCTTTTATCTCAAATTCGTGACTCGGTGCATATGTGCGCTCTAATTATGCACCCTGGATCGGTTTGTATTTACTGTGCGTTTGAGCACTTCTGGTATGGTCTGCTTGATTGCATTAGGTACAGGGATTGTGTGCATACGTGTATTTGGTCGAAGGGTGCATCTTGGGTGAAGAATTTTTTTCAAATTGTCTCCGATGCATCCTTGCACGTTATGGAAAACACTTCGGGCTTTTTTTTTTTCGTTTTTTAGAGCAGTTTTTTTGGGGTTTTTATTTTTAGCTTTCTTCGTATTTTATTCTGTCGTTTGTGTAACTTTTTTTTTTTTCATGTGTCTATCGTTAGGCGTATGTACGTATGTGTCCACACGTAGGACGATGTGTGGCTGTCAGTTTGCTGGAAGGCTTTGGTTACCGGATCTTGACGTCATTCTCAATATTTATTTGCTCGATTTGAACCCGCGCGCACGTCCTATTGAATTATTCGGCTCGGGCGCGTTAAAGTCAGATTTTGACAACTGTCGTAAGATTGTTGCGACTATTGCGAGTTATTTCAATGCTAAGACAGAGAAACGCTCGCTGGCGGGTCGCCAGGTTGATCGACCTGTCTGAGAGGAGCAGTCCGATAGCTCTGTGGGATGTGATTTTTTTTAAAAACTTCTATACCTCCCGCGAGTGCGAGGGAGAGGGTGTTATGGGTCGTTGGGCGGGTAAGAGAAGGACAGACATACTGCTTAAGGAAAAAAAAAATCACATAGGTGATGGTAAGAAAGTTTCGAAATTTTTTTTTCTTCCTATATCAACGCAATTCATCAACGTCCATTATTATCATTATATTAATTTTACTCGTATCTGATTGCGAGGTATTAAATAATTATTTAATAACATTCTTTGCGCAATACCTGTCAAATCATGTTACATTAGTATATAGTATATCCATACGTAGTAGCGTATATATGTATATACAGGGTGAAATTCTAAAAATCCTTGTTTCGCGTATAAATTTCAAATAGCTATCTCTCTTTCGATTTGAAACAATGAGTTTCCCAGTCGGTAAGTCTTTTGGATATCGAGTAGAATTTCCCTGGGGAATTTCAGTCGCACAGGCGTAGGGCGAGGGGGTCGAATGCAGATCCCTGCACCCGGCGCTTACCGACACTCGGAGGATCTTCAAAGGGGTCGTGTCCGTGCTAAATTGACGTAGCCTCGTCAGGCTACCAGAAACGCTGCATCTGTGCGAATTTCGCCTTGTGGGTTAAGGAGGTCTTATTCCTTTTTGCTTCCAAGATTTCCTGGCTATTCTGGAAAAATCGTTGGAGCTACCGTCAGGGCTGATACTCAAGTAAATTACTTCGCCGCGCTTCTCGTCTGCAACGTAAAATCAAGCCACGCACATTGCGCACACGCGACGATGCACCCGATGCGTAGAGCTGCGGAAGGGGGTGGGTGGGTGGGTGGGTGGGGGGGGGTCTCGGAGGAGGAATCAGGGGGTTGATACTTGGCGCGCAGACACATACACACAATCGCGATTCATACACATACGTATACACACACACACGTGGTTCTTTGTGTGCTCGCAGAAGTGCACGATAGCGTCTCGTTGACCCAGTTGATGGCTCCGCCTGAGAGCTGGTTGCATCGTCCTACGTGGGTGCATGTGCAACTGCATCTGCAAAGCCGTGCTTTAAATAAGGGATATGCGAGAGTCTCCCCTTGGCGAAGAGCGTCATACGGTTTAACGCGTACGACGGTACATACACGTGGACATGGCTGATTACGACTTCCGGTCGTTGACGAAGGAAAAAAAATGCATTTTGCCAATTTTTCATTGGCACGATAAAATATATTTCGTCGAATTTTCGATCTCCCCCCCCCCCCGCCCCCCATCCTCCCCCTCCCAAGACAGTCTTCTCGCCAATCACTCTCATCGACACTTCAAATAACATCGTGGAGAATAATAACAACAACAACAACAATAACCATCGTCCCGATAGCAACGCTTATCTCGAGTACCGTGGCGCATCCCACGCCGAACGCGAATGCACTCGAGTTAGTCCTCGGCATAAATTCTCGGGATAACCTCGCGAATCTTTCCTACGTACAGTCGGTTTCACTTGGAGCGGCAGACAAACTCGCGAAGGTGAACTCCCGGTGCATTGCCATTAACTTTGAGACGCGACGAAAGAAAAATGCACGCAACAGACTCGAAGCACGTACGATCCTGAGGATATTATCGCGAACGTAGTATGCCGACGATTTTCGTGTTAATCGAGTATTGCGTAATCCAAGATGTCGAATGCTGATAGCTCGAGGGGTACCTGGTATAATAATAATGACAATGGCCGTATCAATATCATCGACGAAGTATACATTTCACGGGGGTTATACAGGCAGTAGCGGGTTGCGCCTTGAAGTAGGTCAGGTCTCAATGGGTAGTGCACGTGTGTGTAACAGTAGGCCGTTACCATTATTCGCACGCTTCGTGCACGTACACTGTAGGAGACGTTGACGCATACAGACTTCCACCTATCTTTGAACTATGCACGCTGAACGACGTCGTGTCTTATATGTATGTGTATATATATATATACCTATATGGTACTTCGTTCGGTATCCGACGTGGTTACGAGCTTCTCGTATATTCGCGACGAGCCAATGCCGAGGCGTCGCGACGCCTGTGCTCGTCCCAATTGACGACGTCCTCGTGTGACGTCAGCCAGTCAGCCGGCGCTTATGCTCGAAACGAACGGGTCTGCCTAGGTCAATTCATTGCGTATAGCGAATGGCCGCTTCTGTGCATGACTTTGTATCGATATAGATATAGGTATTACGTATACGGTGCAGCGTGCGTGTCAGCATGTCGTGTGTGGCTGAAAGTCCATTAATAAAAGTGACGAGTGCGAGAGAGAGAGAGAGAGAGAGAGAGTGGGTTTGTGTAACGAACGTATAGGATAGAATCGAGATAGGCCTGAGAGATGAGAATTTTAAGTGTTTGACGTGTCGATATATAAATGCACGGACGCGTGTTAACGTGACAAGTTGATTGGGTCGTACCTACGGTGGCACGTGGTGCTGTAGAAATCCAGGTGCATACATAAGACTTACTCGCGGTATCTATTCACTTGCCTCGTGCAATCTTTAGTGCACCTTTTGCTGCGCAGCTACGCCGAGATATCTGTAACGCTTATTGCGCGTTTAACTAGCCGGGCTTCGTATAATAAAATAGTAGCGTTGGACTTGCTTGTTGGCAGTCTTGCTCGAGGATCACTCGGCCGCTCGTAAATTCCAGCGTCGGAAGGACTCGAGGGAGATTGCTTTTGCTCCGTGGCGAGAGCACGTGGCGGGACATGGCCCAACCTCTTAGGGACTCGTGGACGCCACGTGTGTCTATCACTGGTTTTGTTATGACAGCTATGCGCTATTTGCTCGTGGACGTAGGATGCGAATTGAAAACTTGATTTCGTTTGAGGTTAGGAACGTCCGTCACTCTTTAGTTTTGACGTCTGCCGCGCTGGTGGCGCTATCGTGCTATTGTATTAATCTTACGCGTAGGCTTTCGTAATTACGGCTTCTAGGAGTACCTTACGCAATTTAATTGGTAGTGCCTGGGGCTCTTTGTTTATCGTGGGACCGATTGGGATCTTTTTGTGGGTTGAGCAAGAAGAGATTTTTGGTCCAGTCGCTACGGCAGGAACGAACGGGTGGCTGGGTATGTTAGCGGTGCGGGTCAGTGGGAAATTGACAGGGTGGAAATTTTATTGATTGATTTTCATTGATCTGGTTTCGAGAGAGGCTCGCCGAAGGCTATTTCAAGGCTGGGGGTGTGCATACATATTTTTTTTTTTTTTGGATTAGGCGTTTGAGGGAAGATAGTTTGTTGCTGGTAAATGTAAAGTTTTATTTGCTACTGTTGCGTAGAAAAATTATATTTAGTACCTGATGTTTTAGTCGAGCTACGTACTCTGTTGTACTACGTGGGAATATGCAGGCCTGGTGTATTATTTACCAAAAAAGATAATGCCGATAGCGACTACGATTATCCATAATTTGCGGTACGGGGCTTCGCTATTAATATTATCTATTATTACAACGGCCTGGCATGTATAAGGTAATACTTGGTGCACGGGTACCTGGAGGCCCAAGGTATCCTGAGGTTGCGCTTCGACTTACCTCGAGGAATATCTTACCGCGCTTCGCGATCTTATTCTCGTGTACGAGGCTTTAAGATATAATTCATGAACTTCGGTTTCATTCGGGTTTTGTCACTCGTGGGAGAGTGACGATCTGTATATTATGCACTCGCGTGACGCGCATGCGCGGGTACGCGGCAAGCGTACTGCATTCGAGAGTTGTACTTTTTTTTTTTTATCATTGACACCAGACTCATCGAGATTCAGACAGGTGTTAAATGTGTAATGTATGAACGGCGCGATACTTTTTTTTTTATTCATTAGGTAATTTTTTAATTATTTTTAAATGAGAAGGTTCAGGGGTTTGACCATTAAAAACATTTTGTTATTATTTGTTTTTCAGACAGGACGCTGCTATCCATGGTACATGGTAGAGGGAGGTAGGACTGTGAACCTGGCAGGATCGTTCAACCGGAAGTTCGTATGAATTCGCAGGACGACTTGGTGAAAGTAGTCGGTAAGTGACGTCGCGACGTTTCAATGAATACGTGGCTTTTTTAATTTACGATCGAACGCGAATTTTCGTTAAGTCTTTCAGAGTGCCCAGTTGAAAACCCGTAGAGTCAGACGAGCAGTGGGAGACGTAAGCGGCGGAAAGAAATAAAAATAATAATAACGGACAGAAGCGTCAAGTCAAAATTATATCGTCGTCCCGTGCTATCACGTGTCGCGTTTCCACGTACCGACACCTGAAATTACGACAAAGGCGTTCGGGTACCGCTCGTCGCCTGGTTGAAAACACGGCCGCGGGCTTCCCGTCTCGCCGGTAGCGCACACGAAGGGGGGGACTTAATTTTCATACGCCTTCGAATCGATTAATTCGCTCGTTGGATACGCGGCTTAACGTCCTGAATTATTCCGTTAAATTATTTTCTTCGCTTTGCCGTCGGAACAGTATCAACAATAAATAGACATGTACGTGCTATACGTGTTTTGACACATATACCCATATCTATCAAGATACATCACGCTAGCGCGTGCAGCAGCTCGGGACGCCGTGCGCGAAGCCGGCAGCCTAAAGGCATTTGCAGTTCTCGCAGGGAATGGAAATGTCACAATGGCAATGTGCTCGGCCGAGAAGAACGACGGAATATGGTCGACGGCCCCGGCGAGAATGACATTAATAAAAGTTTCGGCCGCGCCCAGCGAGGTGCGAGAATACCGAAGTCCGTATCGGCGCTGGTTCGGCGTCGGCGACGGCGGACGTTTCGCGTGTCGCGCTAACGTTTCTGCGTTACAGTTTATTAGCGGCAATAAATTAGCGGCAATTTAGCGAGAAATGTCCGCGAGCAGTGCCGCAGTTGCAGCCGAGTGGAAGTCCGCCTTGTCCCCAATGTCAATCCGAACGAAGGAGCCGACGCAGCTATAATACCAAATGCCTACATAAATTAATGGAACATACCGACACACGCGTTGCATTCTGCTGGAGAATCCACATGTTAACGACACCACTGCGATTTTCAGATTGGCGGGCTAAACAAATTTTTTTTTCAACTTTTAGTCCTCAAAATACATGAATTTACAGCGCGAAGGGAATTATGCATTTTTTTTAAGAGATACAGATTTCACAAGCCTAGACCCAACGTATCCTTTTACTTCAAATCTCTCGTATCCCACGTACGTTGGTACGGGACGATCTATAGGGTGAAAAATAATAAACAACAATGACTCCCGCCGCCCGTTTCGCTTAATTCGCCTTCCCAAACCCGCGCGACTGAAGCCGGACCTATCTAAGATTAATTCAATGCAAAACTAGTAATTCCAGTCCCCGACTCCCGGGACCCCCGTCCGGAGTCTCCCGAGTCAGTCGCGAGTGGCGGCGGGCAGGTTTGGCGCTTGGATCGAGCCAGGACGCAGGGGACTCGGGCAGTGTGAGAAATAAAAGGAATTTCGAAAATCGAATAAAAAGAATGACGATCTAGACGAATAAACGAGCCGTCCTCGTTCGCAGAGTTCCTCGACGCCGCTCTTTCTATACGGTCCGGACCTCCTGAGAACCAGGGCCGCAAAAGTACCGGCATTGTTATACCCCTGTATACCCATGTACGCGTACGAAGCCTTGACCTTGCACCGGACACCCTTTTAAATATCTGTCCTGGGAACGTCTCGAAAGACTTTCGAATCGTACGGGGAATTACGACGATATTCCCTTTGACAACGTAATCGGGGTACGTTAACGGCAGTGATAACGGGTGACGTCATACGATCTTACGCGCTCGCGCCTACGTTATCCCTGCCTGGGGCACCGTCATCGGATTCCTTCCTGGGCCACTTCCTGTTCCGTAGATATCCCCGGGAACCCACTCCTCCGGGCACGGCCCTGTCCCAGAACGAGAAATAGGAGTAGTCGCCAAAACAGAACCAAAATAACGTGTTGCGGACTCTGCCGGTCTTTTTTTTTTTTTCACTACGTACAGACCGAAAATCCTTGGATGCGATGGCTTGGCTTTATAATACTCATTAGAAAGGATCGCGAGACAAAAAATAGGCGTATTGTGCGCAATAAAACGTATCCTCCTGGTATACGCACGTTGTCCCCGGTATCCTATTATATATATATATATATATACACGCACACAAAATCTATATATACGTATACACGAAAGCCCTCGAGGCCGCAGTACAAATTTTGCTATGTAAAAACGCGTAACTCATGCGGCGTGGACCCATTATATTATGTATAACTACATTATCATCGTCATTATCTCGACGGGGAGTGAATTAATAGAGGGGAAAAAAAAAACAAATTTTGGATTCGCAAAAAAAGATAAAGAAACGCCGTCGTAGATTATAGTCGCACGCGAACCGGAAGTCCCATCGTGATTTCGCCATTCCGCCGAGTCTCGAAATTCCCAATTGAACTCCCACGCTCCTCGCCCATTACCACGCAGATACTCCAGCCGGCACCCACGTGCAACCTGAACCTACGGACGTTCAATACGTACACGTGAATTCATAACGACGTTGAGCCGGTACCCTAGCAGGCTGGATGAATCAGTCAGGACGAATCAATTTCAGTATCGGCCTCCCTATAGTCATTTTACATTGACGATGGTTACGCAAGCAGCCACTTTATCCCAAATCCAAGTCGATAGGCGCCCTGGAGCGAAACTATCAGTCGCGACCTTCGCTGCTGTCGGAGTCGAGCGCCCGAGACAAGTTTTCTATCGGCTATGATTTTTTTTTTTTTCATCAGCCTCCATTCCCCTCATCCTTTCACAGTCAATTACCTTTTTCAGCACGTTCTCGTCGCTCGTATTATATTTAATGTCCTCCGGACTTGTATATATATATATATATATATATGCATACAATATTTTCAGATGATTTTAGACACAGTAAAAACTAGCTTTATGCGCGGACCTAGTTTAATCCTTTTTTTTTTATATATATATATCTGATTAATTTCAATATCGCATTAACCACCTCCTCTTTCCCCTCCTGTCCCTACTTCGTCTTGCTATTGCGATCGTTACGCTTCGAGGCAAATGTACTGCTTGTACTTTACGAGGAAAAAAAAAACTAGGAAGTCACCACCTGGTATGCATTTCTTATGTTGGCCATAAACCTGATCATGAGAATACGTCTGAGATTTGTATATTTTTGGTTGGTAGTCTTAAGAGGGATATTTATGTGTGTATATATAAATATATATATACATATTGACTATATTTTTTTTATATCACCGACAGTTCGCATCAGGACGATCCTACAGCTTACGATGAGTTACCGTATGCGCATCGGATTAGTAATTAATACTGTTATCGGGAGAGTCGGGTTTGCCTTCTTTTGGATCGTCCTGTACGACAACGTGCTACACGCTGGCATTGAGGTGTAGCTGGCAGAATAGGCTAACTAACCAACTAACCACGAGACGTCAGTAGGACAGTGAAAGGCGACCTAGACCAAGTCTCCGTCACTGGCTGAAGTTAAGAGCGCTCGCATCCCACCCACTTTACCGAGTACACATGTGTTCAGGTAGTTTGATATTTATGCACCGGTGCGTCTATGCACGTATCACGGGAGTATATAGCTCGGGGCAAGTCGAACAAAATGGATGCGCGGATTTATTATCAGGGTCTAACGAGGCAGATTATTAAATACCATGGCGATCGGATTCCTATTGTGGATGGTTAATAAGATCTTGCGAAAAAAATCATTAAAGCAGCGTGCGTTATCGATAACGAGAATTTAATTGGCTCGGGATATTTTTGGAAGGCAATTTTTTTTTTAGTAATTTCTGATCGCACTGCCATTTGGCACTGATTTACAGTCTGGGTCGAGAGTCCGATGCTGGGCTAAAAAACAAAACGAAAAATTATCAATCCAACGGAACAGTCGGGTTTCGACATAGCAGAGAAACGCCTGCGGGTCTCGGCCCGAGACAGCTGCTCCCCGCGGACTCTGACTCGGCAGAAAATCCTTCGACGGATTTAACGTCCTCTCGATTTCGTTTTGTCAGTTCGAACGTCTAGGAGTCTAGGTATAACTATATCGTGCTTCAATTTGACCGTGTGGGTTTTCCCAGAGTGTGCCGATACTTGAGGAATACTCCGTATGCCGTGTGACGTATGTCGTACGCTTGTAGGCATTTATTGGAAATGATTGTCAGTACTGGCTATGAGTTTTTTTCTTTCTCTTATACGTATTAGGAAAAGGGATGGACATATTGCTTGTGGCGTACTGACAGTTAATTTTTGGGAGGCTGTCGGCAATTAGAGATCTTAATAATCGCGGGGTTTGCTGGAGTTGCGGAAAATTCGTAGCGCAGCGAGAGTTCGTAAAGCAAACGGAATCCGAAGGAAAGGAGGAAAGTCGGGCGATACGTAACGAAAGTGAGAGGATCGTCCACGGGCTACCTACTGGGTGTTCCGGATCGCGTGATTCGTCTCAATCGGGTAGAAAGATCGGTATGGTAACGTCTGTTCGAGACACGCGATTTCTTTGGGTAATCGTTTTTTTTTTTTTTTTTTTTTTTTTTCCGGGAGACAGTGGGCGAGAGGGAGGGGGCGGCGGCTTACGTACAAGAGGGAATTTCATTTGGGAAGGAAGACTTTGGAATTTCGCCATTTCCAGTTTCGTCGAACTCCAATCTGAATGCGGAGTTGACTGGCACGTCCCTGACTTTTTTCTTTTAGACGGTTCATTCACACGGGGCCCGTTTCTTCGTCTGCCTCTTTTATCTCTTTTAATTTCTTTTTTTTCTCGCTCCGTTTTCAGGCTAAACGAGAATCGGCCCGGTGCGTCCAGTCACGCTTGTACCGATTGCCAACTGACGACGGGAAAAGAAAAATCGTTACGGCAAGGAATAATTTTCGGAGCAGCCAGCATCCGGCGATTTGGGTCCGGCGGAGAAGATGGCTGGCGAGGACACGCAAATGCTTGCCAATGGTACCGTAGATACGCTCACTATCATACAGCCCCACGATAAGATGGCCAACGGCAATGGGATACTGTTCAACAAACATAATAATAATGGTTCGATACCAAACGGCAAGACTATTGACATTAATGTCGAAAATGGTAAACTCATCGGAGTCGATGAGAAGTCGAGCAGTCTCCACACGGAGTTCGACGATGCTGATATATCTTGCGGTTGGGGTCCCTGCAGACCCCACTGGATGCAATTCTTTGCAACGAAACAGGCCTTCCTCGTGACGTTTTGCATAACTTGGGTTGGTTTTTTTTAATTTTTAAAAATTAATTTCACTTCTTAATAACTCTATTACACCTCTTTAATATCACGATTTTTTTCATCAGGTACTTCAAGGCATGTATTACACGTACTTCGTCTCAGTGATTACGACCATCGAGAAGCTGTTCCAAATCCAATCGAAGACCACGGGAATCATAATGTCGGCCACGGAGATCGGTCAGATCGGTTCGTCGTTGCTATTAACCTACTACGGTGGACAAGGTCACAGGCCAAAGTGGATCGCTTGGGGGATGATACTATTTGCCGTGAGCTCATTCTCTTGCTCGATGCCTCATTTCATTTTCGGTGAACAGCTCATTCACCAGAATGAACTCCTCTTCAGTGGAGTTGGTCCAGGTTCCGATGGAAGCGGTCCCAACGCTTCCGATCCCATCCCGGCGAATCTCTGCAAGTACAAGGAACGTGCCGCTAACACGTCTGATATCAGGGAGTACGTATGTCCATATATATAATATACAAACAAGATTCTGTGTCTCTCAATGATAAGCTGATCTCAGGTAACGTCTGGTCTTACAGTTTATTCTTATCAACGTCCACCCCTCGCTTTAATAGCGATTCCACGGCTTACTGCGAGGGTGACTTCCTCAAGGAGCAAAGAATACAAAACAAAATTACCAACGTCGTCCTTGCCATTTTCTTCGTCTCCTTACTCGGCGTCGGCATGGGACAAACTGCCGTTTACACCCTTGGGATTCCTTACATAGATGACAACGTAGCAAGCAGGGAAAGTCCTTTGTATTTTGGTAAGTATTTTATTATTAAATCTCACCTACCCATTGAGCTACTCCGTTATCACTCTTATCCACCGAAGATACCAGTTTCTGAACCGGCTGTTCCTTTGTTCGCAGCAATAACAATCGGCGTTAGAATACTTGGTCCAGCCTTGGGTTTCATCCTGGGTTCTCTGTGCACGCGGCTTTACGCTGATTTATCAGCCGATCCGCAAATCACACCGAGCGATCCAAGATGGGTGGGAGCGTGGTGGCTGGGTGAGTGCAATAGGAAGATAAAGGGGAGTGCGCAAGAAAAAAAAAAAAAAAAATACGAAGATGAAGAAATACAAAGAAACGAAACGGCAACGCTGATCCTAGTCCGCTGTACGTGTGGAGTCAGTGGGTGCACGATCGTCGAAAGAGTTCGAGGAGGGAGTCGCAGCGATTCGTAAATCCGGCGAGGAAACGACGCCCGAAAATTTCTTTCTTTGCTCATAAGACGTTACAAAAATAATAAGAATGAAAATATACCGCGTACCGTCCGTACCAAAAGAGGACTCCCTATGCCTTTCTCGCGGCTGGACGAACGCGTCCTGTTCTTTGAGATTCTTTGCCGACGTTTCGCGGAAATCGCACGACGTTTCTCACCGGGGCGGGGCGTTCCCGCTACTTGTCAGAATTATTTAGGGCGAACTTTTTGACAGCGAGAACGCCCGACGACATAAAAATAATTTAACCAACGTCTTGTTGCCGCGCTACGTTCTCTCCTTGGAACGCGATACGACTCGTTACTAAGTCTGCGATTTCCATCGTCGCCGTTACGACGTTCCCGGGCTTCTTTCTCCGACTGCTTACCGCGACATGGGAACGCGTCATGACCGTACCGACGTTTACTCCTTTTACAGAAAATCCTTCAGAGTCGAGTGCGTTAGTATCGCCTTGGCGAATTCCAAGAGATAACATAATTCCTTCGTGCACCGCTCAGGCTTGAAAGTTTCATGCTATTCAAATTGTTCGAGTAATCAAACAGAAAAATCTGTTCAAACACTGTAGTCAGTCTTGGTGAGCGACCTAACTCTTTCTTTTTTTTTTCTTCGCTTCTTTCTTTTTCTCAACAGGGAAACTGTCGTGGACGTCAGTTGAATTATTGCCAAACAACTTTTTTACTTACAAAGTATATATGTATATTAAAGGCACGAGAATGTATTTTCCGTGTCATAAATATCCAACAAACGTCATACCGTATATATGCATTAGTGTCTCCAGTGTCCTGTTAACAGTATAATTTTATTTTTCTCAGGTTTGGTGCTAATATCCGCAATGCTAATGCTAGTCAGCATAGGCATGTTCGCGTTTCCAACGCGATTACCGACAAGCAGGACGCCGCCTAAACGGGACGACTCGAAGAAGCCGAGTCTGCGCGGTGAGTCTTGCATAGGTTAGATCGGAGTAAGATTAAACAGAAAGTTAGAGGCTCGACGTATTTCCCTGTAATGTCACAGTGCCGTGAAATAAAAATTATGCCATTAACATAATGTGCATCGGGACCGTAAGAACGAACAATGAGAAGAAGAGAGAAAGAGAATGGAAGAGTAAGAGACAAATACAAGGAGAGACAACAGCACCGACATAAACGCCCGATGCAGCAGGTCAAGAAGAGTCCACGACATCAAGGACGTCACCGCGCGTCTTTTGGGCGGCGTCTAGGAAGACGTCGTAACGGGCGTCTCGACTATGCTGACGTTAAACGTTATTACAAAGTCCTCTGTATATCAGTGTCAAAGTAATAACAAATCAATAAACAATATATGGCATCGATTAAAAATTCTCAACTGTACACGTAAACACGATCGCCATGTGGGAATTGATTATCGTACCCATGTTTGACGTCACTCCAATCGATACACACACATATATATATATATTTGTAATATAAAAAAAATTCACTTTTACATTCAGCCAAACGCTGCCCGTTCATTTTATACGGTAGACGGTTCCTTCACAGTTGATTCAGATGTATGCGGTTGTACCGATGTATATAGATATAGCGCGAATGTTACCAGTAGGTACAGTGTGTGTTAATAATAATGACTGACCGACTCGTGCACGAGGTGGGGCAAGTTCACGGTCATATCATGCATATAGAACCGGAGGACAGGCGTGTGGGGGAGACCTATCTCAGCTGTCTCATACACCTCGGCCGACATAACACAACATAACGCAACATAGCACAACAGAACAGCAACGTCGCGTTTGCTCCGCACGGACCGATACATAACTCGTTCGTCTACCGTATATACGTATCGGAGTTTCACGTTCGCTCCGCTGATAGCTTCGAGTCTCTCCGCGAGCGTTACGACGCGTCGAAAATAGTAACGTGTGATTCAATTTGATAACATAATCGTATTCGCGTCTGGTACCGATGTTAATGGCTCACCCTGTACATTCATTATAACTTATTGTATAACAGAGTCGATCGTATGCGATTGCTATTCGCCTGCGCTCTTTCGGGGAGTGCTTAGGGGAATTTTTTTTCATTGATTTTTTTTTTTTTTTTTTTTTTTAATTAAACGACGCTACATTTTGGCCACGGTTTCATTTATTCTAAGCTGTTTGGGGGGAGGGGGGGCGGGCAGGGGGCAGGGGGGGTGGACGCCGACGCGACCTGCTCGTGAATCATTGATCATTTCTCGGGTGTCCACTTCTCTGGCTGTATACGATGATACAGGGGACTATCTGACAAAACATGTTTACGAAAACGCGATGGGAATGTGGAAATGCATGGGGTCGTTCCCATTGCCTTTTGCCATTTTTCTATTTAATCTTTCTTTCGATTGGTCACGATTTTTATTGACGAATGCACTAAGTCGAGGGTCCTTCGTATGCTCTCTGAGATTGTTGTAAATTTTTAACGGGTCACCCTGTAGATTTGGTCGGTGGACTTTATGTGGTAATACGCGGTACACGATGGGGGTCACGTTTTTTTTTCTAACCATGGTCTTAGGGGACGTCTATGTTACAGGCGCGTTACAAAGTATATTTTAATATTTGACTCTTATTATAATTTCACTCCAGTTTACCTGCTGGATTAGAAAGATTTGAATGTTATTATTGAATAATTTTAGTGGATAGTAAATCATGGATTTTTTTTTGTAATTTTTTATACCAGAGACTATTTCACTGTATCCAGTATCTCTTCTTGGAAACGATGATCTTCTTTTATTGAATTTTTTTTTACCTTTATTTTTTTTCTTTATTCACACTGTAAATTTTGATACTCTGACGATACGTGGGACTCTCGAGGTTGTTGATTCGCTCGGAATAATTTTTTATAGCGAAATTTTATGGACACTCATAAAATCTGGTAACTGTGGGATTTATGGTGTCAATCACGCGACGAAGGTCGACTGTGTGCGCACAGGGTTCATATATGTATACGCGTGTATACGGATTGTCGAGGCGCAGCGTACGACGTTGACGAGGTCATGTATTTCAGAAGAGAGCTAATTCGATCATCGCTTTTTACAGCCTCCGATGAAAATACGAGCCACGCACGAGATTCACGTTGAAACTGACGAATGAACGTTCCAATGAAATTGTTTCAGATTTCCCGAAAGCTGTCAAGAGATTGTTGAAGAACGACATACTGATGTTTCGTACAGCCAGCAGCGTTTTGCACATACTGCCAATAGCCGGGCTGTACACCTTCCTACCGAAGTATCTGGAGAGTCAATTCCGTTTGCCAGCGCATCACGCGAATATGATTTCAGGTAGGGAAATAAATAAACAACAGTACAGTCGAATCTTCGTGAATCGTAAGGAGCAGGCGACCATCGAACCAGGCCGGGAATTTGTCGGGAAACACTTTTTTTTTAATACAAAGAATCGCTGCTAGGGGGACAGACAGTTATCGTCAAATTGCAGAACGAACTCCGGAACTGCTCGACGTTCCACAGCGAGTGACTCACTTCCCGAGAATCTCAAATTGGCAGATTCTTAAAGGGAATTTCACCGCTGGGCGAACATCACTAATTTCTTTTTTTCTTGTCTTCCTGTCGCACAGGTGTCGGTGGAATTCTGGTGATGGGACTGGGAATCATAATGAGCGGCTTCTTCATCCTGAAGGCAAAGCCAAACGCACGATTCGTAGCTGCCTGGATTGCATTTACGGCCGTTGTCTACGCCATTGGTATGGGAATCCTCATGTTCATCGGATGTCCCATGGATGACTTTGCCGGTCTTATGTCGCACTCCAATGGGTAATTGAAATTTTTAATAACGGCCAATTTCAATCGTCCCATTATCAATCGAATCTCTTATCCATACAGGGTCTCCAGCTTCGAGCCGACCTGCGACGTGGCCTGTGATTGCGATAGAAATAAATTCAGTCCGATCTGTGGAGCCGATGGGAAAACGTATTTCTCTGCCTGTCACGCAGGATGCTCGAATTACACTGTGATAGACGGGAAAGTCTCGTCGGTAAGATTTTCTTTTTCTTTTTCTTTTTCTTTTTTTTTCTTTTTCACGTAAATTATTTATTATCCCACGAGGAAGATCCTTGTCCGGATGCCGGATGATAAGCCTTATCGGGCTATTCGTTTCTATTGCAGTTCTTGGACTGTCAGTGCATCGGGAATAATCAGACGGTACCGGAAACTATAAGCGCAGCGACGATCGGTTACTGTCCACTGGAGTGCAATAACTTCTGGGTTTATATGATCCTGTTCTCGGTCTTCGTGTTTATCAACTCCACGAGCGAGGTGGGCTCGATGCTGTTGATTCTACGGTGCGTGGACCCCAGGGACAAAGCTATGGCCCTGGGACTCATACAGTTCGCCATTGGGCTGTTCGGTGAGTGAGCCGCCAAGGCCATAAATATTCAATCGCATCGTCGAGAGCATTTGGGCTTATCGATCTCCTTCGATTCGTTCGTTTAGGTAACGTACCTTGTCCAATCGTTTATGGCGCCGTTGTGGACTCCGCTTGTCTCGTTTGGGAATACGCGTGCGGCGAGCGCGGCGCCTGCTGGCTTTACGATTCCAACGTCTTCAGGATGTTTTATCACGGTAACTATTACCTTTGTGGCAATAAGAAATATCGCTCTTCAGCCGATCCACTGTTTATTGGCTCTTGTTATATTTTCAATTAACTCCCACAGGCACCACCGGCGGTATATTGATACTGGCGTTTCTGGTGGATCTGGTTGTCTGGTACAAGGCGGGAAGTATAAATTTCGTCGAGGAACAAGAGGGCGAAGGCGGGACGGCCGAGGAGATGGCAACGCTAAAGTCACAGGACGCTCAGACGGCGGAAAACGATTATCTTTGAAGGTGCAATTTATTTTTGTGAAAACGTCTACGAGCCCGGATCAAGTGGTGTCCGTTGCTCCGTGTACCTCGGTAACTCGATTGTAACGATTCACGGTGACGTGCGATCGTTGCCCGTCATCGATTACGGAAGTTTTCCACGACGACAGGGCGCGTATGATATTTTTATTCGTGTCCGATTACGGCTGTCGGGATATCTGGCGAACGACGAAGACATTCTTTTTTTCTTTTTTTTTTTTTTTTTTTTTTTTCTTTACAAGCACTTTCTTATGCTCGGAATTAGATACTTCCGGTAAGCGATCTGGTCCATTGTCCGGTTCGATCGTACGTCAGACCGAGAGCTACATCGATAAAATGCCTGCGGATATATATAAATATATATATTTAATGCGTAATAATACAAATAAGCGTTGCCATAGCGTAGTTATGTAAAGTGTAAACGTGTATCGGGTAGCCAAAGGTGTTTGCGCTAAGTTTATTTGTATGACGTCATAGGTAAAAAGAAAATTGACGAAAGAAAGCGAACGAACGCGTGACGCGAGTCAGGTTCGAAGTTTGGAAGGACATCTAGGGATTTTTTTAGTAAATTTTAAAAAACTAGGTTTTTGAGGTCCTTCGACGAGGATGATGACAGATATGAGGAGAGTGATGATAAAGGTAGCTATTGGAAAGGGAGCTTGAGACAGGGAGAGGGAGATAGAGAGAGATATATCAATTTATTCCATCACGATTGGACGAACAGGGATATACATTCTTCAGCGAGTGCTTTTGAAAGGAGGATCTGATTCTATTTTTTTTTTCCTTTCTTTTTCATCGGTTTTAAATATATGAGATCTTAAGGGTTGGTATCACTCGATACGAAATAACGTAAAATTTATGTTTCGTGCCTATAGTCGCAAGGGTGCTACCGTAACATGAGACACAATCTTTCTTTTTTGACCTAACCGAAAGAGAAACCCGTTAACAGTGGCGATAACAGTTCGTTTCATTCGAATTGAATAAAATTATATATATGTATATCACGGTAGATCATTATAATCGCGTAGATGATTTAATTAATCTAAGGTACGATCGAAATGAGAGAGAGAGAGAGAGAGAGAGAGAGAGAGAGAGAGAGAGAGAGAGAGAGAGAGAGAGAGAGAGAGAGAGAGAGAGCGAGAAAAATTAGAGCGGAACAAAACGATATGCAAATACATAAGTAAAAGAGGAACATATTTTTAGATAACTTGACGAAAAAAAAAAGTAATAATTAATAATGTTACAAAGGATGTGACACGAGAGACGATTATGACAAAAGATAGAAGGGTGGTATTAAAATGATGGGAAATGAGATTGATGATGAAAGGGGGAGAGAGAGAGAGAGAGAAGATGAAGGAGAGGGGAAGAGAGAGAGAGAGAGAGAGAGAGAGAGAGAGCGAGGGTGAAGGAGAGAGAGGAAGAAAGACAGAGAGGAATAAAATGTTATAAGAACTGTATTTTAATATGGTACACTTTACACACGTGAAATCACACTCGTCAATGTCTCCTCGTCCGCCTACGCTTTATGAGCTTTCGAGTAAAGGCGAACTCGCAATTCTCCAAGCGATATCGAACGACTCGCGATTTTCGACCTTCCCATTGTCTGTAAATAGGTCACGATTTCGCGGATCGGTCAGCGGATCGCGCCGGCTAGAGTTAAAAAAAGATTCTCGCGAATCACACGATTCAGGGCATTAACGTCGTGCTGTAACAGTGCGACGGGTAGGGTGAGTTATTCGGCCGATAAAATTCAAAATCAACGAAAAGTCATTCATCAAGGAAAATTCATTTGGATCATCCCATCGCGCGGCGCTAGTTAAAGTTCGATTGATTTTCAAGTACGTCGTCTCATTAGAAACCTTCTTAGCGTCCCGTGTAGAAAGAAACGATGAAACGCAGAAACGATATATTTTTATGAAGAAAAAAAAAAAAGAAGTAGTAGGAAAGATAATAAAAATCTTATCAAACGTCTCACGAAGTATCGAGGCGCGAGCGAAGTATAGAATTTTTCGAAATCCTGTAAATACTTTTAACGCAAAAGCCGGCCCAGTGTCTCACCCTATGATAACGATTAGAAAATCATCTTTAGACCGTAGGTTCCGTCGGTGGGAGATAAATCGTTCGCAATGATAGTAAAATTTAAAAAAAAAAAAAAAAAGAAAAAAAGAATGTATGGCGGGAATGGACTTAGACGCGAGGGTTATTATAAAAATTCAAGTAGGTATCTATAGGGTGGTTTTCAATACAGAATGGATGAGAGCTAGTGTCAGGAGGTCATGGCGAATTATTTTTTTTACATGCACACGGCCACACACATTAAATTTTCAGGGATTCGATCAAAGTGTTTAGCGGTTTTTTCGTGTGCGTAGATCGGAACGTAGATTTAAGTAATTGCGTTCGAACGGTTAACCTTGGTATCGGTTAACGATGTGTAGCTCGTAACGCGTACACGGAACAACATATAAAAAAAAAAAAAAAACAATGAACTTCATCGGGTGACAGTACGAAATTTGTAATAATTACCAACTTAAGAATCGTATTTTTGTATGAAACAGTAAATCGCGTCGTGTCGCCGGAAGTCGCGTCACGGCGCTTACCTATTTCAATATTGCATTGTGAATGAACGTTTAAGCGAATTACGAATTTCGCTAGTAAAACTAAATATTCTTCATCCATTCCCCTTATCGCCCGCCCTCTGCTATCGCGTAGCCATACTAGCCGCATGATTTCCATTCGAAATTATTTTAACCCCTTCCGGTCGTCCGATTTTAAATTTTTGTAGTGAAATTCAAAAATTAAAAATATATATACATATATATATATATATATATATAAACGGACGTGGATCCTATTGACAAAAGAGTTTACTCCGATGTGAAAAGTGCGCGATGCTTTTTTAAAAAATAAAACCCACATCCAAAATTGCGATAAGGCGTCGTGCAACCTACTTGACTAATCAGTGGGCTAGTGCTGGGAAAAATTTGTGAAATTTTTATTTCCTCTTGCTAATAGTTATAAGCGATCGCGATCAACGTCGCGAGTACAGCTAGAGGCGTCGTTACGCGAGAACGCGACCTTGAGGCCGAATTCGAAAAATCGGCGACACGATTTTTCGAGTGTTAACAATATTTTCTTTTTTTTTTCCGAAAAAAAAATAATTGTAAATAGGAGAGTACAATAACTGCCGAATGAGCTCGAGCGTGGAACAGAATGACGGCTGATAAGATGACGCTTTTTTTTTCCACGTCATTTTATTTCCGCGATCGAGAATCGCGCGGCATCTCTATCGCGAAGGATCTTCGAAGCGATTGGTTGAATCGTTTTGTCGGTTGTTGAAAATTGAGAAAAAGAAAAAAGGCTGCTTCTACAAGATTCACGAAAACAGCCATTCGCAAGATTCCTCGTGTTTATCCTGGTTGTACAGACGTATCTTATTGTGAAATCGACGTGATCTTTGCATCGAGCGTTCAGAATACATATATATATATATATATATATATATATATATACATATAAATCTTTCTCTTGACTCTTATCTTTAATACCAATTACGTATAACGATTGCATTTCTTTACGATGCATTTTTATTTTCATTCCTCCGAACTCTTAACAATCTCCATTTGTCACGCTGTCGCTCATTCCTGTCTTTTTTTGGCATTTTAATTAATCCACCCGATCGCACCTCCTCGCGCGGCTCTTATCGATAACGTCGATCGACGATCGGACGATTTCACAGCAAAGCCACGTGGGTACGCCTGGTTAACAATAGACGTTCGTTTTAATGAAGATTACTGACGAATCACAGAATACTGTAACACTATATATTTTAGTAAATGAATTTATCGATCGTAACGCGTAGAATTACTGTCGCGACCCTAATGCAGTTTTACCTAATTACGGTGTAGTCTCTAAGTGAAACATAATTGCTAGTCCCTAAATAATATACGCGACGAACGATGTACGTTGAGAGACGGATAAATAAGCAAGTAAAATGGACAAAGTGAAGGAAGGAGGAGGAAAAGAAAAAGGAAGAGCGAAAGAAAGAAGAAGAAACAAGAGGACGAAGAAGCGGTATATAGATAAGAAGATGACAATTGCCATTTACAAATATATATATATGAGGAGAAGGAGTAACGTACATCTAAATGAATCTATATAAATAAATATATATATATATATTATATACGTATAATTTAAAAAAAATTATATATATTTCAATAACGATCGCTATTATTGATTATTACGAACTATTATGATTATCATTGTCATGGATTATTATCTACGAATAACCGTTATATTACCTAAGCGAAGCGTCATTACGATTTTGATTATTCTACATTGTTTTATATATATATAAAAAAAAAAATTTATTCGTTTTAAGAAAATGAAAAAAGAAGCGATAACGCGTATTTCAATATCCTGCGTCTCGCGACGTAAGCGTGCGGCTCGATGGGAAAGTCTCTTGTGTCCGATAAAATACTTCGCTGTGAAAAAAAAATGACAGGCATTCGCGAATTGATTTTTTATTAATCGAAAAGGAAAGGGGAAAAAATATATATATACATATAAAATTTTAATTTCTATTCACACCCTAAAAATCCATATAAGCATACAGCATATCCATAGGGAGTCTAGCGGATAAAATAAATTTATTGCGCGTTCCCGCAATTTTCGCCACTTTTCCTTCTTTCTTTGATCTTGGCGAACGATAATAACAATAATAATCGCGTTAAAGTGCCTCGCGCGTCAACACTCCGTTTTACTGCTCAAACGTTTAATCGGCGATGCGCTTTGCAGATCTCGAACGTTCTGCCGAACGCATCGTTTACTGATCTCATCGTTATCAGTGTCGAAATATTTTTTTTTGACTTTCCGGGATGCACGACGAACGTCATATTTTTTCATATCGCCGAGCAATACGTTCTCGTCGTACCCGTGAAATTTTGAGGACGCTGAACTTTAGCCATCGCCCCCTATCTCCCCCCTCGCCCCCTCCACCTCCTCCCCCCGGATCCAAGAAACGAGAGAAAAAGAGGAAAAGCTGCGAGAACTTTTAATATTATGTTTCTAGGAGCGTCCAGGTATATAAATATATTCAGCATATATGTATGTACCTATATATGTACATATATGCTCATGTATTATTTTAAGAAAGAATAATGCCCCGGGTGATTGCGTCATAATTGCCGATACATACGTACATACATATGTATATATATATATATCCATATACATAGATATACAATCGCATATATATATATATATATATATATATATCAACGTCGTCACTTAATTTTTCGTTCTGTGAGGACGAAAAGTCGATCTATATTACGTAAATTTCTACATCACTAATGTACCTCTCATGTCTCATAGTTTAAAATTAGCCCCCTGCGTTAACCATTTTGAAAATACGATCGTTCGTCGAAGACCTCTCGGTACCGTTGTGTATCTTATTATGGATTCGACGGGATCCTATTTTTTCCTGCGAGGTTCAGTCGCGAATCGGCGAACATCTTCGAGGACGCGTCTCTAATCCTCCTGGAGTGTTACTTCCTGGGTGAATCGAGGGGGGGGGTTAAGACTGATTCAGCAGCACGCAAAGGCAGGCCGATGTATTTTGTAATTATACCTACTGTCATTATTTGTTTGTAATTATGATTAATGACGAATTTGTTTTTAATAAAAGGCAAGTGCCATAATGAGATTGTCTTTTATTATATTTTGTTATAAGTTTTTTTTTTTTTTTTTTGGTTGATAATTTATCGGAAGGTGACAAACGAATTTGACAGACCAATAGGGCGGGTAAGAATATAATTTGACAAAATTATATATTTTGATCAAGAAATCTTCATTTTTGGGATACTGCGAGATAGCGTGGATTCTTGTTACTGAGTAGATTTTTCGTGGATTTTGGCTTCCAATGATGTTTTCGTTGGATTTACGTAAGTCGATGTTAAGTCGGTGCGGATCGACGTCTCGTACCTTAAGGCTGTTTCCATTACGTTGCTACCGAATTTCGCGAGGAAATCGTAAAATTCGTTTTTGTCCTTTAACGGGCATGGGTCTTTTGATTTGGTCTTGCTTTCCGTGCTGGTGTCGTGCTGAATCTCTGAATCATCCGACACTTCGTGGACTATGTCGATTATCAGGCTTCCTTTGGAGATTTCGGCCGAGCCTGTTGTATCCTTTGATTCTGGCTCTCCGGATCTATGCTGGACCCTACGGGAGACTGGGAGGTCCGTGGGCGATGACGTCATAGGCATTGGATTGAGCTCCAGGGACGAGATTGACGGGTGGTAGTGTCTGGGAGATGAGGCGGAAATTGGAATTGATTTCGCGAATGATATCAATGGCGGTGTTATCATGGTACGTGGGTACGGGATTTTGTTTTTGAACAAAAAATGTTTCAGGCTATTTAGCAAGAGAAATTTGTTGCTCTTGTCTCTGGCTGCGTCTTGTCGCAGGATTTCACGCGGGGATTCAAAATCGTCGTGGACGAGCGGAAAATATTTTGGACGCGCTAAGGAATCGTCCTGGGTCCTGGACTGACCGGATGGACCGAGGGAGTACGATTTGGATGCAGGACGGTGGGACGTTACGTCATGTCCTGCTGGATAAATGGGGGAGATCAAATTTGTGCTTCTTTGAAGCGTAAAAAATTCACGTGGACCTGGTAAAAATTTTGTCGTTGATAGTGGTGGCTGTTTTGGGGTTTCTGATTTGTCTTGCTTATCTTTGTCATCCTGTTGTGGATCCTCGGAGAAAATCGTGGGTTTTTCCTGTTTTGTATCCACGGTACGTATATCGCTGTAGTCAAAATCGGAATCCTGGATCGCTGGGTCATGCTTTTCGGTGTCATTCTTTATCGCAGGATTTTGATATTTTGGATCGATACTTTTTGAGAGTGTCAATCCGAGGGATTGATCGTGGTGATTATTTTGTAAGGTGTCACTTTGATCTTGATCGTTTGTCTTGAACGCAAATTTTGTGGGGTAACTCGAAGGATTTATTTGATCCTTGAACAGAGAATCTACTGTATTTTGCTTGGGATTTGATCTTCCGTTCTCGTAATGTATTTTACGATCTTGGCGCGGTACCAAGGATTCCGATTCGTCGGATGGTTTGGGAATTTCCAAAATTTTGAATCCTGAGTTTTTTGGAAAATTTCGTGAAATCTTTAACGGTTCGGAGTCGTCGTTCTTTTGACCGGCAAAGGATATCACTTCGTAACCCGAATGACTCAATCTCATTGGCGGTACTGCGTTTACCTAAATTGGAAAAATATGTGGAAATTGAAATTTTATGTTTTAGTTGATTTTAATCTTTTTTTATCGTCTTACCAATAGTCCCAAGGACAGTGTTAATATCCATTGTAGTATCATGATTTAAGATTTTTTTTTAATCCAGAAAATCCCAACACGATCAACCTCACCTTGTAAGAAACTTTACCGTTATGTGATCGCTACTGCCGTGCTGTGCTATTAGCAAATTATTAATTCTTTTTTTCTTACCAAATCCCATAAACATTCATTTCTAATGCATTTCTGGAAATTTACGATCGTTACCGATAACCGCCTGTAATAATTTTTAACGCTCGATACGATTACCTTATCGGACACAATACGATTTTATCGTTGGGAAGTTAGCGTCAAAAAATAAAAATTTGTATGTTTTTAATGCCTAAAAAATTGCTAATTCAATGCTCCTGACGATTTCCTAATTGCTCCGCTGCTATTATACAAGTATTAAACAATATTCATTAAAACCAGAAAAATATTGTTTCTATTGCTATTCGAAAGAACCAAGCAGATTTTTATACGAATTTCTTAATGATCATTTGCTCTGAATTTGATCCATTTTGCTTCGCGATTTGTTTTTAATTTAATTAAAGTATCTTTGAATAACAAGTAAAATTTGATTTACACTTGCCCGATTACAAACACACCTAGGACAGGTGCCTTCGAAAATTTAAAGCATTGGATAAAGCTTTCCAAATGTTACTAAATATTATTGGTTTTTGATTTACTTTCGAAATTTATTCAAAATACAAAATTAAGGTTAAATCAAAATCTCGTAAAATATACGGAGTAGATAAAAATTGAATTGAAATTGTAAAATGTCGAAAATAAATTACGCTCGAATTGGAATATTAATAAATAAATTAATTAATAATAAAAGGTGTTTATTAAAATAATTATTTAAAACGATAAAGTTAGATATTAACACTTGCAAATCAGAAATTCTTACCAAGAATATTTAGAAGTGCTGGAAGTTACCCAACATTGTGTGCGCACAAATTCTTCGCGCAGGACTCGTCTGGTGGGAGGAAACCAAAGAGTGGCGGAAGCGTTTAACGCACTGATCTTCTATGCTGATCTCTTGGAAGAAAACACTCTTATTCATTTTCAACTTTCTTCTTTTCCTATATTTATTTCTAGTTACTATCTTATTTCTTTATCGTTCTTTATTTGCTTTCTAATTTATTATATTATTATGTAAAGTCCTGCGTGTGCTTGTGCTCTTCGGTTTCCTCCCACTCGACGAGCCTTGCGCGACGGATCTGCGCGCACACATTTTTGAACAACTTCCAGTACTTCTGAAAATTCTTGGCCAGAATTTCTGATTTCTAAGTGTTAGTATCTAACTTTATTGATTTAATTAATTATTTTAATATTCCAAACACCTAATTTATTCATATTTCAATTTGAGGGTAATTTATTTTTGACATTTTACAATTCCAATTCAATTGTTATCTAGTCCGTATATTTTACGAGATTTTAATTTAGCCTCAATTTTGTATTTCGAGTAATTTTCCAAATTAGAAATACCCAGTAAATGCTTTGGACCTTAATTCTTTCTCATAAAAAATTCCATTTCTTGGTCCACCAAAAATTTACCGGATGAAATAAAATTAGAAACTCTCGTTACTCGTTGAGTAACTACGAGGTCAGCTCTGCACCAATTGCTTCTTTGTTATTATAACAACGTGTAACAACCTTACATAAATCATAAGTCCAAATCGCTCAGATACCAGATAATTTGTGATTCACTTCAATTCCCTATTGCTAATTGAATTTTTTATACATGCAGTAGTACCATGTTGAAAAAACTAAAGTTGATCTAATTTGTATTTCACAATGTAGAAAGAGTTTAGACATTTTGTCCGTTAGTAAAATGAAATTTTGGCACTTGAAAAATAGTCAATGACCTCTGGTTTCAACTTTCTGAAACAATTTTAGAAAATATATATGTATTGGTATAGGTATTTATGAATTTTTCCAAATTTTAGTTACCTCTGTGTCATCTGTACCAAAAGAACTGAAATACGGATCATTTGGATGAGAGTAACGACGATAATTAATAACGTCATTATCATTATCAGCATCGAAATCCATGGGGTTTATATTGGGTTCAAACTGAAAATGTACAATTTTGAGTAATAAATATTTGCTGTTATATTTTTATTATTATTCAATATTTTACCGTTGAATCATCATCATTTTTATTTTCTTCACGACTGGAGTCAGAAACTACTCGGCGACCGCCATATTCAGTTGTTCCTTCTTTCAATTTCAAATCAACGACGTCATTAGTTTGATTGTTATCATTGCGCTTATCATTGTCATTTAATTCGGAAGCACTTCGTTTACTGTCACTGTTAGTTAGTTGATCATCAGTTTCAATGGTTTTGTCAAGATCGCTAATATCCCGTCGATATCCAGTTTGCTTCGATGAAGTGGATTTGCCCAAAATTTGTTCGAAAAACGTTGACCAAAATATTTTCATAAAAGCATTGCACGCAGGATTTGAATTTTCAACTTGCCTCGAAGGATAAATAACTAAATTGTACGTTGGTATATCGTTGGGAATTGCAGGTCCGTCGTTAAGAAATCCTTGAGACTGATAAATTCGAAAAAATCATGATTTTGGAAGAAAAAATATTGAAAAATTTGTATCAATTCTTACTCACGTAAATTACATACGTATTTCTACTATCAGTATTCTTCGATCGATGACTTCCTAAAACGGTCTGTTTAATTTTATAATTAATTAATTACATCTCATTGATACTAAGAATTTTTATTTTTGATTTTTTTCACTGACTCACGTTCAACCTCCAGACTATCAAATTAAAGCCAATGAACAATACCGAAGAACGTGCCATACTTTTAAAATGAGTACCTCTAACGAAATTGCGTAAGTGATGCAGATCATCAGTCATTATATACGTGCCATGAGGTATAATTAATTCAATTCGTGTCCTTTCATAAATCATTATAAATTGAACTGTCCAAGCTGGTCCATTGTTCTGAGATTGCTCTCAAAATCACAAAAGGGACCGAATAATTGAGAGTCACCTTTAAAATCATAAATTCTTTATTCGACAAATTAATTTGACTAATACAGATTGTTATCAATGATCAAAAATATTCGTCCATGTCGCGATTATTTTGAGCACGATGCGATATGCCTATTCCACTTGGTTCTATATTTTTCTTCTTATCATTTTTATTCTTACCAGTTTACAAAGCATCATCGTCATAATCATCGTCCCGTGTTTCGTGAATAAATCGATGATTATGACGCCTAGCGTTTATACGCTCATGATAAATTGGCCTACTGCTGTTCCTATGTTGCAAAATTATAATTCCAGCTCTTCGATAATTCGCAATTGGATTTCTCTGAACATCCTGGTTCGAAGCTGGTGCCTGGTCGTCACTGAAAGTCGTTCGTTTTATCTGAATCATAAAATAAAGTACAAATTATTATTTTGAAAAAAGATATTCAAAATCATTTTTTTCCCCTTCCTACAACACCTTTGACTGATCCGCGTCTGGTATCATAGAAAATTTGCTGGTATTATCAGCTAACACAGGTTTCTTATCGTCGTTTTCATAAGCAACCTCGGACTCTATTCGTTCTGATTGATGCCCAAGATCAGTAAGTTTCAAATCATCCTTTACGTTACCGTTGGCTTCGTCTGATTCAAAAAAGAAATTATTTTATTAAGATCTATATTTTACAGTATCGTACACGTATCCATCATACTACCAGATGCTGTTGGAGTATCGTTTGACAGCTGCTCGGAATTCTGTTCGGATTGTGCGGCTTGTTCATCCAAAACTTTGGCTACTGCATTCGCTACTGCCAGTGCAATTGCATCGCTAATTTCCTTTGCCATTGACTCTGTGATGTCCAGACTGGCGTCAGCTGCTACGGAAGCTATCGAAGCCGCTTTGGGATCAGCCTCTTTCTGTAACAATCTACGAAACTATCTCCCGAGATGAATCTCTTGTCGGACAAGAATTCTTTTTACTCACTTTGTATGGTCCATTATCGTTTCTCGAAATCGGATCCAAGTGACGCCGAGCTGCTCTCGCGTCCCCGTGCAAATTCTTACGTGCGAATGCAGTGTTAGCATGAATCCCTGAATTCCCCTGTTAGATTAATATTAACGTGAAGTTTTTATAATTTTTATAATTTTTTCTTCAATTAACTTACACAAATTACCAAAACACTTAATGAGAATATCAGGATCGATTCTGGACCCATAACTACCGTTTACAGCTTCTCTTTCGACACTATGCATCTATGTTTTCGGTAAGTATTTTTATACAGCTTCCACGGAACGTTGTACAATTTTCTATATCAGCGTGGGCGAATTGATGATTCGCAATGGTGTGCATGTTGTTTGACACAATTTTTATGTCGGTTGGAGAATTTATGAATTTGTATTTTCTATTTTCAAAAATCAAATATTATCTTAAATCAATTGAAACTTTGAAGCTGACAAATATTAATTATGATTCACTGTTCTTCATTAAAAATCTTTTTTAAACTTGCCATCGTCATTTATAATTTCAGGCTTCGATACGATAATCAATATTTTTACGGGGCACGAGGGAAACACTTTTATGGGAATTTATTGGAGTACAAAGGGCGATATATATATATATATATATACACACATATATATATAATCAAGAAAACTTGTGAAATTTTGCTTATCAACACATTCGTTTTATTTAATTTATTTTCAAATACATTTTCGTTCTTCTAACTTCGATCAGGAACAATATTTAAAATGTTTTAATTCAACTATTTTTGTTCTTATCTACAATTGGTTCATATCTCTCAAATTTAAGCATCGGCCATCAACGAGTAACTATCCGAATCACGTTGAGCTGGAGCAGCGGCAAGATAGGAACGTCTCGATATAACATTAGTATTGATGTTCTGATTTTGATTGTGATTTAGATCAGTTGCCATTGAGCCACTATAGGGATAATCGGGTTTACTCGGAAATATTCTATCAAGATTATTATACCTTCCTCGATTCCTCTTAAGTTTCCTTAACCTGTAACCCCTTTGTTGTGATCCGTCAGCAAGTTCACCGTAATTCCGAAGTAGAGCGTAGCCCGTCCGTTCGTTACCATCATCCTCATTATCTCCGTAAGCCTGTCGATCGGTAAATACGTTTAATGTTATTCATTATTTTGATATTTAAATCCATAGATTAAAAGTTATTCAATTTTCACTCACCCTCTGTACTGGCGCTTCACCGCCCAATAAATTTCTTTTAGCAAGGCTGATAGTGTTGGTATTACAATTATTGTTTGCATTCCCGTTGATCATACGTTCGACCTTTGTTAAACGTCTGAATAAGTTGTCAAAAGCGTCATCGAGAGTTTGACAATTAATAAAGGACGTCAAGATCTATTGAGGATTTAAATATATATATATATATATATGTCAATAAATTTTTAAGAATTTTTGAAAATATATCACGTATACTCACGAACGCCCATGACATCCAAACAAGTACCATCTTGGGTGACATTATAGCGTCTATGGAGAAAATTCGTATGAATTCCTTCAGTGAGAACCGAGCTAGTTATATGCTCGAAATTCGTCACAATAAAAAATTGAATCGAGATTTCCTGTTGTAATCTTATGAATTATTGACAATTCCTTTACAGCTATATAGATATATTATTATAACAGCCAACTGCGCAGTATACCGCTATAGTTAAATTGATAAAGATTAAATTTCGTTTGAAAAGCTAACACGATAGTTATCCGTGTAATTACAATTGCTAGGAAATTGGCTGGTGCCTATACATTCCGCGTTACATCGCACCATATATTACCCGAATGTCATTGGGAAATCACGATTTCTCAAAGTCCACTTTGGTATACAAGAAAAATATACTTTAACCCACGTATCGTACCAAGATCGTCGATTAGTTCGATCCTAAATACTTCAATACCGTGCAGATATTATTTAGAGAAAAGAGAAACAAAAGTAAAGATCAAAATTTATATTTTTTCTCAAAATTCACATGACAAGTGTATCTTTTTTCATTCACTTCAATCCAAAGACGCCTTAACAGCCCTGGCCAAGTCCTCCTTTAGTATTCGCATTTTCAGATCAACATATTCGTGACTATTTTTAGACACGAATAGTCCTCTTCTATTCTCATTTGCCGAATCGTCCCACGGTTTCTCCCTGAAGGGCACTTCCTCGGCTTCCATTATGCTCTTCAGGTCCTCCAGCATCTCCGAGACGATATTCCTAAACACGATTTCAGTATCTAGGGGATTTTCACGTAACGCATCGTTCGAGATGGCACTTCGCGCCACGTGGTCCAGCTGATGGGCAATCTCAAACGGCGTCGGACTATGAGATCCTCTTCTGCTCGGATTCGCTATACTCTCAACGATATTCTCCAATTCTCTTATCTTCACTTGAGAGTCAAGGGAGCGCCGATTTGGTTTCAGTTTCAAATGTTTCTCGATGACCTTCCATAATTCTTGAGCTACGGCCTTGGGATCGACGTTTACCAGGATATTCACATTTTTATTCTCGATGACGGTATCGCTCTTAAACAATAATATTTATCGGTCGATTAAAAAAGAAAAAAAAAAGAAAAAGGAAAACACAATTTATTTCATAAATCCCAACCTTCTGCAATAGTTTCGGCGCCTCCAAGTGACTCGTATCGGCTTGATCCTTCCTAACGACGTTCACGGGGCTTGGCTGTGTAATTTATCATTTTTGATATTTCTTTACTGATACGGCAAATCGCGCTTACGATAGAAAATTGATAGTCCGTACTTGCCCGTTTGTCACGGCAATGATCGCCAATAAAATCATCCAGTTTGACATGGTGAGTGATCTAAACAACGAGACGATCCGCGGTATCCATTAATCTGACAAAAGTATTACCGTCGTTTTATACCATTCTATAATTTTAATTATGAGGACGTATAAAATGTTCCTCTTATCGTTTCGTTTATAATTTCCGTTTTCAATCTCAACCCGACTCGCCGTGTCAGCTTCGATTGACACGCCACGATAATGGTACCTCGCTATACAACAGCGACCGGTAGTTCTCTTATTAAATGATGGAATATGAGTTGGACTTTTGGTGAGAGATTTCATTGACCAATATCTGTGTGTAGTCTAGTTCTTTTTATTTCCCCTAGCGGCCGCACACCTGTGGCTCGGTATAACGTTGGCCATCTTGAATACTGGCTACGGTCACGCCGAATCCATGAAAAACCAATGTGTCTCGCTGGATTCAATGCTCGCTGTTCGTCATTAGGTTTCACAATGGTTAATTAGTAGTAAAATAGTATTATTACTTTCTTTGGCTGCAATCGCGAAATTCATTTTGAATTATTACTATACAACAATGGCACTGTCCATCGTTCTGGATAATGATGTTATTCAGGTTGACAACGTTAAGAAAATGTTACGATTGGCTATAAGTATACGTAAAGAGCGTACGAGCTTGTCTTTTTATGAGAATCATTCGTAATGCTCACTCGTTTCTTGCTGATCGTCGTCACGACGGTGAGTCTAATAATTAAGAGGTGGATTGATTCGCGTTCTAATAATTTTTCTTCTTTTATACGTAATTATAGATTACTTGGATAATACCGATCAGTATTCAAGCTGTACGTATATATTTTATTGTTGAGTTAATATATATAATTTCTACTTTTTTTTATTATTATTTCGTTATCATTTTATTTTACTTTTTTTTACAGCATCAGTCGTCTCTCCATAAACGGCATAATGACGAAGTTCACAAGGTCAAGGTCGATCAGAATTTTGCTTCGAGATATGTAGTTGGTCGTAGATACTCTTCCAAAGAATCGCATCTCCCGCCAGTTTTTTACCACGAGGACATACCGCATTCTGCTGTTACGCCAGTTTGTTTAATTAATCGGAGGTACTTGTATAAGTCAGAAGAAATAATTTTTTTTTGATTTCAGCCGAAAAAACTAGCGTTCGACGTTATTTTGCGAAAACTTGAAGAGCTCGTCGCTCTAGTTAAAATGATTCTGAGGCGAAGTTTCGATAGAGATGAGAAGGATAAACGACAAAATCTTCGGAACATTCTATACAAAGTTGAGGATCCAAAACCTGGTGAAGTTGTGCCGGGAAAGTGGTGGCTGGGACAGGCCCGGAATACAGAATCCAACGAGAAATATAATACCGTAAGGAATTTTGAAAATATGGAAGCACGGGAAAGAGCGTTGAAGGGTATTTATCAGAGAAAATAACTGTTCGCAGGACTCCGCGGCTACTGAAATTATTCGTACTCGAATTCCCTACGAGGAGGATCATATTTCTTTGGTTAAAAGAATCCAGGCTTGAGGACGATGAGGAAACGCGAGCAGTACGAGATCCCAAGATGGCTCTGACCCCCGGACAATGAATGAATCAGAAGTGCATATAAAATGTGCGTCAAGAACGACTGCTGCAAGTTTAATAACATTTAGTTTTCTAATAAAAAAATTCTAAAAAAATATTCAATCTGTAAGCAGTCGTGCGCATCTACTATACATCAATCCGTTTCTTTTAATTCGAATCGTAAAAAAATGCTTCCTCAAGAAATTCGTCCAGCAAATTTCTTCGCTACGATTCTACGTATGTTTCGATAATGAAAATCTGTTGAATAAACGTCAGGATAGCCAGGAACAAGTATAGTGGCAAATAAATCATTCGTTTTTATGGCGACCCACGCGAATCGTAAATGATAACGTGACAGGCGGCCAACTGGTTGATTTTATTAAACTGATAAGTGGACCATGCACTTTCGAGGCAAGGTCATTGAAGTTAAGGAAGTGGGAGAAAAAAATTATTACAAGTGAAATGCAAGATTCTTACGCAAAGGCGAACTTATGTCTCAATGAAATATAGTCAGTTTGTGATTTGATTTATTGGAAATAGGTAGTATCGATCTCAGATATATTTATTGGCAAATATTAAAAATTTTTTTTTTTTGGCAATATTTAAACTCCCTACTAGGTTCATTCTCTTGCTTCTCCTTTTCGGTTCTTCAACTGAACTTTCGGTTTTGAGGTGCCTTGCCAATCGCAAAGTATTGCCTAATCGCAAAATTTTACGAAAGTACGATCAAAATAAATGATCTTGTCCAATTAATGTCTAACAGTGCCAATAATGAAATTTTATTGCTCCCAGTTTCTTTTCTCATTTGAATAGAACGATAGCGGCGACATCCAATGAAATTCTTGTTAATTCAATCCATAAATGATTGAGCCAATGTATTCTTATCAGCTTCTCCTTAAGCCGTGAAGTACTTCATTAAAGTTTAATCAACACTGTCATTACCTCATCGGTGATACCTAATTAAAAAAGAACACGCTTTTACCAGTGGAATTTCAAATAGGCACAAACATTTTAATTAAGCAGTAGGATGTGGAACGTGAATGAATTTTATTCGCGAAATTTATTTAAATCAACGTGTAGCTTATTATATATATTTTTTAATGCTGCAACGTCGTCAGAAAAGCTGTAGAACTTTCCTCTGTAGGCAAACACTGTCCAAAAGCTTCCAACAATAATGGCTCCGCTCTTATCGCCAGTTCGTAATCTTCGAAAGAAACTTTTCCGTCGTGATCAACGTCCAGTTTTTTTAATGCAAGTTCGGAAAGATCTCTGACGCCTTCGTCCGGATCCTCCTCGCCGGGTTGTTTGATTAGACAATTTCTGCGTGGTAGAAAAAAATTGATAAAAAAGTTTAATTTCAAAATCAATCTAAAAAAATTTTCAAAACTCACTTGAACAACTGAAACATCTCGTCCTTCGTAATGTATCCGTCGCCGTTAAGATCGTAAACCCGAAAACAAAATTCCATACGTTCCCTCAGACTACCACGTAAAAAGACATCCAATCCCATAATCCACGGTTCCAGCCTGATAGCACTTTCGTTATCTTTGTCCCAACAGCAGAACATACGTTCCACGAGAGTATCCTCGGTAATAATATCAAAGGTGTTATGAAGAAGTTCACGAAAGATAGTCCTGTCTATACCCTGAAAAAAAAATGATATTAAAGATTGAGAATCGAAAAAAATTTGGAAAACAAAGAAAGAAAAAGAATTTTAATAAGACAAAAATACTTCGATCGTCTGTACTGGTGACGGCATTCCGTTTATGGTGGTTACCGGTCCCACTTGTTGTCCAGGCGTGGTTATCAGTTTCCGATAAATTTTACAAAGCGCTTCTAATTCACTTCTGTCGTAAAAAAATAATTGTTATCCGATTAAAAAATTGTGTGTGGCAAGAAAATGGCTAAACAATTTTTTCGTTACACCTGGAGAACTTAGTCTTCTTCCTCAGCGTCTCGATGATCTTCGTACTGAAAGCTGCGCTCTTGATGCTTCCGTCGTCGGGCATCTTTTTACGACGTCTTCCGCCGGAAACGGTACCCGCCGAAATGTTCTGCTGCCTTTTGGATACTATGGAGACTTTCCGACCATTTGTCAGGAATATGGAAACGCTTCTCATCACCATAGCACCACCACGACCGCTTATGGGGGTCCTGCCGACGGCGCCGACGCCGATTTCATCCCCTCCTTGGTAGACGGCCGAAGATGGGGATGAACTTATTCTTCCAGCCATACCGCTAGGGATTTCGACGTTCGCTATGTTGGTAAGAGAGAAAAAGAAATTGTTTTTTTACTTCCTTGTAATACACTGACTATTCTCACGGTAGTCGCCCTTGGGACCCTCGTACACGTAACTGTACTGATAATCGAATTATCGATAAAACATGTTCATATAATTTTTTCCTTTGCCATTGGATATCCATGTGAAACTGGACACTGTATATATGAGACGCTTGCATAAGGGTAGATGAGGGATTCATTTTTCGTTTTCATGCAATTTCAAGATCGCGTGCTATAAAATTCTCTTGGACGAATTAAATAGTACTTTATGCGACGGGAGTTGCTTCATTTATAAGGGGGTTACTGTAGCGTGCTATTTGTTACCTAAGATGCTTAAGGGTGCGTCAACTATTTTTTAAAGGTGCGTGACTATACATTGGAATCGAAAAATCGTAACTTAGCGATTTTTCGTGTCGTATTAGTATTATTTTTTTTATTTCACCAAAGTAAAATGCAAATTGCTTCTTTTTGCAGTTAAAATAGCCTGTCGTGTCCGCAGTATATTACTTTCTATGAGTTATAGGTATACGTAATCCTATTACCAGTCTACGAGTTTCTTTATCGTCGGGATAAATTGCTTTTCAGAAACAATTTATTTTTGACTTCCAGGCCAATTATTTTCAAATGTAATATTAAGTCTGCAGAGCAGCAACGAATTGCTGTGCCAGATCGCATAGACTGAGTAAGTTTTTCTAAAATTTTATCGTGACTGCAATCACGGCAGGTACATTCGATACACAGTCTGTAATTTATATATTTTTCCATTGCAGGACTTTCAGCCTAGTATTAGGTTGGGGAATAAGTTCGTAGCGTTTTTATCAAAGACTTTTATTTAAAAACGCTACGAACTTATTCCCCGACCCAGTATATACGTGAAACTTTAGCTATGTAAGTTAAAACAGCCTAAATTTTATCTAGTTGTGAAAATATAGGTCCTCGCAAGAATTCACCCTGATGCACCCTGATCGATCGTCAAGAACAGCCCGTATCAGTTATACAGCATCTAATCGAGAGCGTCAAAGATCTCCAGTGGATCAATTGGTAAATTTTAATTGACCCGTGGTAAATCAAGTCACGCAAATCCTAAGAAACTTTATCGAAGAATTCACGCGATCCAGTCGATTAATCTGCGCCTGTCCAAATGATAGCCGGACGTGCTCGCGTGTTCGTACGGTCTTGAATAATGGGGGTAAATTTAGAAGGCCTAAATTCAAATTGAAAAAAATGCATCACAATGAAACAATGAATTTACCTGTTTTTCATTTAAAAAATTAAATGCCAGTTTGACTTTTCCTATGGTTGGTTTTGTTCACGAAAATCAAAGCCACGTTACAATTGCAACCCCCGTTCGATCTACCTGCTATAATAATTAATCGGGGTCAAACACCCTTGATACACTAATTTAAAAGTATTTTAGTTCAATTCATTCTTGATTAAAGGGTGACGCAACGATCGGGTTTTAAAATTTCTTCGAGATTGGTTTTTCCGTTTTGAATATCAATCAAGGTGTTCTTGTGTAATTATTAATGTTTTTGTACTGTTGCACAGACACTATTGTTATCATACTCGGGAAAAACGATTAGAAAAATGATAGTGGATGAATGGTAGCATTTGATATCGTAGTAAAAAATTACCCGATTGTCATGATAAAGAAATTAGATTTTCGAAAAATTTTCGTGCAGACCCAAACACGAGTATAAGGGTTGTAAAATAATAAAATTCTCAAGCGATCTGAATCTTCGAATTTTTTTAATCCATTGGATTTTGGATCTGTATCTACTTGTTACGGGTTGATGATAATTCCGCTATCGTGGATTTTAGTGAGTAATATTTTTGAAAAATCTTACCTTTCAAGGAGATCAAGTCGCGTCCGTTTTGACAAAGGCTCGGCAAGACACCTAGTTGTCAATGACGACCATTCTGTATCGATCAAACGTGTCAAGCATTTTCCCATCAAGAAGGGATATCATTTGGAGTATCACGTTGCTCTTGCGCATCATTAAAAGCGCGATGAGTCATCGAACGATACGTTGATTAAAAAAGCACAGTGAAATTGATAAAATAAAATTACGAAGAGGAGAAAAAAATTAATTTTGATTCTGGATACTTTTGAAAAAAACGATCTCCCGTGCCGATCTCTTAAATAACCAGTCACGTTTGCGTAAGTATACGCGAAGAATATGAATGAGCATTTTGATTTTTATTTTCGTTAACTGCAAGATCTACGATTTCGCGAAATCCTGCCGATACGAATAGCCTGCAAATGATTTTGGATTTTCCATTGTCAGTCGAACGTCGTAATTCGAATAGGTTTATGGGGCGAGGTCACGCAAAATCTTGATAGGCACGGAACTACCCTACGTTCTCGTTTCCATAAGTTTACCCTGCTTCTAAATCGATGCATATAAAGTGCATCGTGGTACAAAAGTTTTTATTACTCTTTCCCGAGAGCCATTTGTCCTCTGGAAACTTTGCTGGTCTCGTGACCCTAAAAAACATGTTATTTAAATTATACGTAAAGTATGACGCACGCAACTGCAGATTATCTCATCGCCATAATCATGCATCGGGAGAGATTAAAATTAGCATGACTTGAGCAAAGGACTGAGTCATCGAGATGATTGAAATGGATGGACCAGACAATTTTTTTTAGGAATTTCGAAATATAATTGGTACAACATTCTCACGATTCATGCATGTCTAGTTTTAAGGACGTCTGAGAGACATTAATAGGACATCCGTAAAGTGCAAATTGTTAGGTAAAGAAGAACGAGCATTGTCTATGGCAAATTTGAAATTTGTATAATTTTGAAAAAATTTATTCCACTGCAAATTATATGTCAGTGTCACGGATTTTAGAAAAATTCTTAATTACCTGTAACGCAAGTACCTTGTACTGTGCACGTAAAATTAGTACATGGTCGTCACAATGCCCTAGTCGGTAACAATATTTTTTTTTTATTTCCCAAACATCATTGCTGACGTTTTACGTTCCAATTGAGTAACTGTCAAAAATCAGTAGGGAACTAAAACTACGATTACTATCAGTCCTTGGCATTAGCACGTAATCAGTAATCAACGTAATGAAACGATGAATCGACGTTGCAGTTCGTATAAGATGTCAATAACATTGTTTCAAAAACCTGATACACACGTCTAAATGATTAAAACCCAAAATGCCTGGAGCTATAGAGAAGTTGGTTAATTAATTGTCATTGAATAATAATAAAAAAAAAATTCCTAAAATTAGAGCAAACGTACAAAAAAAAGTCTTGTCTAATTGTACTAAATTTTTTTTCAACTTCAATTAATCTTATTACTTGATCGGTCTTGCGTAATACGTTTTATCGTAAAGTCAATGTCAATTAATCGTTCTTGGTATTGAGCTAGTTTCTGTTACAGGAAGGTCATTAACGGCCGTTCAGATTCGATGATCAATACCTGCCTAATTGTTACGGTGAATGAGTGTCACGCGAGTGAAATTGAGGAATTTTTATTTTTTTCGTGACTTTCGAGTCATCGGCTGTTATCAACGTCATCCGTGATTACAATAAAAAAATCTTTACACTATTATTCCTCGTGTGATTACATGGCAAGATGTTGAATGAATCATTTCCGTTTGGATGTTTTCATGGGATTAGGTTAGGTTTCGATAATATCAACTAGGAACGACGCGTTTTGAAATTGATGATCTTTGAATCGATAGTGATTAACTTATTTTTAATTAGTTAGTTCATTTGAATTCGAAAATTAGAATTTATGGCTGGTACGTAGGGACTAGTTGGGTTTATTGGCAAAAAAATAATGGGAAGTCAATTAGGATCAATAATGTAAAAAGTTGAGTTATAAATAATCTGATAAATTAATAATTTATGATTTGGATCTGGTCTTGGTTGAATATAAATAGCCGTGGGTAATAATGTTTATTGGATTATTTATTATTCAAATGTAACGGGGGTCCATAAGGTTTCGTTCTAAAAACTTCATAAGATGAATTATATATATATATATATAAGGATATTGTTATTATGTAATTATTTAAATTTTATAGCATAGACAATTTTCGTCCTTGGCTCGTAGTCGTTGCGTAATCAGGATTAGACTCCAAAGATCCTACCGAAGATGACATCGAATGGTGCTTCCTAATTTAGAGAATGACTTATGAGTTGCCATGACATAATGAATTTTGCATAAATAAAAGTCAAAGAGGTACCTGCACAATTTTTCAAAATACTTTCGTATACGTCCCAATTGATTTTCAGCATCGATCATCATATCGATCAATTGGTCTCCGTGATTTTTGGAATCAACAATGTCATCCTCCTCTGCCGACTTATCGTGAGATTTGAAGAATGACGACGAAGCGTCATCGAATCCTGAAATAAGGAAAAAAAATTGCAGGTGTCAAAATATTTAAATAATTCAAAAACTCACTGGATTTCACGTGTCTCTCGTCGTTCTGTCGATCCTGATAGAACATATCAAAATCCTCGGTAGAATCCAAAAAGTCCTTAAGGCTGTTAACATTTTTCAAAATTTGTTTGTCCTGTGGTGATACGGAAGAATCCAAAATTCCATTGGTCTTAGTATCGGATATTTTTTCAAAATTGGTATCGTTCTCAGTCGAGAATTCCTTCATGATCAATTTCAATTGCTTGAGCCATTGATTCTGAAATTTTCAAAATTTTCAAAAATATTTTTGACACGTCCGTATTACGCAAAAATAATTTCTTTCAAATATACTTTTTAAAACTTACCGCACGTCGACTGTGATCCTTGGGATCGGCAGTTCTCTCGGCAAATTCGGCAAGTAGTTTTTCTAACTTTCGTCCTTGAGTCACGATAAATGGTTTTAGCTCCTCAGGATAATCAAAAATTTTTTTATTAATTGGTTCAAAGTCAACGATACCGGTTGACACGAATCCATTGGACTCTAACGACGAGTCCTTTGATTTCTGCAGGACCCCGGACTCCCAGTATTTACCTGTTTTATAAAATACACTATTAATTTATAAAAATCCAAATTTCCCAACGTTCCCAAAATCTTACTTGTTTCCTCCATACCGGAAGGCAGAAGCGAGCGACAATCGATCTACGGAAACACAATCTCTTAATCGACCATTAAAATAATTAATATAACTTAATTCCATCAGCCGATATTCTAAACTCACCCCCACTATCAGAACCGCCATCATGATAACGTACACCATTTTCAACGACGATAATTCTAACGACGATCAATTTCTTATATGAAGCTACACCAGGACCTCCCTATCGTTTTATAGAAGCCAGCTGTGCGAATAAAGACATTCTGGTATGCTATGTTTTGCATAACAATCTTGAAAACACAGGATTTCCCATAGCATGCATACAGGACGTTACACAAGTCTGTTGCCAATTTCAAACCACGCATGTTGTTCGAATTGCGATACACTGACTCATATACCATACAAGCACAGCTATACGTACGTTAGTACATAACAATTGGTCAGCCAAGAAAAAAAAAAATCGTAAAAAAAAAGTGTATCGAGGATAAATTAAAATATAAAAAAAGCAATATTGTAATGATAAACGTTTATTAAACAGTTACACAAAGCATGTTTAAACAACTGTTACATAAATAAGCATTACGAGAAATTATCTGAACGATTTCCCATAATTAAAATCCTCCATCGTGGACAAACAACGTTTAGCGTCCGTATCTAAAATCATATAAAAAAAAATAATTTATACTGTTCAAAAATTTTTTTAAATAATCAATCCAATAACAATTACCCGTGTCCTTGGCCTTGCGCGCTCGCCTTTGCATTTCCAAATCCACCGCCACTGCCGCCAAGAAGTCCTCCGTTAGAGCCACCGTATCCGCCATGGCCACCTCCATATCCACTATTTCCGGAAGCATAAGCGGAAGACTGGGCGCCGGAATAAGCTGAACTTCCGCCAGCTCCAGCACTGGCTTTCGAATTGGAAGATGCTCCTGCACTAGAACCTCCGAAGCCTCCAAATCCTCCACTAGCTGACCTGACTTTCCTTGCGGCTGAAAAAGTAAAAATTTCATATAACAAATTCCTGGCTAAATTTGAAAACCGCATTAAAAAAGTTAAACGTTTATCCTTACATGTAGCATGACCGTGTCCATCGTTAGCAGTATGATGTCCGTCGGATCCAACTTTGTGTCCGTCGTTCGGGGTATGTCCTTCTGCCTTGTCCTCCTTTTGATGTTGTGCTGAAAATTTTTCACCGTACAATTAAATATGAAAAATTTGAAAAACAATTTTTTTATACTCACCCAAAGTCTCAGGTAGAGCCACTGCTACTGCAGCCAGCAGTGCAAGTACGAGTAAGTGTTTGAACATTTTTGACTAATGCTTGTTGCTGTACGTAGTGAAGAGAACTGTTGTACGACTGTCGAGCATTGGCCAATTTATAGTAAATGTCTGCTGTATTATTTGCAGCACTACTTCTTTTTTTGTCAATGCGATCCCAGGAACCGCCAATTCGAAGAAGGGGAAGCCTGAGTAGTTGTTATTGTTTTGATGAGCATGATCGATTTAGTGTAAATGACTATAGGTGAATTCTGACATTTGCATGTAGTGTGTTCGATAAACACTTACACCATAGTATTACGTGAATAACTTCGGCCTTTTCGACAGTTTTTTTTTTTACGGTCAGTTATATAATTATACTGGACTGTCCAGTATTGTGGCTTCCTTCTTTTTATTCATCTCTGGGTACAGCTCGCATTGGTTCGAGGAAATCAACAAGAACAATAGTTACGGATTGTCTAGCATTGTGCCTTCCTTTTTTTTTATTCATCTTTGGGTACAGCTCGTATTGGTCGAGGAAATCAACAAGAACAATAGTTACGGCTCAATTGGCATACCTCAGGGACTTCCATTTGTGGATCAAAGAAAACTTCCTGTCAACGTTAATTGCGTATACGTATTAATAGGATTTTTATAGGAAAAATGTATCTCTGATTATTTAAATTATATAATTTTTTTCACCTTTTTCTGAAATATCTATTAGCCAGTTTTTTAGTTTCATTATATATCATTTTTTATAGAAGCTTTTAAGGTGGAACATTTTTTTTGGAATAACGGTACCCTCTAGAGGTCACGAGTCGTGTATTTGCTCGGTAAACTTTTTTATTTCTCAGTCTCAATGATGACTGATGGACAGTATCGGTCATCAGGAGCGATGTTTGCGCAGAACGAATCGTGGTTCATGGTCGAAGCTTACGGCGATGCTGGAACCGACCAATCACGTGCCGAACTATAGTTTCGTATTGTATATTATACTATTTCGAGTATAGCGTAATATAGTATAGTTATAGCCTTAACTAATTTAAAGATCAATGTACATTGAAATTAGGACGGGTTATGTTCGATGCTGCTTGGTAGTTGTAGATTTATCCTGGCAAGAAGAGGATTATAATAAAATTTTTGAAAATTTTCTTTCAGATAACAAATATTGTCTGTCGATAAACTTTATTGTATAAAAAACTTAACTCAGTCACATAACACTTAGGAATAAGAAGGTGTGGCTATTAATGAGGGCATTAATAGTCTTTTGATTTTATGGTTTTTGATCACGCTGTAACTTGACCTTGTTAAATTTCCTTTTTTTTCCATTTTTTTTTTCCTCTCTCATCGCCCGTAACCTCCAGCTCTGTAATTAAAATATTTCGTTAATTTTATGTCAATTTTACGAATTACTTTTTTATTCATAATTTTTTTTATTTACTCAGCATTCGCGTTCGAACTGGCGAATGACGCGCTGCCGAATGGTGTATTAAATGAGGCAGCATTTGCTGAACTTTGAGCGTGAGAGTTTCCACCTCCTTGAGGGTATCCACCATAACCCCCGAAACCTGGTCCTCCACCAAAACCTGGTCCTCCACCGAAACCTGGTCCTCCACCGTAACCACCATCGAATCCACCATATCCGCCATATCCGCCATATCCACCACCATAACCATATTTTCCCCTCTTATGGTGGTGTGGATCCGGTTCAGCAGCCCTAATAACCCTCACTGGGACAGCTTCAAATTCTATAAAAAAAACAGTTCAAAATTAAAGAATAATCTTACTTAAAAATAGTAAATTAAAAAATTTCCATAATTTAATAGATCCGATCATCTATGGACACTCGAAAATGTGAACTGAATACGACACGATGATCAGTTAGAAAAAAAAAACATAATAATCAGCAATTTACGTAATCACTCAAAGTAGCAAAAAAGTTTTTACATAAGCATTATTTTTGCCAATACCCAAACAAAGGATATCGTCCGAAAGTCCAAAGACGTCTGATTCGAGTTATCTTATAGGTACGTGTCTTAATGTTGAGGTTAGGATCTGTATGTTGATCTAAAAAAACGTTTTACCTTAAATACCATAAATTACAAGTATGTGAAAAAAATTACCTTCGTTACCAACTTTTATGGTAGGATAACCAAGAGCCACAGTGGCTATCACCAGTAACACAAGCAATGATATGATCCTCGCCATTATCCCTCTTTGCAATTTTGATATCAAAAAAAATTCTCAAAGACTGGAAACACTGTCTGCCTTGGTTCACTCGACTTACAACTCCAAACCGAAGAAATGATGTCTAACTATTCAGTTAGGCTTTACTTATATAGGGAATCGAACTCAAACTGTTTGAGGGGGACCTGTTTCGTCCCACTTACGCACGTATAAACCGTGTGCAGCTTATACCGAGTCCACCACTTTGCTTCCTAAAACATGTCTTCTTATTAGCATGTTTGTTGGGATTCTCCATGCATATTTAAACGAGTTGACCATGAAAAAAATAAACTGTAGGAATTTCCGCATTTTGTCATTTTTTCGTTAACGTCCGACCGAGAGAACCTTCGACCAACCTTGTGAAACGAAGATCCATTGACTCGCGTGAAAGTCTGTCTAATTAATACAAATATAACCTGTGACGTACTATTTTCCAAAGGAAGTAAATAAACCGCTTTGATAACCATCTGGGAACCCCCGAACTCTCTATCGTGAGTCATCGAACACAAACCGATTAGCGGTTCAGTCCGAAACCTGTTTCACGTTGGATTTCTGCTTTACGTTCTACTACTGTCATCCGTAGCCACAGGCAATATTATCGTTTAGACTTTGCTGTCGTTAGAAGCGATTTGATTTATACTTAATGGATTTCTTTATGCGAGTCTCCAATGGCTTCTTGAGTGCCGAGATAACGTACTACGTCAGCTGGAGTTGGAATTTCTAAAAGAGTCAATTGGGAAATTTGTGAAAATTATTTTGGGTTTTATTACACGTGTCGTTACTTTTTTTAAGTGTTTATTCATGATTTTTATAAATTTAAAACAGTCGTTTTATGGATTTCAGATTTCATTTGCATAATGCATATGGCTATTCTGGGAATGCAGGACATGCAGAACGTCTGGGAAATAAATCGACTTAATATTTACGAGTAGAAAAACTTAAAATCATGCACGCTCCGGTGATTCTTTTTTCTCGGGATTTCGTTGAACGTTTCATTGTTGGTTATATATGGAGACACGGGTTAAGGATGGTAGTGGGTGAAATGACGAGAGAAAAATCATTGATCCGAGATAATTGATTTTTCCTAGGAAAAAAAGTAATGCCAGATGACTTTATCATTTTAATTATAATATTATTATACAAAATTGACTATAATATAATACTTTAGTACAGTGTAATGATTCATTGTTCAATGCTGGTTGACTGTGGGTAAACTTTGAAATTCGCTATCAGTGCCGCGAGCATTATTGCGTCTCACTCTTTTGCCTGAAGATAAATAGAGACACAACGATATTCGTTAATTGTATGTGTACCAGGTTATTCAGTCCAAACGCACCACCTGAACATGGTTTTACCATAGGACTCAAATGGGCGGGCTAACTTCAGATGGTTGAATGACTCTGTTGTACGTAACCCATATATGGAATTACCAGTCAGCTCAGGCAGGATATGGTAGCTCCGGTCATCTTTGCTGAACTGTCATGTGACGAACTATCAGTAAAAAAGAAAATGTTTCGATGATCGTTTAAAAAGTGGTCCAAATTAATATGCCGACCAGGGAAAGGCATAGGTCCTTTGATTTTTTTTGTTCTTATACCTTGTATGAGTGCGAGAGAGACAGATATATCGAGACGTCGAATTTTGAGAAATTTTATGTAATTTGTTAATTTTTTTATTTCTTCATGCCTTATTCAATTAATTGTAATATAAGTAAATTTTTGAATTATAATTTTTGAAAATTTTAAGCTTTTGTAATTAGGTGGACCTTTTTTATTCTGGATCATTCTTTTTCTTACGAAACATACGTTTCTCGACAATTACCTTTTGCTAATTATACTACGTAGCTTTGTTTCGAATTAAATTATCATAGGTTTATGATAATTATATTTAATCCCTAGAATCAACTCTATAAAATAGTCCTACTTAAAGTAAAATTTTAATAAGTCCATTGTTGTGCACAATTTTGAACAATAATTTATTAATCAAAATATTCATACCTAACAACGTATATATCTAAATTGAGAAAGGAAAAACAATTAGTATCCTTCAATGACGAATATGCAACGGTTCGTCAAAAAATATTTATTCGATATAAAAACTAGAATAAAAAGTTAAATATTCTTTTCCATATAAACAGTCTAATTAAAACTTTACATTATTTCCTTGTGTAACAATAACTTAACAGTATGATTCAACGTCCAAATCCAAATCCAAATACAGGTCTCCCAAATCCTCCAAATCCAGGTCTACCATATCCTCCATGATAACCTCCGAAACCACCGTGATGATGTCCACCGTATCCTCCATGATAACCTCCGAAACCAACATGATGATGTCCACCGTATCCCCCGTGATAACCTCCGAAACCACCATGATGATGTCCACCGTGTCCTCCATAACCACCAAAACCTTGAAATGTCCAATAAAAAAATTTTTATGAAAAAATAAAAATTCATCAATAATAAAATAATGCTCAAATTACCTTGAGGATAAGCCGCAGCTATCGCCATTAACGAACAGATCAAAAATATTTTAAACATTTTTCCTCTCTTGCGTCCTTTGCACTCGAAAAAGTCAGACTGACTGCCTAATGGAGAACCCCAACTCTTTTATACCCTTAATCATCCTCTTCCGTAAAAAATTTTGATTATGATGATTATGACACGTTACTTTGAATAATTTGTTATTCTTTTTTCAACGCGTTTGTATATAACGTCGCCCGAAGCTACGAAAAAGAGTTCGCTGTCTATAATTCAGATTCACAATATCGCCGCATCTATTGACGAACCTATATAGATATACAATATATTAGTTACCACTAACAAAATTAAATCTTATTGTTCGTATCGACTTTTAAATAGAATAGTTATTAACGATCAAGATTAAAGATTTTCGAATTCTACGACAGAGTAATTCGTATTAATATTTAAAAATTGCGTGACCAAGGTTGATATGTTTTCGCAAGAGTTTTCTTCGAGTTGCACTTTCAGTCAATGCTAATATTTTGCATAAACTTCCCATTAAGTTGGCAGGTACACGACAATGAAATTTATTACAGTGAGCATCTACATACATGGTCTGTTCGTACTAACTCCTCGCAAGGGTATAATAGTATACGCTTCAATGAGTACGCGTCAAAGATTTCACAATGACTATCAGATTTATTCAATGAACAGACATATGTGTAAAAAAATTTCTTTCAGAAATAATTTTGCACTCATCGGATATCCCAGGAGATAACTGTAGACGAACGAGGGTTCTTTAGAAATAAAAATTACGTAATGCTTTAAAAATTTGTATTTAATTTTTCACAATAAATGCAACCATTCGTCACAATGGAATATTTTTAAATTAATCCATGTGTGCCATAAACAATATCATTGTTCAAATAACCCATATGGTTGCTCCAGCCGTTTGAACTTCATTTGCCGTAACTTCCGGCTGAGGCATATGCAGTAGCTGTTGCAACGGCACCACCTCCATGTCCAACGTACACGGGTCTGCTGTGATAGACGGGATAGACGGGTCTTTTATAATAGACGGGATAGACGGGTCTATATATTACATGATGTCCACCGTATCCACCTCCATAACCTCCATAACCTCCATGTATGTATCCCGGTGAACGACGCACCCTTGTGCCGGCTAAGGACACGTTAAAAAGTGAATATAAAATGAAATGAAACTTTGAAAAATTATATCTTGACTTTACCTTCGCCCGTAACTAACAATGCTGCCACTATGCAAACGAAAATCATCAATTTGGCGTTCATCTTGAGAAGTATGGAAAATTGACAATTCTAAAGATGCTTCGGCCGTGTCTTCGGTTGAACTACAGCGTTGCAGGCGATTCCACAACTTTTTATAGCGAATCGACGTATTAGCATATGATATTTAAGTAATTTTCATATTTTTTGTGTTACAATCGCCAGATGTTGCAATACACAGAAATCTGGTTCTTTAGCGAATATGATATTTTGGCGAAATATCGCTAAGAATCCGTATTGAATGCCACCTTGCCGTCTATGTTGAAGCTATATTATTTGGTTTGGTTTCTTGGTACCATTTAGATACGAATCGCTGATATTCTCGTCCAAAGAGAATAACTTTTTATGTATTTTACAAAAAGTAGACTTTTTTGATTTATGTTATTTATGGGCGCATCGAAATGTGAAATACCCGTAAAATTTGCAAAATGGGCGTGATGCCCAAGGCGATCCGGTTTAAATACGTGTTTCACGTATTACGAAAGTATTGTATCTACTAATTATAAATATAGAATAAATTATTGACTCACGACTTTTTAATACATTCATTAGATTTTTCCTTTTTCCTTTTAATACTTTTATTTATATATTTCAGCAGTTTAATATACAGGCTAACGACTTGCTAACAAAAGAATGTCTTCGTGGAGCCGAATGATCTTTTTTTTTCAAGATGCTTATCTAATTGTCGCGTCTACAATCTTCACAGGCTGGACGACGTGTTTCTCGACTCGGTGGAAAACTTTTACAGGATCTCTGCTGATGGCAAGTACAATGCAAGGGCCGGCGAGCATCGTGTGATACTTGAGGCTCACTTGGTTTCCTAGCTTTAGTATTAAGTAGTTTGGACATCGTTACTTCAGGCGATCCTTTTGAATTCTTCGTGACGCCAGAACGTTTTATTCTTCGGCGACGGGAGCTCGTCTTTGTTTTTTACTGAAACGAGATTAAAAATAAGAAAATAGGTACATTATGATACAAATGTGGAAAGCTGGTGATTCCTGACGAGTGTCACGTTTGCCGCCCGAGCAAAGCGAATCATATACTATTTTTTGCAACAATGTATAGAAAGTTCGCAGTATATGCATCAAAACGAAGCACGAAATGGTCGACTCTTGATGAGTTCAGAGTGCGCTCTCAGTTCAGAGTGCACAGTGTGGAAAATAGGTACATTATGATACGAATGTGGAAAGCTGGTGATCACTGACGAGTGTCACGTTTGCCGCCCGAGCAAAGCGAATCATATAATATTTTTTGCAACAATGTACAGAAAGTTCGCAGTATATGCATCAAAATGAAGCACGAAATGTTCGACTCTTGATGAGTTCAGAGTGCGCTCTCAGTTCAGAGTGCACAGTGTGGAACTCTGAACTCATCGAGAGTCGATCATTTCGTGCTTGTTTTTTGGTGCATATAAGTACTGCCAAATTTCGATACATTGTTACAAAAAATAGTATACGTGTACGATACAAGTGTGGAAAGTTGGTAATTCCTGACGAATGTCACGAGTAGGAATTACCAACTTTCCACGCTTGCATCATAATGTACTATTTTTGGATTTTTGTTAAAAATATGTAAACCCGAATATTACCCATTAGGTGAACCGCCATAGGCAGTGGCAACTGAGCTGGCGACTCCACCTTTTGCAGTGGAATAACTGTTAGCTATGGCAGTGACGGCGCCTGGCGGTGAACCGGAAGAACCAGCGCGAGCAAGACCTCCTGGAAAGCTGAAGACCATGGGGAAGAAGTTGTTCAAATTGGGAACGTATCCTTGACGACGACGATTTCCCTTAGGTGGTAGGAAAGGGATGATGGGCTCCTCGTCTTCGTCTTCGACGTCCTCGTCATCTTGATCAGCTGGTGCAATCGGTATCGGCAAGGGAGTCTTCTTGCTCTTCTTCTGACCTGGGCGTTTGGCTGGTGCAGCAGCGGGAGCAGGTGCATCGGTGTTAGGAGCAACCGGTTCTTCAGCAGGTGCTGCGACAGCACCTTCAGTTTGAGAAACTGGTTCCGGATCTGCCACGGGGTACCCGGATTCTTCCTGAAACGATTAACAATGAACAAAATATTATCCTTCCGATTCATCAGGTACCATTCCCTATTTTCCCGAAAATTAGTCCAAGTCAGGTGATATACCTGAACCGGCAGAGGATCTTGTTGATCTTGAATCTGGAACTGTGGCTGCTCCTGCTGATCTTGCTCGGGGCTCTCAGGCGCTGCTTCAGCTTCCGCACTTGTAATCTCCTCGACAGGCTCTGGACCACTTTTTAGATACGGTGATTCAAGTCCACCCATGTAGGCACCCCCACTGACTGCTTTACCCTGAGCATAGACTCCAGTGGCCTGACCTACGTTAGATGTGCGTCTAGCAGGTCTGTAGTAACCGGTGAACATCATCGCTCTCTGAGGATAAGGATGGACCGGAGTTCTTTTCTCTCGTACGAACAAAACCGGATTCCCATAAGGGTCCATCATGATAGATACTAGAAAAAAGGTGAGAAAAATTCAAAATTTTTTTCTTCACTTTCGCTCACCGTAACCGAACTTACCAGGCTCCGCAGAAATCGCACGGGCATCCGTAAGAACCGCGACTGACCCCACGGTAACCAGCAACAGGGTGAACCAGGCTGTCATCTTCGTAGAGTCTTCTTCCTTGTATTATATATACGCGAAGTTATCCTTTTCTTGAATTTCTCAAAGTGCACTTTGTATACTGAATTAACCTTAGATATTTATTTGGTACTATTCTTCTTAGGTACTTTTTGATATTCCTTTTTATTTTTTTTTAGATACTTCGATAAAACTCTATCAATGATATCCAAGCACTACTCGAGGTCTACTTGGTTCGCAAACTTTGATGGCTTCTTACCATTCTGCCATTGCTTTTATACCTGGCTAGTCCTTAAGCCATGGAGGATGGGTTGGCATGGCTTGGCCATGGTATGGGATGGGATGGGATCCGATAGGACGGGATGGGATCTTAATCCCCCACCCCTTCATTAACCATCCACATATACGAGTGCGTAACGCTAGCACGCATTGGTCACAGCTACGTGACCCTCATGGATAATGATATCACTGAATTTAATGAATTAATTGCGACCCGATCGTAATCTCAATTCGGAAGACCGGCAGCGCAGGAGACACACTGGAAGTCAAACGAATGAATCAACGGGAAAACGCCTTCGATTTGCAATTCCTTTTTTTTTCTCATAATAAATTATTTATTTTACAAGATCGATCGATCAATTTATATTTTTATTCATTTTATTTAACTTTTCATATATCCCATTTTTTTCAAATGGGGATGGCTGCCATTCGTACGAATGATATTACTGGAGATTTCAACGCGTGTGTTCCTGGCTGAATCGTCAAGGCGTGATAAAAGGGTCTGATGTTCTGTCGACGGGGCAAAGATGGCGGAGATTCATACATTTTCAGTAATTCTATAAATATCCAGTACGAGCTCGACGTCTGCATCTTGAGACACTGTAGTGTATACATATATATATATATATGTTTTTTATTTTATAAAGTGATGGTATTTTTTTTTTAATAAATAAAAAATTGTGCGAAAAACCATCCTCATACAAGGACAAAGTGGCGTTTTTGTGTAACTTCCTTCTTAGAAAGCAGTCGCGCAGGACCCATCCTGGGAATCCTGCAGGTCCATCCCTTCCTCGTTATCCTTACTTAAACCCGAAGAAGCACACGGGGAAGGGACAGTGACACGTCAAGGCGGATCTGACTTAAACATTATTAATTCAAGGCACGATGTCCACGGCCACCGCCATTGGACTCCTACGGACTTTTGATCGTCCCCAAGAATTATCGTCGCCTCTGGCCAGTCATACCAGACGGCCGAAGTGGTATGACTATGAGCACAATATTAAAAGCTCGTCCCCTGTAGGAAGTTATGTCATATAGACGTCATTAACCGTACTTGAACACTGGGTAGACATATGAAACAATTCGTATGTGCGTTCATTACATATGTGAACGTACCTTGCATCGGCCTGATATAAAATTCAGTATCGAGAAAATTGCTAGAAACGAACTTTTTTTTTAGAAAAAAAATTGTAAACGATCACGAGACGAAAAATTTTTTACAAATTTTTTTTCTGTATGCCAGAAGAGAACTGATGACGCAATTTAATGATATTCAATTCTCGTCCATCCCTCAGTCTGTTTGTCGACTCTTCAGGAATCCCTTTGTTTGGTCTTTTACACGACTTTCCATATTTCGCGCAATTCCATTGTGTACGACGCAATGCGCGTCGCATCTACCGTCGGGTAACGAACCTGCGAGAGTTAAGCCCGTTTTATGCGGAAGATGAAAAATATGTTTGGAATATTTTTTTTAGTTTTCCTTTTTTATTTCACAGATTTCATCTCGTTTCATATTGTCTTGGATACGCTGCTCCGTATCTTTTGTGCCCTGAACGCTCTGAGTGGCACACGCACGTAGATACTGTTAATGAAATGATAATCGAGCCAGGCTACAGCCGCTGGCAGGAAACAGTGAAATATTAAAATTGATACTCATACGCGCTACAAGATATCGGTCCCGATCGTCATTGCATACAAATGAATGATCATGAAAGACCCAAAAATCGCAATTCGAATTCAATGATGTCTTACGGGACCACGCGGCTCACGGATAATGTCTTGGCCGATCGTGTCGTGTAAACTGAATTAGGATTAGCCTATCTCCGTTTAAGCGTGCCGTACCGATAGCATTGTGAATTTCAAATTTTCTGATATAATTTGTCAGGGAGAACAATATAATTTTGCAATTATATGAACAATAATTAATATTTACGTGGCAATAAATTTAAGCGACTGATAAGGATTCTAATCAAGCTTTACGAAGCGAAGTAGACTCGCAATAGTAAATCTTGAAAGTTTTTGTCATTTTTATTAAAATTTCTCGTTTTCGAAATACCAACTTGTACAAATTTTTCTGTCTGTAAGGATCGTAACTATATCTGAAAATGAAAAATTAAAAAAATAATAAACGACCAGCCACGAATTTAGCGTAACCGCAATTCGCATAAAACTTAAAGTCAAAGATCGGCAAACCAATCACGTCGAAGGACACCTGAGATTCAGATCGTTAATTGCAAAGCAGCGTCCAAATCCTTCGACGCATAGAAATACGTGCTGATCTCCAATGATCACGGAATGATTCACGATCACTCATTGAATTAGAAGCGTTCATGAATACAGTATTTGCAAAATCCTTTCTCAAAGGCGTTAATATTAATCTAAATAGTGTAAACACAGTCGGTCCACGTGGTAAATATTTTATTTTTGACAGTTCGCAAACAACACCACCCCCAGCTAATGTCAGGTGACGTTTCATGATAAAATAAAATATATTTCAGTGCAAAATCGTACACGTGCATGCTTTATAAAATAAATTGTATGCAGAACCACGTGCGTCTTGCTGCAAAGATATCATTGTTTACCACCTGTCAAAATGACATTCGAACACGTGGTCCGACAATAACAACTATATTATTGTATTTTGTATTTCTGTGCCGATACCTATAAAAATCCCAAACCACTGCAAACCAAAACCAAACGCATAAATACATCCGGCAGGTAAAAATGCTTTTTGGTTGCTCTGTGTACGCTTGAAATTTTAATATATACTTAACAAGAGACCAAGGAATATCGGGACACGAATCACGAAGTCGTCTGGTGAATCCAGAAGCTCGGGTTAGAGAACGCTTTACATTTCCGTCGATCTTATAAATTCGCATGGATATACCGCTAGTCCTGATCAGTAGTCACACAATGCCGGGATGCGATTTAATGCCAGCTTTTCCATGGAAGACATAAAATAGACGCAGGTGTACATGGCGACATAAACGATCGTGTAGTATCGATACGAATCCTGAATCGATAAAGTCTAATGATGCCAATGAAGAATGTCAATCGGATGCAATTCTGAATGACACTGCAGGACGTACCTGATTAAGTCGTATATAAAATTAGCAGTCTAACTAGGCAATAGAAACTATAGTACATACCGATATAGTAAAATATATATATGTATACTTTATATGATAAATTTCGATATGATTATCATCATTATTTTTTCATGATAGTTTCTTATAATTTATTACATGATATATATATATATTGGCGATCGGTATTTAAAATTTTTGTACATATGAGATCGCTTAAAGATCAGATCGGTTAAAAATCTTTGATGTTGAGCCGCCGATTTTTTACACTGATACACTGTACACTACAGTTAGAATATGAAGTAGCGAATACACCGAGTAGAGTGACCGTCATTTTTTCATGACGAAATATTTCGTGTCAAAGGACACTCGAAGAAACGGTAAACGAAGCGACATGCTAATTTTGAGCAATTACTATATTTTTTTTGGCAATGATCTAATTACGAACTGGATATTTGATTGTACGCGCAGATCGCTATTGCCGAATTATTAGAAAACGCGCGGTATACCTAATCAAGGATAAATTAATAGCAATGATTTCGCTGTAGTTCTGATGCTTTTTTATCAGCCAATGCCAAACATTTTGGCAATGATACATAATTAAAAATGGTGATGGACGACATAAATTTGCAAGATTGGCTCTCTTATCGTAAGTACGATATAGTCCAATCACGAAGCCACCATTAAATATATGGCGCAGCTCCAGCTGTATGTGCAGAATACAAAGTTTTCATGTTGTTCAAACGTATACATAACTGTTGATTTTTTATTACTCGGCACAGTCTGATATTTGAGTTTGAAACTGTTTCGACGTATCCTTGTATTCTAAAAAAGATTTTAGTGTTTTAATTAAAATTAAAAAAAAGATTGTAGCTCCGTACAATTTTCAATATACAGAAATGACGTTGAATTTGATTTATCGAATTATTAGAATACTTTAGGGTAAAAGGGCTGGTGGCTTCACAGTGCTTGTCACGTAGCGTTGCAGCGGCCATTGCGATCCTGATGGCGGCTGCCTTTTGAACTGTTCTGCCATATTTCACCAAGCTAATTTTTAGCCTTTGCCTGAACGCGGAATGCCTTACAATTGTGTGCACGGCTCAAGACTTATGGCGAAATCGTGACGTACAAGGGTTAAGGATACGTCCACACTGTGAAATAATGTTGTGTAAAAATTCATACCAGATTGATTTATTTTACGATATCGTATTTTGCTGTATAATGCATTACGTGAGCTTAGACAATGATCGAGGAAACAATGCTAATCATTTTTTTGAATTTCAATACTACAAACAGGAAAATGAATACTGATTCGGTTTAATTAAAATGCAGAGGGTGTTATGACACAGAAAAATTTATTAATACTTTTTGTTACATGAGCCGAAATCCAAAGTTCAGTCGAAACGTGTGATCACAGATGAGGGAGTGAGGACCGTGCGGTTGTCCTTGATTGTAAAAATTTTTCATTATTTTCGCGAATGCAGCAAATATCCAGCAACACCTAGATTGAGAAACCTAAAAAAAAATTTCAATTTTATCATAAAACATAAATCATTCAAATTGGACGATACACTTTTATGTCTGTATAGTTCTATGAAATAATAATAATAATAATAACAACGATCGATCACCGCCATCGATAGTCGTCTGTGCGAACTCATGTCAAAATCTCTAAATCGATATGTTCGATCAGCTATCGATCTTCTAGATTGCATAACAATTTTAGTCGGTAATTCTTTTTACCGACCGTCGATAAAAAATATTACAGTTCGATTTCGGTAATGTCAATTTCATAGAGAATTAATTTTCTAAAATTAATTCTTTACCTTTCTCGCAGCTTTGTGACGTCACGACGCTGCCGTTTTTCCAGTGTGATGCTACTTCCGTCGCTGGAAACTAGCCTTGATGCAACTGCCGTGGATTTTCCAGGTGGTCCAGTAGTTCCCGATGGTACGTTGGTTAGTAATTTTTTACCTTGACGATTTTCCTTTGACTTTCGTCTAACATTCAAATCGGACGAGACTATAATTTCATCGAAAGTCTGTCCTACTACGGCTAAAGTAAAAAAAACATGGACAAAAATATAAAATTTATACAAAAGAACAAAGAAATGGTTCGTGTCTAAACTATCACTCACGTTGCTGATTAGGAGCTTGATTCTGACCGTTAACAATAACGCAGACCAGAGCGATGACCAAAAGTACCAAAAGTTTTGCCATCGCAAAACGGATCGTAAATTCTGCTTACGATCCAAAAATTTGAATTTATTCCTTTTCCTGTAAAGTCAAACGTTATCAGCTGTTTCGCTGCGTTCTACCTTCCTGAGAGACACTTGTACGACTAACCGTAACCTCAAGAGAAAAAAAGTCAAGAAAGACTTTGTACTCGTACCGAGTATAAAACGTCACAAAGAATCGTGCTGAGAATGATGAAAAAATAATTTTTCCAATGAATCAATAATTATGCCTTTTACGGGTCATCGACTTGAACTTAATTATGCAATCTAATCACTCGCCATTCACGAAAGTATACGCGTGTATTCGCAATAGTAACGAACAACTGTAAAAAAAAAAAGAGTCAAAAGGTCTGTGCAGTGTAATTTTATTTTTAGTAAACTCAAAATGAAGTACGAAAAATTGGGATATGAAATTTTAATCTTCTGTATATTCCGATTTTTTTTATCAACTACAGGTATCTTCCGTTCCGATAATCTTTGAATTTCATTCTCAGCTCTTATGTCCAACATATGGTTCCGCTTACCGAGTATATCCCGAAGACACTTTCCGAGTCGACAACCGCACGAGAAATGCGAGTAGAATGACGAAGGCACCTCTGTGAGAGGTTATGCACTTACTATAGTTCGCGAAGAACAGGAACACCAGGTTCCCGCAGTGTGCTTTAAAACGTCAGAAACTGTAGGCAGTTGCACCGGACAAACCACTTTCTATTTCATTTTTTTATTCGGAACTGGTTTACCGGCTGGCCGGATCGTATTTATCCAGTAACGTCCGAAGAATAAAAAATATATGGTTCACAAAAGATTTTTCATTTTTCATTTTCAACCGTTAGATTTATTTTCAAAAAGTGTATTTTTTCAAAAAAATCTACGAACTAACATTCGTAGCCATACGATTGCGAATCCAAAAATCTTATTTTGTCCACGTTCGAGCTTTTTGTGACAATAGCTTTGCAACCCTTCGGAATTTGGATTGACACCTGCGACGAAGCCGTCGAGATACAATTTTATAAAATGAAAAATGTCGAATCTTATAATAAAAAATAAAATTTATACACTCTACTCAAAAATTATTGCCTGCGTCTTCCCGTAACACGGGCCTTAAAAAATTTACTCGTACGGCACTGCAAAGATTGCGTGTTCAGATTCTACGGTCATTGCACGAGGCTTTTCGTATCTCGATTTCATGTTTTTGCTTTTTTACGTCCCTTTTTTAATTTCTCTTTGTGCTGTTAATCCTCGACTCTCATGCGTCGCCAGAATCGAGCTCTTCTTGTTTTTGGGAACATCTGGTGGCTGCGATGGCAAACAAAGGGACGGTACACCGAAGAACAAAATTTCACAGCAGGTTCATTATTTTTATATAAAGTAGCGCTTTATTTCCATTTCATTAAACTATCGACGATAATAAATAAAAATGACATAATTAATATAATTTAGATTCGATCAGTCCGCTGCTCAATAGTCAAATCTGTAACAAAAATATAAAAAGAACCTTAAAAAACTTCCATCGATCCTCCAAATCTAAAATCATAACTTTTACGATTTTCAAAAATTATTATTCTCAGTCCGAGCATAAAATTTCTAGTGTCATTATCAACCCGAAATTAACGAGTACCCGATACGGACTAAGAAAAAAAAATTGCACAATGAGAGACCAGTCGTCTCGGCAAGTTTCTTTGGATCCTCGCGAACCAACAACCGACTGTACGGTGTCCGGTCTGAGATCCCTTTAAAACGAGTTATCCCGTCTGTCTGGCCGCCTGCAAATCGTCTGAGAACCAAGAAGATTCATTTTTCCTTTGTCCCTTCCGTTTCACACGTACAAAAGCATTGTACAGTCGCTGACACAATGGCCGCCAGCATTACGACACCCCTTGGCCTGCACAGTGCGCATATACGTGTTCATCTATATATATATATATATATATATATATATATAAATGATCTTATATATATATAGACACATTTATAGTATATAAATATTCATATATACAAATGCAAGTCTACTATCAACATGTTGAATGCATCTGTATACAGATGTTCCAGCATCTGTCAAGTGACTAACCCCCCCCCCCCCAGCCACCATCCCACATGGACCCGTGATTCATTTTGGTACCCTGGACCAGTCTGTGATCTTTCCACGTAAACTCAAAGGATTCCGCATGCGAAGGAACAGGATTGGCTCTACCAAGAAAATAAGAAAAGAAAAAAAGAGAAAAATACCGGCCAAACCGGAGGAGTTCAACGACTTCAAGCCTGTACGGGGACTCGATGTTCCTTGCTTGGCGTGGGATGAGATTTTGATTTTGGACTAATTTTTTATACGCACCCTCCAAATCCTCCAGGACCCCCGGAGGCTGCGTGAGCAGAACTAAAACTTGCCGTGTAAGGTCCCACGCTAAAACTTGCACTTTGCGCGTGGGACTGACTTTGTGGTCCATGATGGTCACCGACTCCTAACGATCCTGCGGAAGCTGTGGCGAATGATCCATGTCCACCTCCGTGTCCAATTTCATGTCCACCTCCGTGTCCGATTCCGTATCCACCTCCGTGGCCAATTCCATGTCCGATTTCGTGTCCACCTTGATGACCTCCTTGGTGAACGACTTGATAGTGGGGTTGCCATCTTTGGATTCGAGAATAATTTGTCAAAATTTTTATTTGTATTTTATTACTTTCGAAATTTTTTTTATCTGTACTACTTACTCCCCGCCACAGCCGTGATGTTTACGGCAGCCGTGTCCACCGTGATGAGGCCTATGGTGTGGCTTGGGTTTGTGCTTGTGGCCGTGTTTGAAGTGACGAGCTTCAAAATCATTGGAATAGTCGGAACTGTCATCGTAATCATCTTGGAATCCAAATTGCGGAGAACGTTGACTTCTCAGGGAATCTGGAGACGATTTTTATTTATTTTACGCGTTAATTAAGATTTTTTTGTATTTTTACTTTTTTTCGGATAAATTATATACCTGCACTCTCTGCATCCTGTGCAGCATCCACTGATACCGGTTCGGATACAGGATCCGGTACACTGTCGATTTTTACACTTTGTACCAGAGTCGGTTTGGCCAATGATTTTTCAATGGTAAAAATAAACGCGGTCAATAGGATATATCTAACGTGAAAAGTCATTTTTAAATGATTTCAAAAATTGTATTCAAGACCCTAAATGATCTTTTCGCTCCAACACTCTGATTTCGAATAACATCGTTTGACCAAGTCTACAGCTTTTATAGTTAATGTCTTCAAGTATTTCTCAAAGCGTGAGGAAATCATTTCGTGGGGTGAATAAAGGAAGTGATAGGAGCAAATGACTCTGTTAATTTCGATTGGTCGAAAGAAGTAGATGACCTTCCGGTCCAGGGACGACCGGAAAGAGCGCATCTTACCGCGGACCTTTCATGACTGAAAGTTAAGCGCCAACTGGTCAATCGTAATGATTAGTCATTGTGGTTTAAAATAGTAGGACGATGAACTGTACTCGCAAATTTTTTTTTGCCAAATTGGCTATTCCGGAAGTGTCCTTCGAATTAGCATAATCGGTATTGACGTTCTTGAGGAATGATTTGGCCAATGGTAAACCTGTCAAACTGGATATTGTCTACCGACATTTTTATTGAATGCTAAAACCGGAAAGGATCGTTTGCGTGGGTTTTTGCAGGAAATGTCAATTTGAGGATAACAACTTTGCCAATAATTAATTGCATTTTGCGCTCCGTTATTATGACGGTTCAGTCACGTGCCATCAACATTTTTTTACAAATTATAGGTAAACCAGAATATAAAAATATTGATTTCCATTAAATTATGGGTTTTAAAAAAAATAATGGATATTTTATAGATCCATAGAAAAATTTTGTATGACAATTCATATATTTATACTTTACTATAATCTTGTACAAATTATTCTGATCTAGACTTAATGATAAAGATCAATCGTAATAAAGACTTTAGTAATTAATCAGTCTATCGTCTCTCCAAAGTGAATCCGTACGACCTATCCTATAATCTATCATTTATTTAGACTTTAATTAATTATATTTCAGTTTGACTTTTTCCAATTATTTTTTACCATGCAATCCAAAATGATCACTGTAAGCATGCGCGTCGCCTGCTGTAATCCCAAAATTACCAAACGGCGAATTCACTCCAACATTGAAGCTGTGTGCTTCGGAATGGGCCGAATCCTCTTCGAATCCGGGACGACCTTGATATGGATTACCTAATCCAAATTCACGTTGACGAAAGGGACTGCCGAAGCTGCGATGTCCAAATAAATTGAATGAAATAGGCAAAGAAAAATTTTCTTCGAAGCTATCAAAAATATATTATGGACGTTTAACAAATATGTTATTGATAAAAAAGGTTCTCCGTGTCATAACGTGTAGTTTCAAAATTACAATGCTAATTAGCAGTTGATAGCCTGAGGTATTATGTCACAAGATAATCAAAGAGAACGTATTTTTCTATAACAGGATATACGATTCACAGAACCTGCATGCTATTATACATACAATTATTGAGAAACAATGAAACTGACACTTGTTTACTAGATACAATTTTCACACATATATCGAAGAATATTTTTTATACAAATTTTTTATTATTCACATTTAAAAATACTTACGACGGATAGTCGTCATAATCTCCACCGTTGTTAAAACCATAAATTTGTCGTTTGCTTCTATCCAAATTTTTGACAAAATTCACAAAGGCTTCAGATCTGTATCCTAAAATTCATATTTAAAAAAAAAATGTATACAAAATAATACAGTCAAAACAAAAAATACGAGTACGCGTGTCAACTTGAATTTTACAAAAAGTTTAAGTACATAAAAACGATGTTTGATTTTTTTAAAATTCACAAAACTACACTCACCTACTCCTAACTTGTTCGCACCGTGCGGCAAAGGCGGCAATGCCATGACCCCCATGACTAATACAGTCATGATCACTAGGCACTTCATTCTCCAGTGAATTTTCCGAAAGTCCCAATGCAACTGGACTGTGGTCTGTTTTGTTATGGGGGTGTCTTTGCTTTAGACGGGAGTACTTATAGGATTTGAAATCGATCAAGAAATATTGGAATTCTTACGCAGAACGTACCACGTGACCAGGGCCTATTAACGCTTTCCTATCGTCAATAGAATGCCACAGTAATATATTTTCCAGGTATTGGTAATACTGATTTTATGGATATTATATTACGCATTCTAGTCGTACTACCCTTTTTTATTAAATTAAATAACTATCACACGACACTATTATGACAGCCACATGTACATTATATACATAGCAGGTAATTTAATTGATTTAAGCTTTGTTTAATTGAAAAATAAAAATATACCGTTCTTGGGTAAACATATAGAGGTGTTCAAAGGAAATGGATGTTTTGGTTATGTGCTAATTTTTAGCATTAATAATACATTCTCAAAACCGGTATATCAATATTAATATCGAAAAAAAATTTCTGAACATATTTCCAGGAATTTTTATTCCACTAGCGTGTCATAGTTCAAGCCTGAATTCCGTGATACATTCTTAATAACGTTATAGGAATAATTTGTTTTTTATCATACCGTTATATCACTTCACGGTAGAATTCATTATAATAATTTAACTGGTGGTATATGATAAATTATGGATAAAAGTCCTTAGTGGATTCTCAAATAAATTGCGAAAAGCGCTCGAAGCTAATGAATACGAAATGGCCGTGATAGAATGCGGTCTTACGAGACGTATATCTATAAAGGAGCAAGAAAAAAAAAAAAATTGGTCTTAAAAGAAGCCATGTCAAAAGTAATATTATATTTTATTTAAAACTCTTATTAAAGTGTAGCGATGAAGTAACATGAGCTTATGCGTAATAATATATTACATAACTTGTGCCACATTTAGAGACGAATAAATGTTCGTGGCAGAGGAGACAATTAGAAGACGGAAATTCCTAGTAGGATAATGATCGATACAAAAGTAATTATCATTAATTGGATATAAATTAAGAAAAAATCACATAGCTTCCCACGGACGTCATTGTCTATATCATCTAATGAAAATGTCCATGATTAAATATTTTAATGTACTGCATGAACGATTTTCATTTTTTAATTTTGCATTTCAATACTTACCTGCATCTTTTTTGTCTTTCTCTCTTGCGAAAGACGACATTCCACGAGAGTAAATATTATTTTAAAATCGCGAATGTCTCGAGTATTACGGGCGACATCCATCCGAATAGATACCTGAGAATCTATGGATGGATTATTAAGGATTTTTAAAGTCTATGATAAATTAATTGCTGAAGATGAGCATATCGCGGGTATCCACGGAAGCTTGACTTCCGGCAGAACTCTTCGAGGCAAAAGCGGGTCCAAATCCGCCGGAAGTGACTTGACTAGAAGCTTGTGCGTTGGCATTAGCATTAGCAAATCCACCGAAAGATCCGGCTGAAGCTTTGCTGGAACTACTGGCAGAGGATTGTGCGCTTCCGGCGAAGGACGATGATTTCGAGTTGGAAATGGCATTCGCTGAGGAACCGGAAGCAACTGCGTTGGCTGATGAGGATGCGAGAGAATTGGATGAACCGTATCCACCGTCAGTGAAATCTCCGCCTCCTGCACCGTTCGAGGAACTTCCGGCGGTGGCAGCAGCATTGGCGTTTGCTTGGGACAAACTTCCGGTTGAAGGTGCGCCAGCTGTAGGAATTAATGTGGGAACTTGATTTTGTCCTCCAAGTACTGTGGAAGTTTGGTCTTGGTTGTAATTTGTTCCTGTGGATCCTCCGTATACTCCACTTCCGGTAGATCCAGCATTGGCATTAGCATTAGCATTTGCGCTGGCTTGTGAACCACTTCCGCCTTGTGATCCTGCGTATCCTCCTGGTGACGATGCTCCATTAAGGAAAGGATTTTGACTTCCGGAAGTAGACTGAGCTGCTGCGTTAGCGTTGGCAGTCGCCTGGGAACCGGATCCTTGCAGGAAAGGATTTCCAGGAGCGCCGTTACCACTGGGTCCTGCAGGAACTCCTGAGGACGATCCTAGGAAAGGATTATTACCAGAGACACCACCTTGGGCTCCTGCGTTTGCATTTGCATTTGCATTTGCACTTGATCCACCATGGCTTCCGCCATTAACTCCAGATCCACCTGAGAAAGAATTTCCAGCAGATCCAGAAGATCCTTGAGCTCCTGCACTGGCATCTGCGTTTGCGTTAGCTGATGATGATAAGGCGCCGTTTAGAAAAGGATTTGCGTGGTATGAGCCTTGCGAAGGTCCTGGAGCTGGATTGGATGAAACTGGTCCAGATGGGCCTGGAGCATGTACAGATCCCGATGCACCAGCAATTGCATTTGCGTTGGCGTTGGCGTTGGCGTTGGCATTGGACGATCCATAAGAACCACTGTTGCCAGTATAAGCGTCTAAAATGACAAAGGCAATATTATTAAAAATTTACTAATAAATTGTTATATCTATATAGCAAATTTAATTTTATCAATGAACGATTCATGCCTTGAGGTTGCTGAACGGTCTGAACGTGAACCGGCTGGATAGGTTGAATGTGAACGGGTTGTACAGTTTGAATAGGTTGAACTGGCTCTTGTTCAACAATAATAATTTCAACTGGTCTTTGCACCATAGGTCTAGGATGAGGTGGGGGAGGTTTAGCATATATCGGATACGATGGACGTGGTGGTGGACCTTCGACAAGGATCACTGGGACAGACATCTCATGAGGATGATGGTGGCCATGATGTTCATGACCTCCGTGACCATAAAAATCACCATAAGATCCATGAACTGGTCCGGGGACGTTGGATGGACGACTTGGATATTGACCAGGAACAGAATTTACTCCTCCTATTACACTAGATTCGGCATTGGCATTGGACTGAGACCCTCCGTAACCTCCACTTGGAATTGCAGGTGCAGAAGGATACTGGGATCCTCCAATCACTCCAGAATTAACACCAGAATTTGCATTGGCATTGGCATTGGCATTCGATTGAGATCCTCCATAACCACCACTTGGAATTGCAGGTGCAGGTCCAGAAGGATACTGGGATCCTCCAATCACTCCAGCATTAGCACCAGAATTGGCATTTGCGTTAGCATTAGCATTAGCACTGTATTGAGAACCACCGTGTCCTGAAGGTTCGCCATAAAGCGAAGAGCCGAAATTATTTCCATAAAGCGATCCAGTATTGACATTTGCGTTAGCATTAGCATTCGCATTAGAATTTCCATATCCTCCAGCAGAACCATACGCCGAAGACTGTGCTTGAGCGTTAGCATTGGCACCACTGTATCCTGTATGAAATATTCACTTATAAAAATCCCATCCACAAAATCACACACAGACAGTCTCAAAATTTTTACAAAACTCACCCTGACCACCAGCATTTGCAGAAGCTTCGGCATTCGAATTGGCACTTCCGTATCCACCGTAATTACCAGTCTTCACAGCTGCATTAGAATTGGCAGACGCTGACGCCGAACCACCATTGGAACCGGCAGATGCCTGAGAACTGGACAAACTGCTAGAAAAACCTATGGGACCGAAATTGAAACTGGTGCCCAAACTCTTGCTATTGGCAGATGCATGATTTCCGGATTCCCGATGAAAAAGGCCAAGAGGATCCAACAATTTTCCAGCATTTTCAGCTAGATGTCCAAGCAGAAGTCCTGCACAACAATTTTTCAAAAAATCACTAACCTCCTGGAAAATCACTTATCCTACACAAAAAATGTTTTTTCTCAAAAAAAAAATATTTTTCTTAATTTTCAGATAATTACCAGGTCTAGCTGATGATCCACTTATCACTAACAGTACCACCAGTGGCACCACTTTGCACTTAACTGATCTCATCGTAAACACACGTTTATCTATACTTCTTTGTGACTATTTTTCTCTCTGGTTTCCACTCTTATACCACATCGATTATTAATCTTCGAGCAGCCAAGTAAGACTGAAGCTCTACGATGAGACAAGATCTTATATACGATCGAGTCCTCGTTCGTTGGTCGAGCCAGAACTGTCCTTCGCACTCGGGCGATTCCTCGAGTTACCCTACTCTCGTTTGATCCTGAATCACTCGTGGGCCTTTACACGAACGAGTCGCGAACTTGACAAATGGATTTTCCGAAAAGGATGGGGGGATAAGAAATTTTTGAAAATAATTAATTATTTCCTTCGTGATCAAAAAAAATATAATTAATTGCGTAATATTTGACATCAGGTTGATATTTTAAATTTTCATGTAGATTAATGATTCAATTTATAATCATCAACTTGAACGTGATCCACATTATTTTTAATTGCATAATTGGATTTTACACTGAGATCGTTAGATTAAAATTTTCAAATTATTTTTTATTACTAACTTAGTATATCCGGTTCTGAAGAATTCTTATGTTATGATATATATATATATATACATGTATAATTGTCCTTCGCATTTCAAAACCCACATTCGTTCACTTCCCACAAACTATAAAGTCATCGCCCATTGTATTCGCGTCTAGGAAATCGGTATGTAAGATGCGAGATAACGTGTGTAACCGATCGACTTGTGTCCTGCGGGAAAGCAGTGAAATCAATCATTATGGAAAAACCAATGAATCCTGCACGAAATTTTTTTTTAATTTCACATGAGCACACAATGAATTCTTTAATTAGGACAAAGTCAAATCCTCTTCTCGTCCATCTGCGATAATTACGATTACGAATCCTGTTAGCCCAGAATGGAATCAAGGTTAGAATAATACCAATTACGAATTTGATTGATATTACGATAAAATTCATATATTATTTACAGTCAAATTTATTTATACAAATTAATTTTTTTTCATCCCAAGGACGACGAAAGTGACGGTACCAATTACTCAAAGGTTTCACTCGAAAATTCATTCTGAGAAATCATATATGCATATACATGTATCATACAAAATTACGTCAATGAAAAGACCTGTATACTGTGAATCTTTCGAGGCTCTTCTATTGCCACCAAGAACGTATGTTGTTTGCGACATCATTGACTACCAGACGTTCCGGTTTTTTTAAGGTCAAGTTCAACCACTGTCGCCGTTAACAAAGATTTTTATTGAGCCGTCCACTCCGTGACCACATATGATCGGTCATTGGGAAAGCATCGCTTTATCGTATTAATACATTTGTACGAATAAGTCCATCGTATCAAAGACCATATTGGTTATATGAAAAATCGCACTACGCCAATGGATGGCATTTCAAAAAAGTTACTAACCCTTTTTCTAGCGAATATACCGTTAAGAGAACGTGTTAACACTACCGGCTCTTTCTAGTATTTTAATCAGTTCCTAATACGTACTAATTTTTTAACTCATATATCACGTTATACGGATAACATTTTTGTAGAGGCATTTCCAGTGACGTATATATAAATTATAACCGTGCATATATATATATCGAAAATATTATTGATAATATAACTATGTATTGTATGTAGAATCAAACAGAACTTGAAATTATGCTGATCACCGTCATACGTCGATAATCATGATCCATTATCGTATGAGCATGCCAGTCTTAGCCGCGGGGACTCCCCGAACACTCATACTGGGAATCCCCTTTACCATATCCCAGGAACATTCGCATAAATCGAGAAAATTTTAAGTCTGAAAATAATCACTCGTATATGTCTCTCCTAAACGTTCTGTGAATTCGATCGCGTATGTGAATTACGTAATATACCCCACAAAAATATATTCTGCCGAGTCGTTGGGACACAGTTAAGATTTTATTAAATTATCTCGACTTTATTTTGGACTTGAAAAGAGTGGTAAGGAAAATTAATTAAAATGTATCACCTTCAATTTTACTTTACCTTTCGTATCCTTTGACAGCATACTACGTGAGTCATTTTAATGTTTTACCGTGTTGGTATAGCTTACGAAAGGAAATGTCTAGCGAAATTCATTTTTCTTAACACGTGCATGAAAAAGGCCCTTTTTCATGCATTTAAAGTGAATGAAAAGTTGCTCATTTCGAGCGTGCCGGAGGGAATAGTCATTCCCTCCCGCTGTAGCGGGAAATAGCCCTTTCCCCCCCCTAGTTGCACAATATACTATTCTTGTTAACGAGTCTCTTTTAGAGTTTTGAACATTGACAGGCTCAAACGTACCAGCTGAAGTTAGCTCGTTATTTGACCTCTATGGTAAAGCCAGTTTCAGGTGGTACGTTTGAGCTGCCTAGTAACCTGTATATGTATATACGACATGGTACGTTCAGCATGTAGCTAGGTAACGATACTATGTATACGTAATATGAGTTTGCATGCCGAGTAGACGCATATAGTATGTGCAAATAAGTAGTTACTAGATTCTTCCGCTGTGGGATAATGTGACATCGTGACAACTGACGTCATCCTCATGAAAACGGATTCTCGTGTATATAATTGAGGAGGAGTCGGATAGGAATGAAGTCGGGAATGAACGTGGGGAAATATTGGTATGACTTCTGTTTGATTAATCCGGGAATAGTTGCACGATTATTTATCAATAATTGAAAATCGAATTGGAATGTTCCACCTTACGCGTTTATTTTTTTAAATATCGTTAATTTATTTTGATATAAAATCATTTAAGTTATTCTATTTATGTAAGTACGTAAATATTTTTGTCAGTTCAACATTTTTTTGAAGCGATGACGGCATTTTGATGCATACGTCATCATTTTAAATCGAGTTTTATAGTTAAAGGAATGCTTGTTTCCATTTATCATTTTCTCCAATATCTCGACGTTTGTCTTTTTTTTTACTATCCGTGTAAAGTGCCAACACACAGAACGATACGGTTCGCTTGTTCGAATCAAGTTTTATAAGCGATTCTCGAATAATTGTCTGATAATTTTCCCATAGGTCAAAGTCAAGACGCAGTTAACTCTTTTATATCGCTTTTATTCAGTAATAATGATTCTTGGCGGTTTCTTGCAATTATTACGCAAAGGATGCTTAAACATTTTCCAATTTTTATTTTGTAGATATATGGTATATTGCATACGTGCGTGGATATAGGATTGACTGTTTTTTTTAGGCAAACAATTTTTTACAAATTTACTCTTTCCACGCAGTATGAATATCCTGAAATTGCTTAACAGCAGATTCGACTTATAAGGTAAGCGAATGTGTAATCAATGTTAATTATAATTATTAGAATTCAACAACGATCAATGTAAACTATAGATATATAAGTAAAAGTGACTTAAGTCGAAAACTTTAATACTGAATCTATACAAGACTTTTGAAATATATTAATTTTTTATTACATGAAAATTCTCTCTAGGAACATAAGCCGTAGCGATATTTAATATACATATGAGTATTAAATAAGAATATTTTTATTTATGGTATCCCTTTTTCATCGCTACGATTCGAAGGATGTGCATGAGCAAAAAATTGGATAAATAGAAAAAAAAATTCATTCATTCAAACTAGTTTCGATATACGCATACATGTACAGGATTATTCACGAAAAATGTATCACCTATAAATGGTCTTATCATTGAAATCAAATGAACAGACTTAATTTCAGGCGATAAGCTTATCGTCCTTTGTATAGTACTGTATAGATAATAACATTATTGTCATTTTGAAATCGTTGGAGAAAATATTTAGCCGCGACTCCAACTAGTCGCATTTTCAAAAATTCTAACTATAAATATAACAATACCAATAGGTCATTGAAATAATTTATTATCTTATCTATGCCGCAAAAAGTATTTCACTAAATTGACGATACGTTCCCTTCGATTTCCATCTAATTAACTATCGAGTATCGGAGTGGCTCCGAATTAATTTAAAAAAAAAAAATAAGAGAAAAGAACAATGGCACCGTGCTCATTTCTATCCAGTAAGATATATGTATATGCTTAAGACCTCGCGCGAATAAGTCATAGCACAAAATCCTTGAGAATTATTCAAGATCAATTAAAGATGCTCTAATATTTGGAATTCTCCTTGGAATACATATTTCACAACTGAAAGTGAAAATTTTAGTTAGATTTCGCTATTGGATTATTTCAAAACGATATGCCGGAAAAGAAACGGAAATGTTTAGTTTCGAAAACTTCAAATATTTTTCTAAACGCGAATCATCGTTCATTAATTTTCCATAACGCAGTCGTACAATTTTCTACCGTCTATCACCCATAATCTCTCTCTTTTTCTCGTCCCTGCTTTAAAAATTCAATTAAAACCGATTGACAATAATTGCTCGGAAGAAATCAGATTTGTGAATCTGAAATTTCCTATGAAACCTTAAAAATAATTATTTTCGAGAATGAATGAGATTTTTATTAATTAAAAATTTCTTGTTAATTGGATAATCACTAAGTAAATCACACTGGACATGATAACCTTCTCGTTCCGAATAATTTTCAATAGGAATTCAAATGCCTTCGATTGCAATCAAATAGGATACCTAAAAATCTCTATTGATTTTAATGGCATTTTTTAAAGCAAGGATTCGCGCAATGAACTCAAATTATATGATTCACGTTAATGGCGAATTATCAGCTGGCTCAGAGACCTTTCCAGAGGAAACGCTTTCCGTGTCGCTCGATCCACTTTTCTTATTCTCCTGTTCCGTCTGATGTGCAATTGCATAATTTTTGAGGTACTCGACAACCTGAGCGTGGCCAAAAGTCTCAGCTTCGTCAATAGGTAAATTTCCCCACCTGAGTACCAAAGAAAAAATTCAATTATCATTTAACCTCAAATCAATAAAATAATTAATTCATACCTGTCCTTTGGATCATGCGGTACGCCACACTGTTCTACAAGAAATTCCACACAGTCCAAGTGACCTTCACTTGCTGCCAAATGCAAAGCCGTTCTGCCATCGTAGTCTGACAGTTTCATATCCATGCCACTTAGACGATGCCTGTAAAATCCAAATATTTGTCACTTTATTTTCGCACAGTTTAATCAAACTGTTTCGCTATTGTAAAATCTACTAAATTCCTGTTTCTTTTATTTAACGCGTAATCACGTCGATTTAAATTAGCGCGACCGTTCGGTAAATAATTCATTGCTATCAATGAAACCGAGTCGAGTGTAATGAGGATTGGGTAGTGTATTCTGGATAGTTGTATGAATAAGTTATGCTATTTGCAGTTTAAGAAAAAAATTATTAGAAATTGCATCTTTACTACTGAGATGTAATTGAAATCCCTTTGTAGATTTCGTATAAATACGTTATTGATGTTTGTATGTACTCGTTACACTTTAGACAGTGTAAGGGATTGTAAGATTATTGCAAATATATTTAAGATGCTATTACGAATAAGCTTGAAACAAGGAAAGAATGGTTTTAAGCAAAATTCCAAAAAAGTTTGCATACCAATCACTTTCTCTTGTAAAGCATTTATACGACTCACCATTTTAGGCACTCTTGCATACTGCATGTGTGTACGTGGGTGCGTGTAGTTTAAAAGTGGTTTCAAAGTGTCAGCATTGTTAACCAGCGACAAATCAGGAAAAGCAACAGATAAATTATCTATTGTTTGTCCAAAACATTATTTAATTTGCATTTTACATTTGAAACTCGAGGCCGTCGTAAGGTCTTACAGTTGCGTCATTTTAGAGAGCAACAATGAATTGTACTTTAGGACGAGAGAATAGACGGTAGAAATTAAAGGAACGTTTCAAGGTTGTTTAGAAAGATCTTGTGGTGGAGAGAGAATTTGGAATAAAGAAAAAAATATTTAAATCGTTTTATGCCTTCGCAATGAAATTAGGCGGTTCAATGACGTTAGTTACCTTCTCATTGCTGTGACGTCGCCACTGGCAGCGCTGAACAGTAGATTGACAATTGACAGTCCTTTAGTCTCGTATTTGTGTCTCCTTGGATCCTTCTTGTTGGTCGCATACTTGAGATTATCGTATCTGTGATCATAGTAGGTGCTACACTGATAGGAACAGGTAGTACAATGGGAATAAAATGGAGACATGCAAGAATTCATTCGGGATAATATGAAAATAATAAGGGTTCGGGTGTTGAAGGAAAGGATCGTATATGAATTTGGCGTGTAAATCAAATATTTAGAATAGTCAGTTAGAAGTAAAGAGGCCCTCATGCGTATTAGAACACCGGATGAAGTGTGTACGTTAGGCAGAGGGAAAAAATAATATAAGTTTATCGTTCAAGCGTAAGCCAGCTATTGCTAATGTATCGTTTCTGATTTCTGCATTTGATTGAATTTTGAATATTCATAAGAATACAGATGCGAGAAGCTCTACGAGAATTTTATGCTGCTATGTTCATTGAAACATCTAACCTGTGGAAATTGAATTCTGTTACGAGTTCCTCGCAGAATTGTACACCTCTGCAAGAATTTCCAAGAGGATCTAGTGGCGGCGACCAGGTACAAATTCCCATTACATTTGGAATGACAACTAAGAGACTTCCGGAAACACCAGATTTCGCTGGTATACCTACCTGTTGAATAATAAAAGGTTAATGTAATATTTATTAGAATTCTTTGAGTCTAAAGATGTCATTTACATACTTTGAATGCAAATTGTCCGCTATAATCATACATTCCACAACTATGCATTAGACTTAGGACATCTCTAACACTGTCAGGTTTGAGAACTTTTTCTTCAGTGATAGGACAGATTCCTCCATTTGCCAAAGTGGCAGCTATTACAGACATGGATTCGCAATTAGCCTCCATGGCACAGCACTGTAATTTTATTAGAATCATTGGAAAGAGTTCTTTGATTACACCTTAAATGCTTTATCGTACCTGGAAATAGAAATCCATGATTTCCCTAAGATTTGTTTTCTCAGGATAACACTTGTGCTCCCTCATATAAAATCCAAGTGCATAATTTCTGTCAGCAGCCTCTCGTTCGGATAAGAAAACAGCATTGTTAAATCCCAAATATTCACCTCCGGCCAACCGTTTGAAATAATTCATAACATAGTCAAACTTTTCAGCCAGCGTCATTTCAGGTTTTATCAGAGTTTTCAATAAAGAGGAAATCAATATGGCTCCAGCATTGATCATGGGATTATGAGGTTTTTCTGATAGACAAGAATTATGATTAATCATCTGTAAACAATATTTCTTCTTGTTTTTTTAAATACTCACTGTTGTAATCCAATACGAGTTCATTGAAGTTACGTCCTGAGGGTTCTTGGCCAACATATTGATGCACAGTTTCCTGTCCTAATCTTTCCAGTGCAATTGCATAGGTCAAAGGTTTGCTGCAGCTTTGCAATGTGAAAGGTATCGATGTGTCACCGATGCTAAATCTTTGTCCATCAATTGTACAAACAGAAACTCCCCAATATTCAGGATTCATACGAGCTAATTGTGGTATATATGATGCAACTTTGCCTTCGGTGTTAGATTTGCATGTCCAATAGAAATCTTCAATGTGTTTTGTGAATCCAGCCCAGTCTGGAATTATAAATTGATGCCTGAACGCTCTCGATATCAGAACAATGTTTGGGCTGATAATTCTGTAATAAAAGTTCAATAAGAATAAATTGTAGGCAAATTAAGTGTAAGAAAAAATTATTCAAGTACCTTCTAAATTGTTCTCTGTCCAATTTTTGTGTTTCGTGAGAAATACCCTCGTGCCCACCGGTCTTCAAATGTTCCTTTTTCAAATTATCACTTAACTCTTTAAGTCGAGGATCATTTCTTTTTAGTCCTGTCGTCCGTAATGCCTTGAGAATAAAAATAAAATTTCTGGACGCGTACAAAGATCGTTAAGGACATTGTCGAAAATTTATAATTACCGCCAAAAATTTGCCCACTGATAATAAACCCGTCTCTTCATTTTTGAACATATCAAAAAGGACGTCTTCTGCATTTCGCACTTGATCCTGATCCCTGGCACTGAAAAAAATTCAGGATATACATTTCCATTAGATTCGCTAAAATTACTTTTATCTTTGTACAACTACAAAGCAAAAAATTACAACGATTATACTAACAAAACTAAAGAATATACAGAAATAATTTTTTTCTGTTAGCCAGAAATTACATATACAAAAATAAATACATTATATTGACAATTTATACATTTACAGCATAATAAACGTGTACATTTAATTTCTAATTCATAAATGGGCAAAACAAACATTCATTAATTCTTATCTCTTATTCAGCATTAAAAAACTTAATTCATATTTCAGTACCACAATAATCGCACCTCTCCTGATAACATAAACGAGAATCTACCAGCCAAACGTAATTTTGAGTAATGAAAGTACATTTTTTAAAGGAATAAAAAGTCAACCTACAGATAATTGAAATATCGCAACAGCCTGATATTGTCGCCGGATTAAGTATCGATAATAATTTTTTTCAAAATTCACCATAAGCAAATCATCATGCACACGGAATATACGTTGAATACCAGCAAGGCCACAGACTACATAAGATTTTAACACGTGAATATTTATGATCAATAATTATTCCTAATAATTAGGTTTTAGCTCTACACAAATTAATAATATAATTTATTTAGCGCTAAACACTACCACGTGCTCCATGCAATATTATCGCATGGTACTCACTACACATAGTGGCTGTCATGAATGAAGCTGTACTCGCTGTAAAAAATTAGAGAAGAATCTCCAGTTAGACATTGAACGATAAGCAAAGCCGGTGTTACCTTAGGAATCGCGCAAGAAGTCTCACGAATTTGTCAGATTTGATTCCAGTTTTATTTTCCAAATTGGCGGTAGTAGACATTACGAAGAATATTAAAGTATATCTTTCAAGGGACGAATATACAAAATTTACGTCCACAAGGACAAGATTTTCGGTATCTTTTTTTTTTCTAATTATTCAAACAAATTACTCGTTTTCGAACAGCCAAGGGAATCGTGATAATGTTTGCAGGAACCGACGATGCATTGCCCCTTCGACGCACACTGTATTTATTTATTTTCAATATCTTTTTCTCACGACTATTGCAACTTCCAATAAATTTCGACTAAACCCACACGGACACTTTAGCGACCCGTTAAGATTCTAAGCAAAATTTCTATCATCACTGTCATCTTATATAAGCTAGAAACATGTCGACCCCCCTCTCCCCTACGAGAGTTCTAAACAGGCATAAATTCCTTGAGTATATATTTATGAACAATGTGCGTTCATACTACGTTGGACCTGACAAGTTAGCACAATATTTATGGCCAATGGCGTCGAAACGTGAAAAAACGTCCTGAGCTATTTTTTAAATAGATTTATCAAAAATCATCCACCTGATTCAGTAGATAAGCATAACAATTTTTTATTCAAATCCCACAAGAAATTTACTACATCTCACCGATTTGATTCAACGGAGACGTAAGGGCCATCCGTATGATCGTCAAAATAATAATCATTTAACTCAAAGTCTTCCATTGTCTTCTGGCTGAAGAGAAGCGTCGCGACGCTTTATAAATGTACTCTTTAAATAATAGACGTACGATCCACTCGTAATTGGCGTTTTATAGAGGCTATTTAATCGAAAAGCCATGACCTTACTAACCCTATAATATTACTATAGAAAGATTGCTACCAGTTACGATAACTGGATGTTGTGACGGAGACTCCATATTGGAACAGATCGGTATCAATTATTTATTATTTCATCTCGTTTACTTATGTATATTTTAACACGTGATTCGCGTGTGGTCCATCATACACCTATGCTTAAATCACCAAGTAAATATAAACTGATAACTATGTGATATTAGACTAACGTAAAGAGGGCCTAACGAAATTAAGATGAAAAAATAAAATATAAATAAATATAAAAAATGTGCAATTCGATTATCTGACAGTATTTCAGAATTAAACGTAAACATTACAGATGACAGCTGTCAGATCCACGTGTCATACGACTGAATAGTTTAAAATTGTTATTGACATGGATGGCCATTGATTTTTCGATTGATTAACCCTAATAAAATAACAGTGCGCATCTCGAAGGATTTACAATCAAGATTGATTTGATAACAGTCATGTTGGACAGACTGATAGTACCCATTGGCTATTGTAGTTCGCAGGATCGTCGATTATACGGCTGGCTAAAAATCTGTTCAAGCTATAAATAGATTTTGCTATAACTTAACCAATAAGCATTGCGTTGATCTTGTATGGTCAATTAATTTGCACTTTGCTGAAATTGCAAATCAGCATGGTACGTGTGTATACGAGTGACAGCTGTCACTTGGTAGACGCGTCAAACGTTCGAGAAACATGTTAATTGTGAATTAACAGCACCACGTGCTACTATTCGCAATAATATTACTTAGACCTGTTGCATAAATAATATACGAATTTTTTTTATTCAATTAATTTAATTTCTCCAATCATTTTTATCATTCAAGACTGAAGACGTACAACGGTAAATTATAGGACAAAATGTTCTTTAAATATCCATCTTTATAGCGCTGCAAGTAAACTAATTATTTGATTAGCAAAAAACTTTTATGATATTTATCCAGCAAGCAACAGGTGACGTTAATATTTCGATAATTTTTATGCATGTAAGACATAACTAAGTATTAGTATAAAGATAGCTGCGTATAACGTCTAGTCATATGAATCAATTAAATTTCCTATAATTTCCAATAAATGAATTAATTTAAAAATTGCAACGTCTTACGTCATTCACATGAGCTGCGATGATATATTGAGCTGTTAAAAAATAAGTAAAAGAATCACGAGATTTGTTTAATACAAAAAAATCTTAGTTCGTGATTATATGTATTTTGATTAATTTTATTTAATATATATAATATATATATAATTCTCAGTACCGTACGTGCGAATGTTCTAATTCCAAGGCACATCCAAAAGCCGCTTCCGAATACGTAGATTTTCGCAATTTCACGTTGTTAGGTATGATCGTCCATTTCTATGAATCATTAATGAAAAAAAAAAGTAAAGTTTCATCAGCCTCGTATTCTGCCTCTTCCATTCATCTTATCCCAAGAGTCTCTTATTTTCGCAACTTAAAAGCAGTCTGTGAAGTATTCGTTGCCAAGCGTTTCCGTATTGATCGTACCCTGAATAGGTCCTCCTTGTAGCTTTTAAACCGAAACCTCTCTTGTGCTTTAATGTGTACTGAAGAGATCATTGAAATAGTTTAGGGGTTTAAAAAAAAATTTATCCAAAAATGAAAAAATCAAAGATCGATGCCAACGTGAAAAATTATAAATACGATTGATCGAAGGGTGTAAATCTTTTAATTTATGGGCTCGTGCTCGTTTTGAAGTATAGCGAAGGAGCCATTTTTACCTTGTGCCGATACAATCATTGTGGCAGAGTATTTCTGTCACTGAAAGCCGGTCATTGCCATGTTGCACACGTGGGTTCTTTGCCCAAGTCAATTAGTCGCTTTACGTTTCTTAGTAAGATGTATAAGTCATATTGCTCTGGTATCTCGTAGGCGATTTCGAAAATTGCAAATAAAGATTGTAAATATTAATTTTTAAGGAAGGATGTATTTATTGACAATTTTTATATTTTTTGACTTGGAACTTTTATACATGTGCTAAAGGGATACTCTAGGGATGATATGGGACTTGTGTGAACTTTTTGTTTTTTTAGAGAATAACAAAATTTTGATATTTACATATAATTCTTGTAGCTGATAACAGTATAAGCATATGCACTGTAAATTTTGTCAAATAAATAAAAATTGAGCCAGTGGAGCAATAATCTTTTCAGTACCGTTCGAGAATATCGATTATTTCTATACTGGGGGTGAGTCTAATTGCATGTTACGTTATCTAATTAAGAAAAAAATATTTGGTGGATCCAATAAGTAGAATCAAAAATATAAGCGCTGGATTTTTACGGAGTTGTATTTTACTTTGTTCCTGCATATCAGAAATCATACTGAACGACCTCAAAAACGCGAAGATCTTAAAACTTTAATTTTCCTAAAAATCCGACAAGTTTCGTCATTCTTAACCTTATTGGATACGCCATATAGAACTTTGAAAATCTCAGATAAGATTTGAATTAAGTGATCTCAAAATCCTTAAAACGTGAAGTTTGATGAAAAACAAAATTGATGAAATATCTTTTTTTTTCACGTTGTGCATATATCGACATATGACACCTGGCCAGTTTTAGATTTGTCTTTATATGCGTCAGAGACAGTCAGGGGTTAAAAAGTGGGAAAAGGTCGTTCAGTAAAACGAAGAGACTCCTGGATATGTGAATGGAATTTCAAATATCCGTAAATTGCAAAATTATTAAAAAAAAAAAAAAAAATGAATAGGGTAATTTCACCACTGAATGGACAATCTCCAGTAATTGGGCGCGTTTACATAAATTATGTATCTATATATAGCGATTTTAATAAGAGTGTCCATTCACTAGATGCGTTTCCTAAGGTGTTCATGTACTACTGAATTTACCCTATACCTGGTTATTGGTATGGAGCATACGTAATCCTTTAACGTCCGCCTTAACGATTTTCAATATCCTGATACCACGTGTTATCATTTTTATATGTATAATTGTGTTCGATAAATAATTGACTCGTCGAATTCCGTACTAATCACAAAAAAAGTAGCACTGTAATATATTGATAAAACTCGTTATATGCTTATCCGGCCCAGAGACACACTCCCACTCACACTGACAAGTAGAGACACAGACGCCGAGCGTCCCGACGCCTAGAAGCTACTGTGCCCGTACGTCGAGGCAGCCCTACCTATAGAAACAGGCCGAACTAATTCAGGGACATGCGCGAATTTGGTAACCTGTTTCCTCGAACGATCAATTTATTAATCGACTATGACTCGCAGACTAAGCGAAATTATTTATTAAGTTAAGAAAAAAACCGTCTGGCATTGAACTATCTTCATAAATTATTATACTATCATTAGTCTGATATAAATGACACCGATAATCTCGACAATAGCGGCACGTGTGAGGAATCAAACAATTCACCAAATTTAGATTAGATTTTCTCCCGATAAAATTCATCTAATTACCTAAAAGATCTTGACAATGAGATCGTAAAGTTTATTGAACGATATGATAGATAAGAAAGAGAGTTCCTTGTCCAATTGATCTGCGAACACCGTACAGAGAAAGTTCCGATAAAGTAATAGACGATTTGACAATAAAATATTTAACACATAAACCCAACAAGTCAGTCAATTTACCAGTTCGATTATTAATCAGAAAAACCGTTGTCTCGGAAATTCCATATCGCAATGAATAATTTCCAAAAATCTTGCAAGTTTCACAAAAAATATTAATTCGACAAATAAAATAGTTTGTTTCGTATTTTTCTTGTTTTTTTTTTATTGTCTTGCATTTATTGCCTGACGATACATCGAACAATATATCAAAAATGAATAAGTGCTTACAAGAACGTAAACAATCACGCCTTATCATTTTGTGCATTGCTGCAGCGAGCAGTGCATTCTTCAGTAGCGCGTGCACCTGATGTAACTGCTTAATCGATATATTCAACTGCGTTTAACTGAATAATCAGGTAGTCAATGTGAATATTTAGCGGATTATATTATTACCTAAAAAATAAATTATCTAGAGACGTACGTGTTCCAGACTTATTAACGCAAACAGCTGCCGATACAATTGTCATCACGAAGTTCAAAACTCGTATCATTGGTCTTGATACGTGTGACCTTTCCGCATCCAATAAATTAGACATGTATTATTCGTTTAAGTACGTATCCAGTTTTTACATAAGCTCCAAACAATTATTTGCTTAACGTAATAGCTATCCTGCTTATTTGCCCGCGACAAATTATTGTAGTCGCTATGCTAACTTGTACAAATTATAATAACTGATTAACAAGGACAGCTATAACTACACTAGCTTCTAGCCTACTTTCACTGCTACTTAATACTTTGGTTCTTACGTCTTTCTCTCCGTTATTGATATTATTTATTGATTCATGATTTTTTTTTTCCTTAATCTCGTTTCTTGAGATAGCTAATGATCTAGTTCGAAGATACGCATGTAATACGTACAATTTTTATAAGTTCGCGGAACTCGTCCAAGAGATCTACAAATACAAAAATCCATTCCATACAATTATTGCACGCCGTATATAGATACGATTGCATATATCATTGTGTCACAATTATTAAAAGCATTCGTGTACCAGTAAAAATTTCGGCTGCCTTCAATAGGCAACGTACAATCGAATTGGAAGACTGTAGTGTAAATATATATATAAATGTATAATGTATATCAAGTACGAATTGCATATATCAAATAGAAATTTGTGTATTTGATTGTTCAAGATTTTAAAAAAAAAAGGCGAACAAAAAATGTGAGGAATATTTGACAAAGTATCACATTGAAATTTTTTTTTCAAACTGTACCAGTCATTGATGCTCAGTGAATGATAATGATGATGGTAATTGTCATCTGTATGCAGTTAACGATAAAAAAAAAGAAACGAGTCCATAACCTTTAGACGAGCGGATTATTTAAACGACCTCTACAGTTTTTGACTTTTAACTTTAATACACATGCTAAAGCGATACTGTAGAAAAAATATGAGACCGATGCAGAGTCGAAAAATGGTCTTCCGGTCTTCTAAAGATTAGGAATGACGACTGCTTGCGTAATTTTTGGCTATGTACAGATAAGATTCGCTATAATGCTAGCTTTTGATTAGGTGCGTAACAGAGATTGCAGTGTTACAATGAAAAATATATAAATACGCGTTTAACATTGTCGGCGATGGTGAATGCGTGAGATTATGATAAGATTGTTTTTCTAAATAGTAAAAAAGAAAGTTAGTCGTTCAACACGAATCACAAATTGTTATTCTTGACACCAGAAAATGGTGGCGTGTCAGCGAGGCGTACCAAAGAGGCAAGATACATCTAACGTTAACGGTGTCTCAGAAGAACAGTCGAAGAGTTACTGAAGCGAAGAAGATACGAAAAACGTATATTTTCCTTCCTTTCAAAGTAAACGAGCCATTGAGCAAAGATTGCGGTGTATGAATTAGCCACCAAATTCGCAATACTCTTTCGCGCGCAGTTCTAGCTCGGTAACGTACAAAAATCCTGCTACTAATTCTAAACGCGGTACAAGCCTGACACCGGACTCAAAAGTCAGATCACTGTATCCTGATAAGCAGGAGGTCCACTGAGTACAAATTGTTTTTGGCTCTGACGAACAATGTCGGTTCTGCTTGGAACTTGAGGTGTCGCCCTGACGCCATGATAATTGCTGTAACTTGACCTGGCACTTGCTGGTCTGTTGCTGTAAAGATCATCCATGTCTTCCCCGTTGAGACTCTGAGTGCTGGTTTGTTGAAAAGTAGGATTACTCTGGCCCTGCCACTGCATAGGATTCAATTCGTTGTTCTGCCAGTTGTCAGTGAGATTCCTGGTAGAGCTGCTACCATCCCAATTGGGTAAATTTTGAGTCGAGAAATTGCTTGTGTTTGAGTAATTGGACTCTTGGTTCCATACAACCGGCGAAGAGACCGCCATGTTTACAGCCTCCGGCTGCCAATTTGAATTTCTGTCCCTGTCCCAGGTATTTGAGATCCTGTCGTAATTCAATGTACCCTGTGACAGCGAGTTGACGTTTTGATTAGTCAAATTGCTAGGTGGCGTATTCGCGTAGAGGCTCTCCTGCTGGTCCATTATCCTGTTCACTGGATTCTTCCTGCGAGACTGCCGCACCGAACTTCTTCTGCTCGAGCGTCTTGTGCCGTCCCGCGAGATGACGGAGCGTCGCTTGACGCGTCGAGGTGTCATCGGTTTTGGCGAGACGCTGTCATCCTGAATCGGCGGCTCCGGCTGAGAGTACTCGATGCTGTACAATGGACGTGGTTGTTTTTTCCGCTTTTTAGTTTGTACTGTTGCAACAAAAAAAGTACATGAGTCATTGGTGCTTCTGCCAGTGTTACTGAACAATCATATGGAGAACAGACAAGAGCGTCAGCGTACCATCATCGATTGGTCGTATTAATAATAATTATTGCATACATAAAAAAGACATTTTTGCTTTTGTACGTGTGCGACAAGCCTTAAATCGTATAATTAGTCAGTCTTTGGTATGATAAAATTTGATACTTATTAATTGTACATTATTATAATAGGCGAAATATTTTTTTTAGCTGACAAATTTTTCTATATTTCTTCTTATTGCAATATTTTATTTATTTATCAAATTTCAGTTTCATGCAGGATATACACTACGGTCAGAGACACAAAACAAAGGCGTATCTTCATACGAGGTATCCACCCAAAAATGTGATTGAAGAATAAAAACCGAAGCGCAGAACCGTGTTAGATAAAAGGAAGAAAAGATAGTGAGGGGTTAATAAATAATAAAGCAAGCAGTAGTGTGTTGTTGCATTGCACGTTTATTGTTGCTATCGAAAAGCACCAAGTTTTTTTTTTTAAATACAATAGGTACACCAATATAAAATCAATCTCTAGATACTTAAAAAAAATATATATCTATACTGTACAGGCTACAATGCGGCCAACCAGTCTAAGACGCTACTAAACGCTATGAATTCGTTCCGAAGTGACAAAATGAGAGAAGCACACGTGTCTACGTAAAATTCTAATAATAGCGAATAAATAATATTTTATCGATGGTTAATGGTGAATAGTTACCAGAGGGTAATACAGTAGCTACAAATAGGAAATTGTGATAAAAAGAAGGAGAAATGCATGAGAAACCATTACACAGAAGTCATCAACAATGTCACTTCAGATTTTCGATAGAAATGAACGTATAATAAAAAAAGTCAGTTTGAAATATGCGGAATGTCTTCTTTAATCATAAAAATCAATTTCTAAGGAGTAACAATAAATTAGATTAATAAAATTAAGGACTAAAATTGTCTTTCTTTTTTTTTTACCTAAATCTAGTCTCTCGAAATTTATATAAATTCACACCGAGTGCAATTTCTAAACGACATCCGCCCGCTCGAGTAATTTCGAACGACATTTTTTTCCAGTGTGGGTATTTTCATACTGAGAAAAAAAATTGGTCAAAACTTTTTGACTACCATGCACTACTTCATACACTTAAATAATTAAAGGGACACAAATATTTCATAGCACCTTGTAGAAAAGCCAAAATGTTCGTCGCTCAAAGAAAAAAAAAAAAAATACGTCTAGCTCAATGCATCGTTCCAGTTATAAATATAAACGCAGAGATGCATTGAAAATCCCAAACAGTCCTCGTTAATGGAGTAACGATAACTTCATTAAGAGACCAATAATCACCAAGTATCATTAAAGTACGACGAGGTAAAAGAGATACTCGCCCAAGGGCGTGTCTTAAAAAAAATTGTTCTATTAAATTCCACAATCACCGTGCGACGTTCAAAATCGAATTCTCTACTTCGTGCATAATTCAATAAACGAATCAAACGATCTGTCGTTAATGAATAAATGAAAAGCCTTTGGCACAGCTCTATGCGGTTTACCTTTTTTTTTTCTACGTATCACAGTGTATGTATCGTAAGTCGATTAGTGCAACACAAACAAAGGAATAAGGAAACAATAACTTTTCCAAAGAACAACACGCCGAAAAATAACATATCAGAGGACACTTATGGCGGTGTGATGTGTGCGTGAAATAGATTTAAAAAAATATATTAATTCGTGAATCAGGCGAATGGTTATAAAATAGGAAGAGGCACCTAAGCTAGCTATCCTACGTATTCTACCTATTTGGCAAGTGTAGGAAAAGAAAAAAAAAAGAAACTGGAACGTCCAAAGAGGCAGTACGATACTCGCGTATATAAATTTACGGGTAGAAAAATATCGCGTAACAAAGATGAAATGAATAAAGAAAAAAGGATATCCGTATAGAAATATAACTTTTTCTCCCCTACGTCGTTCCCTGATTCTGAGAATACTGCTTTAAAGCTTTTTTTTTTAAAAACTGACAACAATAAACTGCTTAACCGTCGTGAACGATTATCTGCGCCTACGTGAACAGTCCGTTTGACCCAGTGGCCAGCTGTGGAAAACAGCGCTAAACGGGTACCGGTATCAGAAATTGTTGGCGTACATAGACAAAGGTCTACTATCTCTCTTAGAATTGGTCTTATCGTCGCGACTGCTCGAACAAGCCTGCTGCTGCTGCTGTTGCTCAATCGCCAGTCTAGGATCTGAATAGAACGATCTCAGTGGCTGCTCCCTCACGTGATCCGTGAACACTCGCGGCTTGTAGGAAGAGTTTCTGTTCTGCTTGTTATTGACGGCGCGTGCTGTTCTTAATTTTGGCGAAACAACCGGACTGTACTTGGACGAATGAGGATAGTAAAGCTTGTTCTTCTGATATCGTAGACGCGCAACACTGTCCAGCGAGTCGTACTCCTCGTAGGGCGATACGGATCTTTGTAACTGATCGAGAGGATTCGAATAGTCGTTACTATAGTCGACGTTCAATTTTGCATTTTCAATGTTCCTCGTCGACGCTTTACTCCTGTCACTCCTTATCGTCTCGTTCCTTAAACTGCTCTTATTGTTACTGCGTGACGTGCTGTTGCCGTACGGCTTTTCCACGTTTTTCGGCATAGTCGTCTCGCGATAAACGGACTGGTGCGAGCTAGCTGTGCCTGTCGGGTAATTGTGATGGGAATTTTTTTGAGGATAGGCAGGTGGCGGAAGTGCCGAGTAGCTAACGTACATGGGATGCAACGGCGTGTGCCCTGCCAGCCCAAAGTCGCCGCCTCCGACAAAGTCAACTGAAAAGTCACCCAGAAGAGCCCATTGCGTTAGAATATTACATTGGACGTATTTGAGGCGTCTCTTAAGATCTATTGATTGAGAATATTTTTTTGATAATTAAATAATAACAATAATGAGGATAATAATCGGGCACAAAAATATACACGTGCTGGAGTCGTATCTATTTAAATTCTCTCTACTTTCCACTATGCATTGTATACACTGGACATTCTTGCATGCCGATAATCTATGGTGGAAGTGAACGTGCAGATGATATGGGACGACTTACCAAAATGGAGGATCAAATCCACCAATGAAATCAACTGTAACCGACAACCCTCATTTTCATGTGGAAGTGAAAATCATGGGTACAGGTTGCTCACGTTATTGATGGGTTTCTGATATGAATTTTTTTTTAACTTTTTATCTTATACGTGAGAAGAAAATATCTTATGGATTTATTTCTTTGGGTTTTAAGGGGAATTATACCCATCACTACCGTAAGCTTTCTGTCTTACGGAATATTCTTTATTTTTTATGGATTCCTTTTTCTTTAATATTATTGCCCTTGTAGGCGATACTACTTTGTACACGCATATTCCCACTATCCGATTAATTGTTGCCATTTTCGTTTAACGTATCTTATAACAATTTCAGAAGTATACGAGTTGCGATGAAAGAAAATATCCTTATAAAAAAAAATATCTATCCGGTCACATCCTATCATACAAACGTCAACCGCAATTTCCTTCACGAGAAATTTCATCGAAATTAATACCACGTTAATGTACTGTTCGCAATTTAGTTAAATTTTTGTTGAATCATTAAAATACGCAGTAAATCAACCCACAACCGTTCAAGCTCGATAAGTCAGTAGTTAGAGGAAGGAGAGCGACCCAAAATTGAAAGTACCTTCCCAGAAGAGTTATGAAGTACCATGAATAGATGAATAGGATGGGCAAGTGAATTGATACTCCAAAAGCATGAGAAGACGCAATTATTATCCAAAGACCGAGAAAAAAAATGCCTACTTATAATTATAAATAAAATATTTTAAAAAAATATGACTGAGTCTGTTCATAAGAATATACTCCTATCAGGAGTGCTTATAGCCTATTTTTCATGAAAACTTTTAACTACCCACCCTCGAACGTGTCATTCAATATATCCCGTTATTCGAAATCTGTCTAAGTGAATTTTACCTTGATGTTAGAATTTTGAAAAAAGATTTTAATTCAATAAGTTACAATTATTCCCAAAGTCTGCGTTTATCATGAACTCAGTGCATAGTGGAATGCGTTAAGTCTCGCCGAAGGAAACTACCACAAAAGTTGTTCTGCTGGTGCAACTGAATACGATCTCAAATTTCATGGTCACACGTTACACAAGCTCTACGACCACGGATTTACTCGACACGATATTGATTTCGTATCGAATCCGAACAATCTCTAACCAGAATTCAGTAACAGTAATCGCATATACTCACAACTGTCATCTTCTTCTAGGAACACACGACTCAGACAGATTCCACCCACGACCGCCATGAACTGAAACATACAACTCAGTAGAAGTGCTATGAACTCAATTAAAAGTTCGATCTGTTCAAAGAGCCAGAGTGATCTATGAGTCATGGCTATGTTCAACAAAATGATGATGGGATCATCCTAGAGACCCTGTGAGGTCAATAAAGTAACATTGACAAAGGGAAAGTCTTGTATACCCGCACTTGTATATTTTCCTTCAGTTATCATTGTAGTGCTTATCACCTTTTTTTTATAGAATTTACATGAACCACTGCTTACAATGAAATATTTTATGCTTACCGCTAAAAGGCATTGCGTTGCCGCGTGCAGAACCTCAATAACTTCGTATTCCAAGACACAATCTGTCACGTTGGTAGGCCTGGCTGGTCTAAATAATTCTGGATCAGTGACATTGTAAACAGCTTTGCATCCTGGTCCATTGATTTGCCACCAAGAGAAACTGCCAGTGCCAAGATTTAAAATGTCGCTATTCTGCAAACGAGAAATAGATACTGAACTGTTTTCGCCTGAACGAATATAAATACTTGTCGACCAACGAAAGTCAAATGTCTCATGAAATTGACCTAAGCAGAAAATAGACACCAAAGCGGGTCAACTGCTCGGTACCAAATATAAATCCAAGTCCATTAAGAATTTAATGAACGCGATAAGGATGCACAAAGTTTAAGTACTTTTTGATATCTGACCCAAGTGCCAGTACGCTTTAAAAATATTATGCAAGTCAGATTAACCCATGCGAGGGCGGGCTATGAGGATTTCTCTCATGCGACACGACTCAACCTATAAAAGGACGCGGCAGTGAGAGCGAAACGCTAGAAATGATGCGTCCGCTAACGGGTTAAGTTTTCTCCTAATATTTGTTGTTTTCCACAGTAAATTATGTTCGTCTGTATACCTTATCCAGGATTCCCACGCTGAGGTAGAAACATATGATGAATATGTTCCAGCCCAGCCATAACGTATTCCATACGCAGTACTGCAAAAATTACATTTGTTTTATTGTTACATGATATAAAATAATATTCCACAAATATTTTACGTATATAGGACGATAAGAATTTTCCTGTTTGTCAAAATTTTGGGAACACATGAATATATTTCATGGAGGCGCATGCGCACGGATGAACTTATAAAAATAAATATATAAACATAATATATACGTACCGAAATGATATATTTAGGCCTGTACTGAAAGGCTCCGAAAAATCCAAGGATCACGAAGATGATGTTGAAAAAGTTGACCAGTATCGGCGCCCACATAAACCCCAGGAAGTCGAACACTTGGCGCTCTATGGTGGTGATCTGAACGAATAAAGAGTTAATTCAACTCACACTAAGCATGCCAATGTAAATTACAATTATGGTACTTTAGCATGATACAATGCTGTCATCATGATTTTCTCAACTGCCCTTCTTTTTTTTTCCCTGGACCCTTTTAATTTGCACCAATTGCTTCGCGTTCTAAATACTCGTTTAATTATCATTCCAAGATGGGGCAAAGTCGCACAGACTGCCATGAAACAATTGCCTGTATTACAAGTGCAGGAAGAGGTCTATCATGCGCAGAAACAATAAGGAATTTGCATTTGAAATAGTGAAGAATTAACGTTATACAATCTTACGTGCTTAATGACTCATGATGATTTATTAATCAGGTGAAAATATCAGCAAACTCATGCTGTATTCCGCGAGCGATTTTCGTTATCCAAGAATTTTATAATTTTTAATTCAACTATACGATATATTGAGGATAATAAAATTATTTACTGATTATGCATAATGAAATTTATATATTTATATATCGTACTGCAATGAAAATCATGCCGATCAAAAAGCGATAATTCGACATTCATATTAAAGAATCATGTTCTAAATATATCCATTACAAATACAATATTATATTTACGTAATGACACATCATGAACTCAGTTGAAAATTGTCTCAAAAGACACTGTGGTATACGTAACATGCTAAAATCGAATTTCGAAAATATTTAATTCAACGCATTGCGCCAACAATGTATTCTCGTGCTAGGGTAAATGCACTCATTTATTTCTCACAGTTCAATGTACGCATCACGAGTAAAAGGGAAAAACACAACAAGAAAACTATATCTTCTAGGCTGATCGTAATAACGAGTTACGATTTCATTAGACGCTACTTCAGGAAAATGGGAAGCATCGAACATGATAAATCATCACATAATTCATCAAGTCACAGTCTATTGTATCGTTATCTGATATCAACGATAAGGTAGCTTTTACTATTTTTTCAAGTTTTCCCACTGCGATTGTTGCGCCTTTTGTATTTTCCTCGCTTGGCAGAATTCACGTTGCACGAGCATAATAACGTGGAAAACAATGGAATGTCAGGGACAGCACAAGAGAGTCTAGACGTAAATATGTTAATATAGCGTGACTCAGTGCACATTCATATACGATACTTATTATGAAAGCTGCGTAAAGTGAAGCGTTTACTATGGCCATGATAAAGTTCATCGTTAGACTCACAAGCTGTAGAGTGCATATTGTCAGTAGAAAATGTCTCCTGCTGCAAATTCCCATGTCATTTGGCCCTGTTGATGATTTTAGGGATCCCCGTGATCACTTTTCACGATCGGAACAGACAATTTCACTATACGACCACTGCATCACTATGGCTCGTCTGGATGCGTCGCCATTTTCAACACTTGTTTCTTCCCTTCTCGTGGGTGACTGAGCGGCAGGCATGTCCGTTTGCTTTCGTAGCCAAGCAACGGGCCAACCACTTTGCCACTCCGTGGAAACAACCTGCTATACCTCCCGATGCTCTTTTACAATGGTTCAGGTTTGGCAACAGCGCCTATGCTCTTGAATAAAAGTCCCTAGGGTTAAAAGACGACGCCTGAAGGACGGCATCCCGTTATACGCGGTCGACTACCCGGTTTCTGATTTTAGGGGTTTACGTCCTATGTATATTTATATTGCACGTGCAATAACCTCTCTCCTTCCATTAAGAAATGCCATCACAAATGAATGAAAAGCCTTAAAAAAAGAACTAAATTACCTTTAGCGTTCTATAAAAGTGAATGGCTAATATTTTCTCTAAATCTTAATTATACTACTGACGTGAAGTTTGTCGATAGAAGAAGCGATAAAATAATGGAATATCGAGAATATTAAGGTACGATCGAAATGTCATTTAAAAATTTTTCAGTAGCTTCAAACCATGTTTCCTTTATAATTTTTGCATAACTTCTAAAATGAAAAGCAATGGACAGGAGTCCCGGCGATGAGGAACAACGAAGCTGGATGATATCGGGAAACTTTCGTTAAGATTGTTTCGAATATTTTGCTCCTCTTGTCTTTGGTGCTCGTTTTTATGCACTGATACTTTCGAGGAAGATAAATCAACGTTACTCAACAGACAAGCATCGTCCAGTAAGAACTATTTCTCGTTACTTGCAAATCTTAAAATTGCCACGTGATAAAATTTATAGAAGAGCTTCATAGCAACAATGAAAATATATACAAAACGGAATCGACGAAATTTTTCCTGGACAGAGGAGACAGCAGGAACATTTCCATATCCACCTCGTCGTATGATTCGTCTGGTAAGGCAAAGAAGACGACCTCCGTTTGCAGGAGGCAAAAAAACTATAGAAAACCCATCAAGAGCAGCCACCGCGTTCGAGGTAACGTTGAACAATACTGATTGTACAGTACGTCGTATTGGTATGCCTGTGCTACAGTAAATAAGTTATTCTCTGACTTCCCTTTGAGACTCCATATAATTACTAGATACTTACGTAGGTACGGCTTTGTTAACTTGTACCGAGGGCGCGTTTCGCGTGCGAAAAATTTACGGCGATGGGAATTGCATGTTTCGTGCCATAAGTTATATATTGTGGGGTAACGAGGAGGAGCATAAATCATTGCGTGATATGGTATGTTTATATCACGTAAATTAAATTGTAATTAATAAGAAGAAAGAAAAGTGTATACAACATTTTTATTTTTCAGGTCGTTCGGCACGTCAGAGAAAATTGGCAAGAGTATGGACCATTTGTGGTGGCGGAATGGAATATCTCGAATCCTAATGAATATTTTGAATTTATGAACTCCGATGGAATTTATGCTAGTGAGCTAGAATGCATTGTTGCTACCAGACTGCATCATATGAATCTTTCAATTTATCGTGTTGTTCATGGAAAACATGAAATTAAGAGGGTCTTTCATAATTCAGTTAACGATGATTATCGAACGGCTAGATTATTATTTAGTGGACGATCCGACAGTGGTCACTATGACGTTTTATTAATGGATTATTAAAAATGTATTTTTTTATTATTAACTATATGTACACGGTGTGTTTTAAATCAAATATTCATGATTTTATCAAATCAATGTTTTTTTATTCATTTAAAGTTCACTACATGAATATTCCAATTGATTTGTTATTTGATTGTACAGAGAATTTAAAATTCCTTTTGTTTAAATAAAACACTTGTCCATATCGTATATACAGTATTCACAGAGTCAGTAACCGATTGAGCCAAATACATTGAACAAACCTATCATAATGAACCAATCAACAAGTATATTGACCCTTTTGAAAAATAATTTTAAAGCAAATGACCTCCAATTAAATACTTTTGTAAGGGTTCTTTGGATCTTGCTATGACTATTTTTATTAAATTAACATGTTCGCGTTCTACGTATCTTTTCCCCTAATTAATTCGTACGTTCACGATTAATATTAAGAATGGATATTCGAACTTTCGTTGCTCATGAAAATTTCGATTTGCACTAAAATTTTCGCATACAGAAATTATTCGCTAATAAGAATAATCGCATCCTTGAGTATAAGATCACCGCGTGATGATGTTTATCGCTCTATATATAACGCAGCTATAAAAAAAATCATTAATCAATTAAATTATCATCATACGCGATGACTGTGATTTTTTAATTAAAAAAAATTTTACCTCATACGATACAACATTCTAGAACACCAATTCACATCGAGACTACTTTGATCCGTGCGAACTGCCTCCACCACGTTTCTAGCAATCTCATACTCGGTTTTCTTTAATAACCTGTCAATCAAATATTATCATTATCGTTATCATTAATAATATTATTCAACAATTTCCTCATTTCCAATACCCGACAAACCTACCTGGCTTCAGCTTTGGGAGCTACAGTGATAAATTTCAACTGACTCCTTTGTCTCGCGAACTCTTGACCTAAACTTTCCATAAGACCTGGAAGAAAATTACTTTCATCATTAGTGCATATTGAACGATCATTTATCACGTGTAATACAAAATTTCTCTAACCAGCAACAGCCGCTCTGGAACCCATGTAAGCATCTTGCACAGATATTGTAGGCGTCACTCCAATAACATGCGCTTTTCTACGCAGCAGTAGGAAAGGTAAAAATGCCAGTACCGTCTAATAAAAATTAAATATTTACATAAATTAAGATGCGAGATAAAAGATAACAATAAATATTTTTTAATTTCAGACTCCTACCCAGTAATGACTCATCAATGTATTACTGACAGTGTCCAGTATATCCTCATCCTGACTCCCAAAACACGTAACAAGGATATCGACCTGTCCGACTTCGTCATTAATCTTTTTGGCAATTCCAAGAATCTCATCTCTATCGTTAAAGTCGCACTCGTACGCAAATGACTTTTGCATACGTTCAGAATCCTGTCGTTTACGATGCACTGGACCGATTCTCTCCACCCTCGAATAACCTTCCAGACAAGATACAGTCCTTTTCACGGACCTCAGATCCTTATCGATACAAACAACGGAGCAGCCAGCTCTCGAAAATTCCTTAGCCAATGAACTGCCCAGAAGCGTAGTAGCACCCGTTATCTGTCAGTAATAAAAATTTGCAAATTAGTCAAAAATTGGCCATTTTTTTTATCCTCAATTACTTCTCTCACCAATGCTACATCTCCTGTTAGATCTCTCGGTGGTTTTGGTAATATGGATTTTAAAACAGCAAGAAATGCCAAAAATCCTGACACTACGGCTCCCACTATGAACTGCGTATACAGGTACAACCACGCTATCGTCGCGAAATTGTCATTTCTGGAATGAAACGTCAGAGTCTCCTCCCTTAAGGGAATCATGATCCGCTGTAAGAAAAGAATTTTTAACAAAATAAAAAATTTCAAATTAACTCCAGAAGCAATATTAACCTCCCAGTGGTGAAACGTGATCTGACAGACCAAATAGGCGTAAATTTCTTATGGCAAGGAGAAAAAAAAGGCCACTACTGGAGGGTTAGTAAAGGCAGCCAATAGTAGAACTTTTCTAATCACTATGACGTTTAGATTAATTGCATAATACAGCGTGACGAAATGTAAAAAGATTTTAATGCGTTACCACGAAATAATTAATCAAAGTTATGGAATTGAGGTTAGGGCATTTCTTTTTAGTATCGTCTGACCGTAGCGCAATAAAATGCACAAAGTAATATTACTGTATGAATTAAATTTGCATCAACGCAAGACACAGTGACGTATGAAAACATAATAATCGATAAACTTAAAATAATTTTAATTGTCTATCGATTTGACATAAAAATCTTATCGTCTCTTTTTCTCTATACTCTCCTATACCTATAGCTAGAGTACTGTACAGTTCATTACAAAAATTTTCCTCAAAGTATTGCTTTGTAAAACAATACGATTAATGTCTCTTGGACTCTGTTTCTTCGAGAGTCTGCGGTTTTACGTTTATTCAGTTTGTAATTAAATTCGATAAAAGAAAAGGCAAATGAATTCCGCGAAGAAAGGGGTCCGTTTGGGTCTGCTGATTTTATGTAACAATAGTGAATGTCGAGTAGCTAAAACTAAATTCGCTGTTATACAACGCTCTCGCTATGGTTGTGTTATTGTGGGACAGACATTATTATTATTATTTCACTCGACTGAACAAGCCAATAAAAACGTACAGGCATAGCAATGTATAATAGCGAACGGATTATCATTGCATGTATAAATATAATATTTAATTACTGTCAATTAAAATTCATTTAATTATTCTAGACTTTTCGAAAATCACAGGTAAAGTTGTTATTAAAAATTTATTAACGTATGGATTCAATTTACGTAAATTCAATTTTTCTTTTTGTACGCTAAAAATTTATTACATCAACTATAATATATTTGCGTAATTTTATGAGTGTCACTAAGTAATTGCAGCAATAAGGAGTTTTAGAAATTCATACACACGACAATTCAGTCTAGTGGAATTCGCGTACGGGGAGAAATCGGTCGTATGAAAAAAATGAATTGTCGATCGTAGGACTATGAAATTTTCTTAAATAAAGGTAAATAGAAAGTGAGTGATATGTTCATTCGAATCGATCGCTGTACCATTTAATTTCCAATGACAGAAGTGCGTGTAGAACGCGAATACGTGTCAGCTGAACACGCGAGTTTGAAATGGGAAAAGGTGTAAAAGAAAAAGAATAAATCTTTAACAAAAAAAAAAAATATCAGATCACGCCTCTTACGTAACAGGAAATGTGACGGCCGTAACGAAAGTTATCAGTACCGTAGAATTTTAGTCAGAGCAGTGAAAACCGGAAGAAGGACCGTCCTGATTATTACGTCGGACCACATAATTAATTAAATAATTGTTATAACAATTTTCAGAACGTATGTTGTTTTGGTTTAATAAAAAAAAAAGAAAAAATTGATATGATAAATCCTTTATTTTCTTTGAATTTCGCGCCATTATACGCTGAGGTCACTGTGTGACTGACGTGACCATTTCTAACGTGTAATTCCTCGCTGTCTAACAATAATTAACTGTCCTCAAAGTCAACAAGCTTCTTGCTAAGAGATCGCCTGGTTGCGCAATCCTCGACGGATACGGAAATGATTAACCGACTTACAGAGAGTGTCCCCGGAGTCATCTACCGGAAAGATCGCGACGTAATGATTATCCATGACTCTCAAAGCAGCGAAAACATCAAATTCGATCTGATTTTAATTATCAGGCAATTCCTAAACCGTAACAATTAGCTAATCGTTTCGTAAAAAGTGGATCATTTCGATCTTCTCTTATCGTTTTTTAGAATGGCCAATACCATAACGACTGTCTAACCAATCGAACGTAAAACGTGAAAGTATCTGTATGCGCTTTATATATACATATATGTATGTTGGTAAAAGATATATGGATCATTAGAGAAGTATCTTTTATAAAGAACACAGATAGACTAAAATTAAGAAATTATTACAGAGTCTTGAATTATCATACAAGTCATGTAAAATTTGAATTCAAAATTGAAGCACGAAAATCGTTTCAGACTATGAAACGTCCAATCTCCGGTTTTTAACGAACTAGCTATGGCAGCTTGAGGGTCAATAACTCCTACAGAACAGAAGTAATAGAAAAATATTCGAAGGTCGGCCAATGCCAAATTTCTAACAGTCTGCGATTCAGTAGCGTGATTCATTAGCGCAACCTTGATCAACCTGAGTTGCCTTAACACTGGCCAGGAAGTTTGCTACACTTTTTTTTTTTATATGGCTGACCTCACTGCCTAATTAGAATCATTATCGCTTTTCTTTCTTACCGTATCTTTTTCTTGACTCACTCAACCTTAAAACGCTGAAGATTCTCACTGACCGATGAACTTTTTTAATGACGAATAATGATTTCGTTAAAATCTTTATTAACCGGATATTTCGCTGAGTCAGCAGAAAAACCTGCTTAATTTTTAATTAATCATGGCGCGTTATAGGAATTTGAAACGTTTGAATTTAATTGTTAAAAAACTCAAATCTGTTCTTTTATTGTTATTGGATATTTTCATGTAACGACTACTTTCATTTATATTTATGCCTATTTGTACGGAGTCTTTTTCCTTTTTCACCGTTTTACTGTCCGTTTTATTATTAACACTCATTTCATCCTGTAACGCAACACGAAGCGTGTTTATTACGGTACAAGAATATTATGCGATTTTCTAAATGACATTCAGCTAAATTATTCTATGAACGGTTTTATGTCGCGGCCATGAAAACTTCCTGTTTCATTAAGTTATTCTAGATTCTTTAAAAAACAATTTCGTAAATTACAGTTTGAATACGTTCGTCTAAATTTCACTGTCTTATTCGTAGCCAACTTCGCTTTGCACATTATCATACCCTTTAGCTAAATTTGAGGTGAACGTCCGTCCAATCAGAAAGTAGGTACAGATTCGTAATACGCTATACTTTTTAATATACTCCTTATATAGTGTGTTTCACCTGAACACGCATGCAGAATGCACTGTCGAATTTTATGAATTTCGTACTAAACAAGTAGATTGATACTTAATTTCTCCTTATATAATAAGCAGCCCTAGTCTTTCCATGAGGTCCGATAAAATACCAAATGCCAAAATATATTCTACAATCATGGTGAAACGTCAAAAATTAAAATTTCAAAGGGACAGTATCATACAAAATTACATTACATTTACGACGTGAATGTAAAGTATAATTACATTTTTTTTTACGAGTCATCATTATTTCTAACAATTTTTAGTATTTCTTTTATGACGCGATTGCGTTTGATAATTTATGAAAACATGCTCGACAGGCTTTTATAAAAATCGTTTGGCATTGAACCTTAAAACTCTTTGAACTAACGATATTTGAATTCCAACAATTTTTTTAACGCAGCTTACGAATAAGATTCAAAATCGTAAAGTTTTATTAGATACTTATTATTTTTAATTTTTTAATTTCTTTATTACGCAATGACAATCCTATTCTTAAAGTAATATATAATGCAATCTGATTAAGCAGCATAATTAACATTTACCTAGTTAATTCATTCTTACAAGGTCAACTTCATATTTTTAATAGTTACAATTACCAGCAGTCATACTTGCTCCTAATATAAGTGGACCGATCAGTAACACCGAGTAGGTTTGAGTAAATAGAGTCAACCCTGTGTATTTCGTGTCTGAAACGAACTGTACAAAATTTCAAACCCTTCCAAAACTTTTTTGCTTATTCCAGTCCATTTTCTGTACCCACTGTGCCCTAGTAGTCGTCAGACACAAAATCCCACAAAGCTGCATCTCTTTACTAGTATCTCCTCGGTTTTCTGGAGAGCACAAGATAAGGCAGTATACAAGGTCATGCTTCACGTGCAAAGCTAACCTACTTCCAACATAATAATTCGTTCAATCATTCATTAAACGTATAATTAAATACGCAATCGTAGTTAATATTCGCAATTTCAAAAATCACTACCACTGTATTCCCTGTATAAGGATTGGAACGTTTGACAAGAGAAATGAAAAAGAACGAAAGGCTTTCATAAAAATTCATTATCACAATCTATAGCCATATGAGTCACTTTGTAGGAACGAATAAAAATAAAATAATCGATTAACGACGAGACGAGTGAATGTTGTTGGAAATAAGAATTGCCTTGAGGTATCCGCATAATTATTTTTTTTTATTGAAATATTCCACTTGTAGTTGGCACAAGCCATTTACGTTCTGTCTATATGTCTTTCACAAAAAAAAAAAGCTTGCCGATTTTTTTTACACTGTCATGGTAACATTCTACAATATCGTACATATAATTAGCATATGATATTAATCGATTGCCATATTATATGGCAACGGTGGACGTAAATAAATATTAGCAAAATTTATTTATTTCCAATTTACGCCATGAAGTCGCCGTGAAAATCTATACAAAACATCCACAAATTTTATTGAGCTTCAAGATTGAAGTGGCTGCGGCTATGATTGAAAACGCGTCATATCGTTTCATGGCTTCATTGAAATGAGGGCAACATGCAACCTGTGGCAATAAAATCTCGTCGTTTTTAATCAACAGTAAAATGATGGGAAAAAAACGCTCGCAGTCGCCCATTGTGAAAGAAGCTTTATAATCGTCGATTTGATTAGTGGAAACTGCCTGTAGTTGCGCAAAATTTTATAGCGAAAGTGCAAAAAAATACAGCGCGACATTTTTACCCTTTTAATTATTTTACTTTTAATGAAAAACTTTCGAAGATGCCGTTGATAAATGCTGCGCCTTGCCTAACCTTCTATAACGAACGCTCGTTCTTAATACGCGCTATTTGTTACGAGAGCCTGTCTATAAGCTGTTTGGATCTCTACCAATTAATCATTTCAATTTATTTTGGGTTTCGACTCTAGACTGGGTCTTTACATAAGAATGCAGCTATGCATATTTTTAAAAAAATTGCATAATTTCATATAATCGAACTGTAGAAAATACAAGAATAAAATTTATAGCTTTTGTGGCATTTACGTAAAGCTTACTGACAGGCGGAAGTTTTTCAGGCAAGTCGAATACATAATACGTTATAGATTCGATAAAGGATTTAGTAATCGTAACATTTTTTTTTTCAAAGTATTTCTTACCTATCTGTATAATAATATACGTAAGACGTGTTACGCGTAAAATACATACAAAATAAATCCCATTTGTTTTCTTCGCACGATCATCGAACGTACCCATTTTTTTTCCATAATTCCAATAAAAAGTACACTGATCGCGGAACTTCACGTTCAATATTTTCTCATTAGGGTCGAAACTTCTTATTTTTCATTTTGACAAGTAAAATAATTAATACGTCGAGTTAGTATTCGAAAAAAAATTTTCGTAGCCACCCAGTAACTCCTTGGTGTCGATTCTGAATAAAAAGACACTTTTAAGCAAGTTATTCGGATCTTGTTAGTCAAACATTGACACTTCTGCTTACAAAAATATTCACAATCGGCAAGTTTGCTTTTACCACATTACACGTGAGTATTTGTGTGTTAAAGAAAAAAAATGTTTTTCCTCTAAATTGCACCAGTAACTATTAATCCTATAATAATAATCACCTTCTATTTTGCAATTGAGACAGACTTTAATTGTACAATTATCAATTCCGGACCTACCCGATCAAATGAAATCCGGTTCGATACAGACGCATCGATCAGGTAACCAAGAGAACAGGTGAATCACTGGATACTCCGATCGCTTACGGGCGACTGTCTACGTTAAATCCACGAGATCCCGACCAAAGAATCCAAAGAGTACAAAGAGTTCAAAGAGTCCAAAGAGTGGCACCAGCCAGTCTTATGATCCCACTCACTTACAGGATACTGGACTACAGAGCGACTGAACTTGACTGAGCGCCAGTCTGGTCCTACGTTTTCTCTTAGGTATAGTCATCCAAGGACAAGGTCATCATCCTCTTTCTTGTCTGCCTTATCCACTTTAGCTTCCATGTTCTCTTTGTATACTCAGCCGTTGGTATCAACCGATTTTCGAATATACGTGCGCCACGTGTTTATTCACGTATTGAATTTATTTGCAGAATCAACTTGTCCAGCAATTTATTATTCTCGTGTCAAAGCGAAATTGGATATTGAACTCTAAGTTCATCGTTCAGATTGATTTTGATTATCATTGAAACTTCTAATGAGCCAAGTTTCAAAGAAACTCGAAAAGTTTACTTAAGACGGAGGACATTTTGAAATATGAAAAGCATTGAGTGAATTTGTAAGATTTACATAGAAATATGTGATATTACAAAATTGTATATTTTTAAATTATTACTATCATTTTTTTTATGATATATACTATTATTATTGTTTTATTGAGACGTCAATAGATATAATATATCATTTTTTATCAATACTATCATTTTTTTTATGATGTATACTATTATGATTGTTTTATTGAGACATCAATAGATATAATGTTTCATGATGCTAAAAATATGTTTTTTGCATATCCAATGACTATGGTAATCGAATCCCTATGGAAATTATATAATTTTTAATTACTTTTATTATGACATTGTTGGAGCATTTGTCACTGACTATAATTATTCGTATATAATTACTCGAATATCTACATCGTTATAACTCGTAAGCGATCATTAAATTATATCAGAATTTTTTAAGGGCTTTCTTCTGACTGTTGTTCCTTGTTACTAATGTCTGCCAAGTAATCCAAAATCAGTCTCATTGCTGATTCGGGAAGGATCCTTAAAAAATTATTCAGTATGAATTTTAACAAGTAATTTAATTATCTTGAAATTCTTTTACCTGTTTATCGAATTTAACGAAAAGAGGCATCTGGGTATGGAATACTCTGTATAATCTCTACGCACAGCCTTAATGACTTCCTGAGCTGCATAAGCTGGTGAGACTGCACGAAAGATATAAGGAAATCTAAAAAAATAACAGTACATTAGTGACAAGTTTATGTTATCAGTATTTCCACATATGTAAATTTCACCTGTACTTTGGATCCCTGGCTAAGCCTGTATTTACGTAAAACGGATAAATCGTAGTGAAACGCACGCCCAGTTTTCTTTGAAAAAGTCGAACTTCCTCGCGAAGAGCTTCCATGAAGCCTGTAAAAAAAATTTTGCAAAATTTCTTCGATCACAGTTATCACTATTTTGTCTCACCGCGAATAGCAAATTTTGAGGAACAATAAGGGACTTTTTGCGGAATCCCATATATGCCGCACATGCTACTCATGCAGACTATGTGGCCCTTGTCGTTCTGAAGCATAGCAGGTAAAAATGCTTCTATCGTCTGTAAAAATACATTTGTAAAATTCAATTTGACTTTTTTCAAAATCATATCTCACATACCCAAAAATTCGAAAAAACATTCACAGCGAATGTCTCTTCTATCTCGTTATCTTCGTGCGACAATAATGATTTGTGCATCAATATGGCTGCGTTGTTGACTAGAATAGTCACTTCGGGAATTCCCACTTTTCTCATCAACCTGACAGCTTCGCGAATTTCCATCCTTTTGGCAACGTCCACTACGTATCCGTATACCTTGAACGATATACAAATAATAATGAGATAAGGTACTGAAATATCAGTGATTGCCAATTACTTCACCCCCAGCTTCTAATATTTCATTCATTGTCGACCGATTGGCATCCCTGTCATTATCCCAGCATACGACAATACAACCCATGCCGGCAAGTTGCACTGCCAATTCTTTGCCAATTCCGTGACCCGCACCTGTTACCTGGAACAAAATTTCAATTTGTATTTATAATAACGATGATGCAATGCGAGATATATTTTAATTGATTATTGATTACAACAAATAATTAAATAATATCACATTGAAAGTACTGTTGGTATATTATGCTTCGTTGGGCATAAAATGAAATTAAATAATATCACATAGAAAGTACTGTTGGTTTATTATGCTTCGTTGGGCATAAAATAAAATTATGCTTGATCAAGAAACCTCGTGAACTTCCTGTATCAGGACAAAAATTGTAATTACGATTCACTATGGTTATCAGTACAGTAGACTCCCGTTATTCAATGCTCGTTAAGTGGACGTTTGTCCTCCGATCGCACGTGTCTCTTTTGGTTGAGGGCATTAGGATTTTCCCTGTTATCAGCTACCGAGTGGATTATTATTATAAGCGCGGAAGGACCATGTATTCGGAAACAAGTAATGATGATGAATACTGATAAGGATGCGTTCAATTGAGATTCTATTGTGCTGGAGTGAAATTTTATGTAATTTTTTTTTTTTCTTACAAGAACTGTTTCACCACATAGATTCTTCATCGATACTGGTATCAGAAGTCTGTACGCGGCTATGATAATTTCCAGACTTATCCTTGTTGAGAGTAGAATTAATTCGTAAGAGAGACGGGAGACGTCCAAGAGTGGGTTAAGGATTCTGTAAAAATGAGAAAAATTAATGTAACCAGATTTTAGGAATTTTTCAAATGATTTTTAATATCGAAATACTTGGAAACGAGATAACGCGGTTGGATCCTTGCGACTGATCTTAATGCAGCCATGTTTGTTTGACGTAATTTTTTTTTCAATTCTGTCACTGGTCGATAGATCTGCAAAGAGTAACTGAAAATTGTCAATTTGACAGCTGAAGTCTGTTACGCGACAGTTTTTTATTATCTCTCACAATCATCAAATTGGTTGGGAATTTTGAATATGTCAAAAGTCAAGCTAAAGATATTTCGGAATCGCTCCCGGGTACTTTTTTGGAAAGCCATGTTGATGAGAAGACACGCCGCTGTTATCACGATTTTTGAATTGCTCATACCGATAATCTTCTCCATACAGATTCGATTGATCTTTGAACCACTGGCACTCAATTTACAGGCACGTCTTTAACATAATCTTATTAATTACGACTAATTATTGGAGAATAAATAAATAATAAAAATGTTACTTGATACGTATGAAAATATTAAAAAAAATTAAATTATCTCATCACCATCAGAATGAAGAAAGATTTTCAAGAGAAGACATTTTCAATCATCTACCAAAAGTCACGCAATACTGGTACACCCCAAAGCATAAATTCACGAATGATCTAATATCAAAAGTTTCGGATCTGCTAAACATCGAAAGTAAGCGCACCAAATTTTTTGAAAAATCCCCCAAAGAACTGTCAATCAATATTTCAGTATCGGCAGCCACAAGCGAGAGAGAATTGATCCTGTGGCATCATTCGAAAAATTACACAGGCAACGTATTTTGGGTGATTTTCAAAATAGATAACGAAACCACAGAAAAACCAAAATTACTCGATTACAAGATCCGCTCATCAGAAATCGGTCGTAATCGCATGATAATGTTCAACGACGAGGAACCATCGGACGATGGTAAATACAAATGAATCTAGCCTTAACTCTAATAGATCGCTTACACGATAGATCATTTATCACAGATCCATATATAACCAGCGGTTTCATGGCCTTGCAAATAGCGATCGAGAGTTCCTTCGTTGATATGTGGCGCGATCGAGAGAAGCCAATCGTGGCGAAGCAAGTAATAATAAATAAATTGATCTTTGAGTTTCAACGAATCATCAATCATCGATCTTTCGCAGTTGATCCTGGGTCGTTTCCCCTTTTACAAAATAAATTTTTTGATAATGCCGTCCGTCACCAGACCCAATGTCAGTGTCATTTATTACATGACGGTCGTAGCTTTTTTGCTCCTGCCAATTGCGACTTTGCAAAAAATCATTCACGACAAGAAAACAGGTTTCCGAGTGAGTTCCTACGTCACAAGTCATAAATAATACTTCGACCTTAGAAAATGAAACAACAATCACCATACTTTTATCAGGAGCTAATGCGCATGATGAATATATCCATCACGGTTCTATACATCGGATGGTTCTATTACTTGATGATCGTGGCGATTCCAGTGACCATCGTCGCAACGGCACTTCTGTATCCTGTTTATTCCAATAGCAATCCAGCAACGATTGCTATTTTCATACTGACGTATATCTCAATGACCAGCAGCTTCATGTTCATGATAGGCACATTTTTCAATCAAGGTATAATACATTTTTTTCATCATGCACTTACTCGATTATTACTGACAATTATCAATATCAATAATTTCAGCGATAAAGGCACTGATAACGAATCTGCTCCTCTGGTTATTACTGGCACACCTGACGATCGTGCTGGATCAATTTTTGGCAAATTCATCGTTCTACGCCAAAATCTTATCCTTGGCGTTACCTCATAGCGGACTACTTTACGGTATAATAACGTTTACATCGAGCGGACAAATTGGCAAGTATTAGTCAGCAACGATATAATTAGTCGTTCCCTTGGCAATTACGTGATACCAATATTTTATAAGAAAAAAAAAAATTTACATTGACCGTGAACGGAGTATATAGGCGAGCTGTCGAGCAGAAAATTGGCTAGACTGCAAATGGAAGCGAAGATGTCGATAAGAAAGTTCGAATACCATGACGTCTACAATATAATTAGTGCCAAGGATAAAATTTCAATTGGTATCATCTTGACATCCTGGGCGGTCCATATTATCATCTGGAGTCTCCTGACTGTTTACATGGATAATATCAACCCAGGAAGATTCGGCAGTGCCAGACCCTGTTATTACCCATGCAAAGTGATTTTCAAATTACGTAATCAGCTCGAGTTAGAATCATAATTGAAATTTTGACTCGATACGAATGAATTGTTTCAGAAAGGTAAAAGAGTTCTTGAGGATTTCGATACAACACTGAGAGGTACTACCAACTGGTCGGCCGTCGAGCAGACGTCATCGAAAATCATAGTGAGCTATAAGCTAAATAAAAATTATAGAGTCAAGGAAAAAAATCACAATGGAAAAATTGATAGTAGCCATCGATCAGAGTGAAGAAGGTGACGAAGAAATTTGGCCGGCTGAGAGAAAAAATTGTAGCTGTTAACGAGATGTCGATAGATTTTTATCGCGGCGAATTCAACGTTTTGCTGGGACACAATGGTGCCGGAAAGAGCAGCCTTTTGAAGATGATAATAGGTGAATGAAAATTCTGATTTTTGGTATTTGTATAGATAAACAATTTTTTGAAAAAATAGGCACGTACAAGCCAAACCGTGGACAGGTTTACATAGAAGGCAGAGATTACAACTTGGACGAGGAATCGGATGGACACTTAATCGGTTACTGTCCTCAAGAGAATATCTTGGTTAATTATCTGACAATTGTGCAACACCTCTACATGTTCGGAATGGTAACTACAGTGTTGTTCGTTTTACGTAAAAAAATGTAAGGGGAAAGAAAAAAAAAGTTCAAATCAGTGGATCACAACTGAAAGAGAAACGAGACGGGAGCCTAGTCGAGTTTATTATCGAAAGTAGAAAGTAGTTTAGGAGTCTTGGTTCGCCATCTCTTGCATTCTCCAGAAACACCTGATTTTGCACGTGACAGGCGTGTACCTCGTTTTATTGCGTAACAGATGCACTTTGACTTTCATTCTGGTTTTTGAAGATGAAAGGCATGTCTTACAAGAATGCCAATGCAGCAGCACTAGATCTTTTGGATCAGTTTGGCTTGACAGCTGTCAAAGATTCCAAGCCAAAGAATTTTTCGTTCGGTACACAGAGACGCGTGTGCCTGGCAATGGCTTTGATCGGTGAATCAAAGGTATAAGTTAAAAAATGTTCTGTTTAACAATTACTAACCTTCAAATCTTCATACAGATACTGATTCTCGACGAGCCTACCTATGGAATTGATCCAGAGTACAGAAGACAAGTCTGGGACATATTGTCGGTTAGGTTAAACGATTAATGGTGAAAATATAAAATAATATTTTTATATACTTTAAATTGTACACGCAGTCGATCAAGAAGAATAAGACTATCATTATGGCTACGAATTCCATGGAGGCTGCAGATATTCTGGCAGATAGAATTGCCATAATAGCTAACGGCAGGGTCGAGTGTTACGGGACGAAAATGTACCTTAATCGACGCTATGGTTCGTGTCTCGGCTAAAGTCATGATTTTTTTTATTAATTGCGTTACCAACCTGCTATGTCTTTCTCGAGGGATTGGATTCGTGCTGAGTATAGTAATTCAGGAAGATTGCGACTTGGATAACCTCCACATAGAAATACAGCAATATTCGTCCCAGCCGGTAAAACTCAGGAGCACTATGGGTCTGGTCGTGAGATTCGATCTAGCGCGTGGAACGAGATTGACGAAATTGTTACAATTCCTCGAGCACAACAAGGAGGAATTGCACATTAATTCCCTGGCCGTCAATGCAGCCAGCATCGAGGGTCAATTTCTGAGGTTTGAACATTTATTGGTTAATCGGACACCGAATTAACTCAGTCGGTAAGAATTTTGCTTGTGAAACAAGGCGCTACTGTTTTGCCTCTTCTTCTTTATAGAATTGGTCTGGCAAGTCAATACAGAGAACGTCGCGTGTACTTGCCGTTTGACAAATACGAAGGAATTACGCAAAGGAGAAGAAGAGATCTGTTACACTCGGGTAATTTATTCAGGTATTCTTGACACGATTGCATACAGTCATTTTGAGCATTATAAACTTGTTGGATGTTTTTTTTTTTGGATTTCTTAGAGAAAACTTGGGAGCGTCTTAGCGGTCGAATTTTATGGCGACAGCAGGTCTTGACTATGTTTTACAAAAAATTCTTACATCTTCGTTCTTCGTGGAAGCTTTACGTATTCTCCGTGAGACTATTCTTCATATTGGTTCATATTCATTGTTTTATTGTATTCTATATTATTTTACTTTTCTTTAGGTATTCTTGTCCTTTGTAGCCTGTGCTCTAACTATGATGATCAGCGAATTGGGTACTTTATTCATATTCCAAACTGCGTATGTCTAGTAATGTTATTCAATTACCCATCCAGTAGTGAAGACTTTTTTATCATAAGAAACGTGCACCTATGGGTCTGTCAGACCCTGCGCCACGACTGGATGGTAAAAATCAAAATTTTTATTCGCTCAAGTATACGATGTATTACAGAGAGATGCACATGAATGTCACAAAATACACGGCGAACAATTATCGAATGTTGTATTATGCAGCCAATACTGGTAACACCAAAAAATTTCTATACTCGTTATATACAACTGGCCAGACGTACAATAAATGGGGAAATTTTCACATCTCAAAAAATATCACCTCCTCGGACTTCATGATACATCCGAATCTGCATTCGATAGAGGTAACAAAAGAAAAGAAAAAATATATACAACAATCAGAGACAATAAAAATTTAATTCAGTTCAGAGATCGATATTTCATGGCTGTTGATATTATGAACGATGCACGTGTAGATTTAATGTACTCGTCAACAGCAGTGCACAGTGGACCAATAGCAATAAACTTATTGCACAATGCATTGCTGCATTATTATACAGGTTCGTCCAATGTAAAAATCAAATTGATCAGCCAACCAATAGTGGATCCAAGATTGGTAACTATAAAAAATTTTAATTAAAAATATCACAATACACAATTATAAAATTTCTTATCATTAATAGTGGCAGCATCGCTTGGTCCATCCGCGCAGTGTACGAAATTGGGAAAACGTGGCAATAGCAGTGTCCATGCTACTAATTATACCAACTATAGACATGGTGACCAAAGAAGTCAAATCTATATCGAAAGTTCTCCAACTGAATACAGTTGGAATGACAACGCTGCTCTACTGGATGCCTATTTATATTGTAGATATTGTACTGTATGCCATTTCACTTCTTGTTACGTCACTCATAGGACTTTTAACGTACAGCACTGCTATTCGTATTACTGGAATCGAATTTGGTATGAAAATAGAATGAAAGAGAAACTTGGGAAATTAAATATTGATAATTTTTTTATCAAATTTTGTAATCAGTTCAAGGTTTCATGATCTTCTTGTGTTATGGCGTTACCACCATTCCAATTGGATATTTTATACAAATATTTGTTCGTCATACCAATACCGTGTATATGATTATGATTGTGATCAACCTTGTGATCGGTAATAACGATATTAATATATAATTAATGATTTTGATTCTCAATGAAAATTAATTGTACATTATTGCAGTGTTGTTGATAAATGCATCTGTTACTCTTCCATTACTGGTGCACTTGCTTGACAATACTGGCAAACTTATCGTTGAAATAATTCTACATGCTTTTCCGCCGTATGTATTATCTTGTATTGTCAGTAATTACATTACACTGAGCTTGTATAACAAGCAGTGCAAAATTCACAACACGTGCGGAACCGATTTGGGTCTTGAGGATCCATGCTGCCGTAAGTACCAGTTGGTCTGTAAATGGTATTGTAAAAGTTAATCGAGTGGATTTTAGATAATTGTAAAAATCAGAGTTGCTACCAACCACTGAGCGTTATATTCACTAAACAATCTGGGGTGAATTACTTTCACTCGATTGCCGAGGATATTTTTATATTGATCTCGCAAGCCTTTCTGTTTAACTTGTTGCGCGAAATTTTCGAGCACAAGAACAGAATGAAATGGTACAAAATTTTTTCGAATGGCGCGCAAGTAATTGATCAACGGGTGCAGCCGGAAATTCTTATAGAGAAGGAGAAAGTCGATAAACTTATGAAAGGTAGAAATGTCTCTTTTCAATTTGAAGTTTAGACGACTAAATAAATAAATATGTATGTTTGTAGTATACGAAATGGAAAAATGTCTGCCTGTCAACATTGCATTGGTAGTTGAAAATCTGTCTAAAAAATATGAAAAAGTTACCGTTGTTCGTGGCGTTAATTTTACTGTAAGAAAATACATTATTGTTATTTGTATGATACGGTAGACATTTTTTATCTTATAATTTGGTGTGGTTCAATAGATCAAAGAGCAGGAATGTTTCGGATTACTTGGGACAAATGGTTCTGGCAAGTCGACCATCTTCAAAATGCTGACTGGTCAATCAAGAATGAATACTGGAAGAGCAGTGATACGCGATTGGGAATTAATGCGAGATCACGATAAAGTAGGATAATACATTCGTCTTGAACGTATATTTAATAATTTATAAATAAATAATATTATTGTATTTTTTAATTTTTGCAGTTTATAGGTATGACCGGTTACTGTCCTCAAATCGGTGGCTTAAACCTATTCCTAACGGGTCGTCAAAACTTGGAAATGTTTGCAGCACTTCGTGGTATACCTTTTCGAAATATTGCAGAAGAAGTAAACAAGTGGTTGGACATTTTTGGTACGTAGGAAGTTGTAAATCGTATTCGACTGAGCTGTTAAAATATAAAACTCTTGAGTCAAATCGAACATTTCAGATCTTTTGGATTTTGAAAATATGAAGATAGAATCTTGTCCTTGGGGTGTTCAAAGGAAAATATGTATTCTTCAATGTTTAATAGGCGACTTGCCAATAATATTGTTGGACGAACCTTCCTCGGGCATAGACATCATGGCTAGGCATGCATTGTGCGACACTTTGCACCAGATTCGCGAAATGGGAAGATCACTTTTAGTCACCACTCACAAGTACATAACTGGTGCACAAAATGTCCCAGTAATAGGTTATGGTAGCAACTTTTAAAATATATGTCGTAATACAGTATGGAAGAGGCTGAGGCTTTGTGTCTACGCGTTGGTATTTTGGTTGATGGTCAGTTTATTGCTTTGGATTCCTGTGAAAGTCTCAAGCAGAAACATGGAAGCAACTTTACTCTGCGAATCAGATTGCAGCCGGAATTCAAACAAGAAACGCTTAACGCTGTCATGAAAACTATTGAGGAAGCATTTCCAAAAATCGTATTCAAAGATAGACATTTGGTTAGTTTAATAATGTAAGATGTGGTTATAAATATTATTTATTGCTGATTTATATGAATTTTTTAAAGGGAATTTTGAAATATGAATTGCCCAGTGATATTCCGTATAGCAACGTTTTTGAGAAAATTGAGAAATTAAGAATACGTCATGCTGCAGTAACGGATTTTTCGTTGAATCAACCGCTGATGGAACAAGTATTTTTGGCATTGATTAAGGAACGTAATGTGAAAATGATTGATGAAGAGAGAAAAAGTGTATTATCACGTTTGTGGAGAATTTTGTTATCTAGAATGGCATTCTTTCGGACAACTTATACGTTATGAGGTTTGCATAATATTGTTAAAAAACAGCTATAATTAGAAATTATAAAAAATATTTATAATGTAACTATCAATATCATTTAACTTCATTTTATTCAGAAATATCGCAATTTTAATTGTAAAAGATCATGTAAAATGTATCAACAACCTTCGTATACGGTTTATGAGCATATATTATTTTTTGTTTTTCAATATTTTTGTTTTCTTTATTTTTTTAACCGGAAGTGACGATTTCCCTTTTTGTTTTTTTGTAACGGCAGTCCTATTTTTTTCCTGTAATGATTGTAATTCGTTTAATAATTCTTGATCATCGATGTCCGTTTCAGAATTTGTTTCGGAATTGGTGTCATTGGAATCATTGGAGTCTTTGGTTCTTGAATTTTTATTAATTTGATCAGCTTTAAGATTTGGTTCATTTCTTGATTCGGATTCATTCGGCACCGGAAATATATCGGTTGCTTTGTTGATGACGCTTAGCTCCTGCTCGGCAGGTGCAATTAAATCCTTTTTTTTTAATTTCTTTTTCCTAATAGGTGTGCTAGTAGGTATGGAAGCATCTTGATTTATATTAGTTGTGATGGATTTCGATTCGTTCTCTTTTCCTTTATCTAACATTTCGTCGGCCCATCTTATCGATTTTCTCATGGCAGTCATATTTTTAGTTTTATCATCATTATTATCACTTTTCTCTAGCAAACTACCAAAATTAAGAGTCCTCTGTTTGTGATCAACACGTTTGGAATTCTTTTTTAAAATTTTCGAATTGCCTTTGACTCCCTTTGGAGCCGTCTTAGTTTTACGATTCTCTTCTTGAATCGACAACAATTCTTTGCTATTATTCTCTGATTCCATCAAATCCTGTCGATGGACTTTCTTTGTCGTGCCGTTTGTTTTTGATTTTACCGTTCTTGTGTTTTTAGTGTTGCTTTCATTATATCCTGCAGAGTTTGTTTGCGATATATTCTCTGTTTGGCTATCAGATTCTTCCTGCTGGGATTCTTGACTAGAATGTAGATTTGATGTCTTCGATTCATTGACTCTTTGACGTTTCTTTTTGGAATTTTTATATTCGTTTTGGTGTTTTCTTTTGGATCCTCCAATATTTGAATCATAATCCTGTATAACAAAAATTAAATTACACAATAGGAATAGAGTTCAGTGTAACGGTGGAACTACAATTGTTCCTTACACTTAATTCAATAACATCATTCTCAACTGGTTCTATTTTCCAAAGAAAAACTGTATGTGTCGTGTTCAGAGCTGTCTGAAAAGCTTCTTTTAATTCAAACTGTTTGAAATATTTGAAAAACTTTTTAAGTTTTATAACTTCCTCATCCGACAATTTTGTATCTGTTAATGAATCAATTTTTAATATGCGTGGTCGAACGTCATCCGATTCATAATGGAAGTATAATACAATATCATAATTTCTTCCAGATTCAATTTCCATGACTCCTATTAGCTTCAACATAATTTGAGTATATCCCAAATCAGTATTCAATTCACAATTTTTTATATCACTCAGAAAAGCCTAAAATTGTAAGTAATAAAAAATCAATACCAAGTTTCCAAAGAATCAACATATCTTACGAGATGATGGAACGAGTACCTCGAAGTCCTGGTATTGTTCCATCCTGAAATAATGATAATGAAGCTTACGCCTGCAGTTCCTTAGAAAAAATGGAATTTCGCTCACATTCTCAATGGAAGTTTCTTGTAAAATTTCATTCATATCTATTGAGAACGGCATTATCCATTTTCCCAATTTTCCTACACCATTCTCGTTTATTATCTGTACAGTGTTCACATCATTCTTTGTGGAAATGGATGTGACTCTAAAGTTGAATACATAACTTTCAGTGAACCTCGTACAATATAATCCCATATAACGATATAAATCATTTTGTAAATCAATTTCTCCATTAGAGATATTCTGAATCTTTTGGCTACCAATACTGAATGATTCTTCAAGATCATCAAATTTCTGAATTTCTTTAAACTGAGATATCTTCATATTACACTCAATTTCGTGCACGAGTTCCTTCAATTCGTTAATATCATCCTTAAGTTTCTTCTTTCTAGCCTCAAGGGTATCTAAACAGCAAAAATACGTTTCATATAACCCAAAGATAGCTTTAACGTGCTAAAAAAAAGAAATGCATTACTTAATAATAACTATCATCAATTACCATTATCATTTTCGATTACTTTGTTTTCTTCGCCATCACCCGGCTTTGTTTCACTGACTTTTGAGGCCATTATTTTCCCTTAAATATCTAACCCGCCACTGAACAACGTTATCTGTAATAATTTCATGCCATATGCATAAAAGTGCATTTATTGATTGCTACTAACAATAAGGACCCATTGATTACACCAACAATACATTGTAAAATAAACTTATTATCACCACTGTTCAGAAGAAGACTAAAGTAGAAAGAATAAATACCGAATATTATTTAACGAAAAGAGTCGCATGACAGCTGTGAAATCTCACGTACTTATTAGCTTCACTTATTCTCGTGCATTAAAGTATATCGTAAATTAAAATTCGAAAATTAATAAACGTACCGTTATTCAGATTATTAATATTTAACAAACTAGCAACGCATTCTCGTTGCATCGCATGGGACGTCCACCGGAAACAAATTTCAAAGTACCACTGGCTTTAAAAAGAAGTAGGTAATGCACACAGGCAACATTGTTAACTGAAGATAAATAGAGTCGGCATGTTACCCAGTTTCGCGTTACGATATCCTGGGATTCTGTTTTCGAAATCATGCGACCATCGTTGTCGTTCTTACGTCCAGCAACGTTGAGTTTATTCTTGGGAGGGCGCTTCGTGCACATTCTGAAACGGCAGGTATTAGGTGCATCGCTCTCGGATTGCTGTTATTTTACAAAAATAATTTTTTACTATCGGATTCATAAGAATAAAATATGATAAGATGATATTTGCGTACAGGATTTCATCAGGATGACCTACACGACATACAACGATTGTCCCACGCAACAATGTCGAGTGAATTCAAAAACGATCCCAGACACACGTGACCAAATTCTGTAAGATTCCTCATTCATTTATCTTTTATAGTGGATTAAAATAAACGAGACCGGTACTTGGTTATGAAGAAAATCATTCCTGTATATATTTTTGGTAACTAAAAATCCTACTTTATCGATACAAGATAAACGTCTATGAAATACATTTACTTATATTAATTATGCATCTGTCATGACGATCACACGTCATAGTCGTCATAACATAAAGTAACAGATTAAATTAATCCCGCGGTGAAAATTTGATTAAAACCATTTAATATACTTTCGTTGCATTTATTGTTCATTTATTTTATTACGATCCATAAAACGTGCTCGATTTGACGTGTGATAAGAGCTAATTTCTAAAGTGGTCCAGCATAAGTCAAGTAACGAAAAAGATTAGAAAAAGAAGGTATTTTCACATATTCTATACGTGCGTAAGTCGGTCGTGTGTCATAAATAAATACATTTTTATGTATGAAGGTATAAACTTCCATTTTGAGATTTGATGCAGTATAACGTGACTTACCTGCAAAATGATTGCTAGATGATTGCGTTATGAGATGAGAGAATCGTATATTTTCGCAAGGCGTTTTGCCGTGCTGGCAACACCTGGTGCATTGACACTCATTTATGTCTTGCCAACCATTTCGCCACTATTTCGAGTTTATGATTGATCACGTTGGCTAAACTGTGTAGCGTATAAAATCAGTGTGTCGTTCCGAGGATAAAAGTCTCTTGGATATATGATTCATCAATTTTGTTGTGTAACAGGGTAAAAGGTTCTTTGGCCAAATTCGAAATGGAGTTTCGGAACGTGAAAAGTAAGTACCAAAACAACTTTCGGTTGAATGTTAAATTGTTTACGCAATGCACGCAGTAGTAATCTAATTAAAATATTACCTTCGATTCAATATTTCTCTCCGCAAGCAAAGTTTGTCTTTTAATAATAAAATTTCATTCGCACAGGCTCCATTAAAAAATTTTTCGTTGTTTCACGAAGGAGGTCTTTGGAAATTCTTCATGGTTCGGATAAAAAAAAATTCGTAGCCATTAAGAGGAGGCAGAAGTGGCTGTAGCCAGTCCTCCATGTCAAAAGGTGATTGATGAAAAAGCGATTTGGGTTCACAATACCTCAGGACTGTAAGGTGGATGGATAGCAGCATCGGAAACGGCCGAAGAGTTTTACGCAATCTGCGGTTAGCCACGTTCACGAAACTTGAAACAGCCTAAAAACCAATAGGGAGAATGGAGAGTGGGCATTGTTGTCCCTATTGAAAAAGGGTCAGGCGAGTCAATAGAAAAGTTGGTCGTGTCGAGAAATTTTTTTAAAAACTCTTTCACGCGTAATATGAAAAATGGGATCTTTAATAACGCTTTAAAAAATCTTTAATCAATTGCAAAATATATGTTACAATTAATTTTAACGTCATTTTTCGATCCATTGTGTATTTGACAATATGGCTTTATATTGCGTAACTGTTTACTGTATACATTTATAATACCATTAAAATTATCTGTTTCCAGTAAAATCCTGCCAACGAATCTTCATGTTAATCAATACGTGTAGGTTGAATAGAATGCATTTTCAAATAAATAGAATGCGATTTTGCTATAACTCATTGGGCAGATTTCATTGAAAATTAATTTTATTTGAATTTCACACGTCGATGCTGTCATTAAACAATTGGCGGTTATTGTCAAAATTAATATAAGCGTAAAATGACTATATGTGACAGTCGTACCTGTTATTAAAAATAGAAGACTATTTAATCAAACTCTTTATTCGCCCTTAACGTAAATTAACGAATTACACCGTACGTCAAGCTAGTGATTTTTTTTAGAATAATTAAATTAGGCATATATACCAAAAAGGGCTTTAAAATAATTCCCTAGTAATATTTTATCCGATAAATGCATTATTCCTGTATAACGAAGATAGAGTGCACCGCGTAAAGCTGTCAGAAATCGTAAAGCGGACGTATTCATATCACAGACGACGCTTTCACGTCAGGTTGACAAAGAAAGAAAGAAAAGCAAGTATCCTCGATAATGAACTATAATAAACACGGATTTCATTCCTATTGAGATAATTTTGTGGATAAATTTTTACGCTTCTAGCACTGGAATAAGATAAGCCTTCTTGTAGTTTTTATTGTCTGCTGCGCCACCAGTGCGCGCTCAACGCGCACGCAAGGCACGCGTATTTCACTTGGAAGGAACTAACGAGACATTAAGTGGGTGGAAAACTTTCGCCAGAGCGCACACATATGCTACTGTTTTTATGCCTCGAAGGGGAAGACACGCGATCAATTTACCTATTTATTTACTTCGCTTGCGTAACGGGGGGTAAGTATGCAGATGATTGGCTCTTGGAGGGTTGGCATTAATTTTTTTTTCTAGTTTTGCTAGGTTTTCCCATAACAGCGGTGAATCAGCATGGACTGTGAATAACGATTGACACGTTCCGACACGTGAACGGCCTGACCTTCGATTACCTGATTACCCGATTATATTGAAGAATGATACTGAAACTACGAACCAGGATATACGATTAAAATATATGGCACTGTGAATATAATTGAGAAATTTCTACACTACTTTTCTTAAGGGTTGAGGTAAAAATAGACGGAAAATAGACGTGTTGAGGGAAGATTTGAAAAAAGAAGCTTACAGAAGGAGAGGAGGGTTAATGTAAAAGAAGGATTTGGTTTGATGTGTTATGGTGCTCATACGGAACCGGGACTTGATTAAAGAGCTTTTATTCGCACGAAATTTCTATGCCGACGCCCGGCGTCGTTGCGATGCGTATTTTCCTACGTATCCGTTTCCACGGGATCGGCCCTTTTATAAATGTCGGTTAAAGGGGTATTGAGTGGTTGTAAAGGGGAGTGAGGGTGCTAAAGCGACAAGGGAGACGAAAAGGGGCTGCAGGATATCAAGGAACGCGTGGATAAGGCTGGGGGCTGTTTGTAAGAATCGTTCGAACCCATTGTGGCCTGTCCATTCAGTGCGGAGGGAAAAACGCGTAGGCAGAGCCGCGTGCGTCAAATCCGCGCTGGTATTCACGATATAATATTTTTTTAGCTATCTTGCAGAGCCCAGAAGCTTTTCTGATATTCCAAATGTCGAGCTCATGCCAAAAACTTTTTTTTCTCCTTTTTGAGTAAAGCGTCATACGTTATTGCAAAAACCACCCTTACTTGGTATATTATTATCAGACTTACCCTCGCTATGTAACTAGACTTTTGCTTATAATGACTTACCCCCTTCTCTCCCTTCGGCAGCTAATGAACCCCTAATGCAAACGAAAAATGTTTGACTTATACCTTGTTCCAGTTTAATTAACCCTTGATTGACAAATATTGAGAGCGGAGGATGAAGATTTTTTTTTACAGGATCAAAAATGGGTAATTTATATATATTGCAAAATCCGAATATGGGTTATGAAATTTGTCTTTTTTTTTGTTCTTCAAATCATATACGACTGTTCTCTTTTTCTACTGAAAAAAATTGGCTAATATCCATTGGACCTTTTCGAATGAAAGTTTTTTTTTGTACAGCCTTTACTTATTCGCCTTTTGCAGCTAAATAGGAAATCCTTTGTCGCTGTACATGTGAGTTAAAGGCTTTCAAGTTGATTCGCAACGAATTCATCCCTCGGGAGCTGGTGGCGGTATCGGAAATCCCACGCAGTACAGTAACACTTCATGCGTGAATATTTTCCGGAAACTTTGAAGAGTAAATTATTACGACTGAATCATTGACGTTTTGTCGTGATACATTATTTATAGACAAAAATGTATAATCATCTTCCTAACAACCACTGGAAGTAAAAACAATTTGAAGTGATGAAAAAAAAAAAAATAACAATAACTGTCATAAAGAAAAACATAGTCAACTCCGTAATTCGCATTAAAATTCAAAATCCTTAAGGACGACGAATGACGTAAGAAAATTATGAAATTCCATAACGAACGTTATAGCAAGTTCGTAAGAGCTCTTTAACAGCTTCACGAGCCAACTGGGTAAGCGACTGTCATCGTGAATCATTAACGAAAGAATGACCGTTTCAACTCGCGTTAGATATAACTAACTTTTCAGTGCGAAACCCATAAGATGGAGTAATACGGATTCCCATTTCGAGACTGTTATATAAATTCTACATATTCCCAAGTGATAACAGAGACGGGCGTTATCTTCTATTCAAGCTACAGTCATTTTGTCAAAATATATTCCATCGCAGGAAGTTCGTCGAACCTACCGACTTACTTCAGATCGTGCCAAGTGTCTTCGAGAACGATTAGGCTAACCCAGGAGCCCAGAGAGCGAACTGCACAGGTTCCAAATGCGTAAAGACGTTGAGCGAAGGAGCGAGCGAGACGGAGCTATGACACCGACGCTAAGAGAGAAGAGGATAGACCATGAGCTTCCTAGAGGTTCCGTACGTCGGCTGATCTGACGTTGGGGTTTGTCGCGCGGATCTCCAATAATGGAGGTACCGTGTTCGTATTATGCCCATCCAGTGGCGAATTCCCTGAAGTTAGTTGCGAATATTAGTGCGCGGTTAGAACCCACAGAGATTCGTAATGCTCGAGGAAGCTAACCCTAACGAAATTGATAATTAATATTCGGTTGATAATGGCGCATGGATGCTTTGATTACGTAATTTAAAGGGGTACCGAGATAACGTTGTTTAATAAATAAATCGTGTATTAACCCACGTCGTAAGATTGACGGATCTGTTTGTTTATTTATTCAGATTATTTTACGTTTAACTCGCCCGCTCTCCTTTAACTTCGTAATATTAAAGGGGAATATTTCGGAAACCAAATACTTTCTGGAAGCTATTCGATATTCGTGGAAAAGACGCGTATTTGATATTCTTAAGGGTAGTTTTCTTGGATCAAGTTTTTCTTATGCTGTCCTATACGTTGAGGTTTCTTGATACGTTTTCGATATAAATTTATAACGCATTTTCTTGCTTTACTTTATGCTGTGTATATATGTATGTGTATGTAGGCTTTCTATTTTACTTTTCGCTTTCAAATTTTCTTTCAGGCAATTTTTTTATTTATTTTTCCATCTCTCTTGGCTCCGGTGGATCCGGAATCCCTCTGGAATGTGTTTCGGTGTTTCGTAATGACCGTCGGAACGAAAATATCATTGAACCGGTACAAAGAATCTTTACTTGAATCGATACTGCACGTGAGGTTACTTACGGAAATAGAAAAGTAGAAAACGAGGTCAACTGCTGTCTAAGCAGTAAGTATTTTGAGTCTTACTATTCGGGATCGATTCTTCGAAGTTGAATAGCTGCCAATAGGAAGTAGAACTTACCTATCTAAACGCATGTATACATATATATATATAGGAAAGTCTATAAAATGTGCAGTAGGTACAATGCATTTATCGATTTCTCTATCAAAGTGCATGTATTATTGATATTGAATGCAATTCTATTATTTTCTAAGTAGATTATACAAATTCATAGAATAATTCATGACAATTATAACGTTAAAATAGCATTTTTTTTCAAAGTACCATATTTATTCAAAAGTATATAAAATATTCTAGATTCTCGAAAATACATTTATTATTTTGTTTTCAACTTTCCCGACAGGCGCATTATCATAAGGAATGCATTTCTCTTATGGTCCCTATCATAAAAAAAAATGCAGCAGTCCGAAAGGCAGACTGAAAATATATTATGCCGTTCGATGAGATTCGCTATTCATTGTGAAATTGAAATAACTTCACACTCAACGTGACGGCGATGTGCATGCAGTTGCACACTCCTCAAGAGAGCTCAATGGAATGGTTTCATTCAATTTTTCCAGTTGGCAAATTCTCCTATGTATTTTGAAAATTAACTGTGAAATAGTTTCTTGGCAGTCTGCAAATATTCGCCGGATGATCCCAGGCTATCAGCTAATGCCATTAATAGCTCCGTGACGTCACGTAAAATACGTAGACTTGACGTCGCTTGATGAAACTTTGGCACTCCGGCCATTTATCCTTGCACCAAGATACATCATCCTGACGTTTAAAGGCACTGGGCTAATCCCCGACGGAGCAAAAGAATTCCCAGGAGTTTACAAGATAAACGGAATTTAAACAGTTTCAGGAAAGTTTAACGTGGTTGGAAACACGCCTTTGGATTCTTTCATACACGCACCGATAAAAAGTGCACGATTATAATAGAAAATAAAAAATCACATCAAAAGCTCGACTGCTGCTATTAGAAATTATTTTTCAAAAATTTAATCCTTTTCCAAATTTTTACCAACATTTTTCGAACTGCTCCTTTTGGTTTATTCCATTCAAAATTGCATATGCACCGCCATACAGCATGCATGCATGCACACATACATGAAAACTGCATATTGTCAAGTTCCTGTATAAAATCTCATCCAAACTGAATATTGCGCATAAAAAATATTTCTCTTCATTTTCTTACACATTTCTCTGCTGATCTGCAGTCCGTGCACGAGTATCTGATCCATATGGTATATTGGATGGTTATTTCATTGACAGTATACCTCTGGTAACAACCCCCTATGACGCAACGTCCATTTATAATTCCTCAAGGAAGATCTTGAACCGGACTGAAGTGTCAAGCAGGATGCTGCACTATCCTACTCCGAGATGCATGAGACGAAACGAACGTACGGTGAAAAATTTTACACTGTAAATGCATATACCGACGTAACACGTATTTACGTCATACGTATCTATACAGTCGCATCTTCGCGGCAAGACGTGCAACGACATTACTTGGACTTTCTCGTTACTTCCTGCAACTGCACCAGCTGCAACTGCAGCGCCACTTTATTTCATTAGGAGTACGTTGGCGTTGCCATAGAACGACGATTACGTAATGGCATCGAGCTGTAGTCGGTCATCAAAATGACATTTTATATGCATCCTATTATACGTATAACGACCTTATGGTGGTTAAGCTGCATAAAGGATTTATAGAATGATAAGGATGCACCTTTGAATGAAAATCCAATTTTAGTCACCTTTGATGTCTGATAATATTTGCGAGAGAAATTTGACGTAGTCTCTATGAGATTTTTTTTCTTCCTCCATGCAACCTTCGCCATCATCGTCCTCGCATGATGGAGTACGTTAAAGTCATATTGTACTTTACGGGAGACACTGCATTCTATGCATATTTAATGTACTTTCGGAAATTATGAAATTCTCCCACAATGCCTCACGATGATGAATTATCAGCGTCGCGACGAGCAGAGACGCTTTTGAGGTTAAGTCTTCTGTCCGCGTGGGCATTGCGCGAAGAAATATTATTTGTTTGCTTGAAAATTTGTTCTTGTGCGCAGAACATGAGGTCACGTCAGGTCATGCCAGTGACCTTATCTAGTTTCGTGCAAGGTCGAAGTGTAACGAGTAACCTTGTAAATTCTCATCAAAGTGACAACAGCTATGTGAAGGTCTCTGACGGATACTTTTTCAATTTCTTCGAAATTGAAAACGGCAATCATATTCAAATCAAAAGTTTACCTTAAATCTTGCAGATACGGTATTGGCAAACTTTAACGGGGAATTCGGAATTTGCCAATAGCTTGGTAATCAGTTCGATAAATTCTTATTTCATCGATACCCTCAAATTTTGTCAGACGCACTTGTAATAATTTAATGGTCAAATTTTTACGTAATTTTTTAACCAATTCGTCTGTATATACGGTGGTTGAATTTAATCGGATTTTTAAATACAGATGAATTTAACAGGAATTTTTTGAAAAGGTATTTAAGGCTATACTGAAACCTTTACCTCGACAGTAGAAGATTATTTAGTATCGACTGGGTACCGACTCAACCTAACCTGAACTTGACAGTAACAGTAAAAGGGTTAATGTATCCAGAGATGCGTTAATTCCAAGGCGTGACGAGTACTTTGATACTAAAATTCTCATCAGCTGAAAATCCTGAATTCATATCGCGGATCTTCTTCCCACTTCATTTTATCTATAGTTATAATATCGTGCTACAAAGACCCTATATGTCCATATATAGGATCTATATTATAATAATACAGTATATACTTGTGCGATGCATAACCGTAGCTCCATGCTACATCAATTACTTGAATATCCAACGGGTGTCCATAATCTACAGTTCGTTTACTTGGAACACAATGCAGTATCTAATCTATCAGCAATACAGTTCAATAGTTCTGGCGATTGTTGATCGCGATTCTTGAAATGGTAGAAAGAATTGTCTCGAGATTGGAAATTGAAAGAGTCCACTTGAAAATAGGATTGGTTTGAGTAAAATAAAGGAAGGAGAAAATATCGGTAAAAATAGAGAGAAAAAAACTACAAAACAGTTGAAGAGGAAATGTGTTGAGAGAGAGAAAAATATAATAAAAGATTTCCTATGTTAAAGGTGCATCCTTTTTATCTATCTATACTCTGTGCCTCTTTCTCTCTCTCTCTTTATATACATAGATATACACATTATGTACTTGGATTATTCTTTCAGAAAGTGTAATTGGGATTACTTTCAGGTAATTTTTTTATTCTCTTATCATTTACTCACCTTTCGCAGTCCCTTTCTGATATTCACTATCAGCGTTGATCTCTTTTAAATTTTTATTTTTTATTCCTGAGTTTATATGTATTTATACGCTAATAATTTTTTCCCTCTATTTTATTTTATTTTATTTTTTTGTATTATATAACGGTGGATTCTGGTAACGCGATAATACATATGCAATGAGAACCTGAGAAAAGTGTACGGGTTACGGTTTGCCGGGGCTTAGCGAAAGTTTTGGTAAACTTCGAGAATGGTTTGAAGGAGACGGAAGCACGAGAGGATGCATTAATATGGAGGACTTAGTTCCGGTAAATGTATGCCACATTGTTCATACCGGAGACTTGTTACGCGGCTGAGAATTTAACGTATGGTAGTTCGTATTATAATAGGAGATTTTATATGTGCATATCTATATTATAACATTACACTTCAATAATAATTTTTCATTAATTAATATTTAAAAAATAAAATTTAGGGATTAATTAAAAAGTTTTTTTAACGAAGCCTTAAATTGTTATGTCACGAATTTCATATATTCTAATAGCATTGGTTCGACTCCGTGAAAAATTTCATGAAATTACATTTACCTTGATGAATTCCTATCGAGTAATTTACAAATTCCTTGGCGGGCTTTGAAAGTTTCTAATCTGGCAAACCCCTATGGGAATCACGATCAAAAGAGACACCGGATAATTGAGTTTGTCTAAGGGGTGGCAAGCTTTAACACTTGTAATAAAAGCGACCGAGAACGTTGACGGGTGTAATTTAATTGTAATTAAGCAGTACTTACTTAGTTGACGTTTAAACATACCACGTGGGTATACGCAGCGGACAGCGCAGGAAAACGAAATTTTACGAAAAACAAAAACAGGTAGAAAAAATTGTCCCGAGTATTTTTTGGCCATTAAAAAAAATTAAGGGATTTTTACAAAACTCATCGCGTTTGATTTTCCATGAAAATTCGTACCGTCGATATCGTCGATATATAAACAACATGCATATATATATATATATGCTCATTATAAAGATCAAATTATTTTTCTTATCAGCACGGTCCAGAAATTTCACCCCAGGTCACGTGAGAATTCATCCTTGAAAAAAGTCACATTATATCGTGGAAAATGTTTTTTACGACTATTGAATCATATACAGGTATATCAAATTGTAAACTTTCGTGAAATTTCATGCATTGCGCAGATACCAGCATTATTTAAAAAAACAATAAGTATTTGTTTTATCTAGCCGAAACGGAAGTTACGTCACAATCTTTTTTTTTTCATACTCCAAAACTTGAATGTAACTTGAGTTGACGAATTTCTGTAGCTAATTTAACTTTTCTTAATCGTTTTTGTATAGAATTACATCAGGTAATGAATGTCTAATTAAATTAAGCTGTAGCTTTATACACGTATATAGGAAGCTGATTAGCTCGGACAGAACAGCTGATCGCACAAGTCCATTTGATGTCTATGGAAAAAAAAAAAAAAACTTCGGATGGTACGTTCGCGTTAACTAGCCTTGTATACGCCGACACCACAATGCCTGTGTTTGATTATCGATCCTCATTTAATTACTATAGAATAGAATATTCATTCATTTACAGAATTGTACTTCTTATTTAAAGCGCTAATTAAATCAATATCGTCGATATGTCACAAAGGCATATCGATATGCGCGAAATCTCCCGAATGGCATTATCAGGCCAAAAGCCACCGATAAAAATGATAAGATGAAACGCATTCATTTTTAGAATCAATAAAATTAATAATAAATACGAAAAAAGTTAATTTTTCCTACATAGATTAAAAATTTAGATTTAATCACATGTGTGATACCGATTTCCAGAATATAATTGAAAAAAGAAAAGTTGCAGACAAGCATGTTGCTCGATAAAATTTCATTGAAATGGAACTGACACCTGTTATCGGGGGGGTAACGTGTCACTCAACCCGTGTAAAAGGGATTCGAGGATAATAAGGGGGAAAAGGACCAGATGAATGAAATCGAAGAAAAAGAGGGGACGAACGAGGAAATAAGATGAAAAAAAATGAGAGAAACAAATAGAAAAGAATTACCGAGGATCGTCGGCTGGAATGTATTACAGGTGTTTGGAAATTGGTGGGCGGTTTGGAAATCGCGCGTGCGCAGGTTGTAAGAGTATTGAGAGGACGGCAAGGTGCTACTGTAGGGGAGCGAATAAGGGATGAAGAAGGGGCCAGCAATGAGGGCCACTAGGGTAGTAGTTTGAACACGCCGTCAGTATAACGTCATCCGCCACTCGTCGCGTTTAATTCGACGCGAAAATCGCTTGACGTTACCTGCGTTTTACGGGAGTGCTCTATTGTTATTATTATTGCCGTTATCTCCGTTGTTATCGCAGTGTTACGTTATTTATGCGCGCGCCCTCGAGTACCGACGTGTGAAGTTCGTGAAAATTTATGTGATATTTATTTATTTTTTTTTCTTCCTCTCGTCCCACCTGAGAAACAGCGAATTTTCGCACTAATGCTGCGCCGGTTGGAAAGAACGTGGTGGCGCGAACGTGAATGTACGTTGAATGCAATTTCATATTTATTTACATGTAAAATTAAAATATTTTTTATGCTATGAAATAAATGCATTTGATTGCATAGAAAAGGTGATGCTCTTTTTTTTTCAAGGGATCGACGTATAAATATTTATTATTGTTTATAAATATTTTTTATATTATCTATAATTTATTAATTTACGTAACACGTGCATGTAATTTGAAGATAATCATTGGTTTTTTTTTCAAACGGAATAACTAATACGAGGGTTTAGGTTGGTATTGCAATTAAATGCATCGGGTGCAGCAAGACTACCGCTTAATTAGTCCTGACGAAGGATACCAGAATAAGAATTAAAGGAGCAGACGAAAACCGAGGGGAGTTTTATGTAATGGCTCGACAAAAGAACAGACGGGAGTTTAACGATTTTTGACTTTATTATTTTTTTTATTCCACAAATTATGGCGTCGCTCGAGAAGCATTAATTAATATAATAATTTCTCATTCGTAAAAACTTATGCATTTTTCGTCCCTTTTGATTATGAGGTTAATACCTGTACCGTTGGTCAGCAGTTTTAAAATGCTTCAAATGCTGAAAAACGTAAATTAATAAATGCTGCATTGTATACGCGGCATCGTATTGTTTTCCAATAAATCCAGCCACCCCACTGATACCCGCTGTTATCAATATACATAAATTCGAGATACGCTATTATACGGTAGGAATAACCTGTACACGGCAGGTTTGATTTGAATTAACGAGTGATTTAAGCTAAATCGATAAAAAAAAGTATGATGCGGTAAAAAAATAATTTTGTTTAATAAATAGCCAAATTTCCTATTAAATAAAAGAATATCCTCAATTTTATTTGCACGTATGCAATGGCTACCCTCATGTTTCTATTGATCGTCGAAAGTCACGCTATCTTGGTATCTGATAAAATAAATGATAGTCTTCATTATTATTAACGATTTCATTCAAAATATCGTGACGTTATCCATTATCACATTATACGATAACCATTGATCTCAATAATTTATATAGGTTTGGACGTTTCCTTAAAATCCATATCCCTAGAAAGGTAACGTTGGATAATTAATTGACTAATTTAATTAATTAAACATCTATGCCAATGATATAATAATCATGTAATGAGAATTTTTCAAGAATTTAACGTATCATAGAATAATTGTGCAGGTAAACTAAAGAATATCTAAACCTTGGTACGTTTTTGCTGTGAAATTACTGACCTATCGTAACCTAGAATAGTGATATGCCCCCTCTAAAAATTTCATGTGTCTAGGCTATTGGGAATATTTTTAAAAAATCATGTAATGAGCATTTTTCAAGAATTTAACGTATTATAGAATAATTGTGCAGGTAAACTAAAGAATATCTAAATCTTGGTACGTTTTGGCTTTGGAATTACTGACCTATCGTAACCTAGAATAGTCATATACACCCTCTAAAAATTTCATGTACCTAGGCTATTGGGAATATTTTTTGAAAATTCCGTGTGAGCATCGCTTTATGGTCCTGAAAGTATTCGTTAAACGTGAAGCCGTTTGTGCCCGGTCTTCAAAGTATCAAATGTCCCCGAAGTATACCTTGTATTGAATATACGTCCCCGAAGTACGGTCGAACGCAAATATATATAAGATTCATTGAAAAATATGGAAACTGATGGTCAAAGCGTTTGCTCAGGAATCAGAATATCCGGGTTCGAGTCCCGATTCCGCTTTTCCATATTTTTCATCTATCAAACGATAACGCGGTTTAAGTTTGAGGAAAGTTAATGGACGTCGTAAGTGACTTTAGATCGTCGAATTCTCTATTTTAGATTTTACTTCTTACTAACTATGGTTACCGTCGACGCGCGTTGTTTGACCGACGTTAGTTCACCCCGCCAGCATTTTACAAGCAAAACGTGACGCGGTCGATGCAGATATGTCGTAACTCCTTTACGATCGTCGTACACTGGGAAAACTGTACACGCAGGAATCCCATGAAAAAGCAAAACGAAGAATTTCATGAAAATTCAATGACCGCTGGGGAGGCAGATTTTTGTAGTTGTACGTCGTGTGACATGGACGGATATTAGCATAGGTGGACAAATAGTATATGCAAGATACGTATCCTGGCCTGACCCAATGTAAAATGTATGACAGCTGATATTAGATACACATTCTTGAAATGAAAAGAAAAAGTAATATCTTTGAAAGACATTTTTCCAATATTTGTACAAATATTTGGTATTCTTTTAATATCTGGAATTTATCCGTTAAATATAACCAAACATTCTAGCACACCCGGTATGTTTATAGTACCAGAGTAGAAAGAATTCTTTCCCTACCCCCTTGATTGATTTTAATTTTAAATCACTCGCGCTCTGCAACCCTTCTAGGGTGACTCCACTAATGAATGGACAGGATTCAGAAAATAGACGCGTGACGTAAATTGTATCTACGTACAGTGATTTTAACACGGGTGTCCATTCACTTGTTTCGCAAATTGTTCATTCACTGCTGGATTTTCCCTACCTTGAAGAGATTCGATTCACGCAGTATTCGTTAGGAGGGATTTTAAATTGATACCTATTTTTGTAATACCTACGTCATGTAGTACGGATCAACATCTACTACATGATAATACGGATCACATTTTTTTTTTGATAAAAAAGATTCGCATTGCTTATTCATTCGCGTACCAAAAGGGTACGAAATAAACGATTTGCTTTAAAATTCTCGTATTTTGTGCAAATAAAGTAAAATGACATTGATACATATATGATAGTTATTTGCGTTGAGAAAGTTGTTTGAAAGTCGTTGGAAATAATTTTTCTTAACTTTTCTCCGAACTGACAAACTTTAGCAAAATGCTAGTGTAGGACATGTGGGCTTTGAATTGAATAGCGATTTGATTTTTTCTACTGTGCAAAATTTTTGTTACAGAATTTCAAGTTCCCTCGGATCACTGGTGGGTTTTTTCATTTTTTTTCTCCGTAACGAAAATTTCATTGGCGCCAAGACGTTCACGGTATTAAAGGGGATGAAATAGACACGAATGTCCCTCCTTGAAGTTTTTCTGGTTCAGTCTCCAAGCAGCGGTCCTGTTCCGCGGTGATCTTATCAAAAGTAATTGTCACCGACGGGAATTGCAAAATTATAAGAGTCGCGTTTTATTTTGCAACGAGCTTGCGCCTTTTTCATCAGAAGCTATTCAATTATTAATGAACGATTAGAAGCGCTTTGCGGCAGCGGAATAATTTCATCGTGGATACAAATTCAATTTTCGTCCATTTCGCCACCCGGTGTTGTTCCTGATTTATTCATGAGAAGCACAATTTTGTCTACAGTACCAACCACGGCCTTGAAGTATAAAAATTTATTAGCATCTACATATTTTTGGCCCCCGAAAACACACTGTACACAATTATTTTTTTGAATAAAAAATACGATACAATCTCATTAAAGTAACAAATTGTCTCAGAAAAACATGTAAAATTAAAAAAAAAATTATTTTTCCAGATGAGTTACGGTTGAGTGTATCGCCCCTGGAGGATACTCCAAGAATAGTGTATTGAAAAAAAAAAGTAATAACAAGTAAACAAAGTAGTGGTCACATCTGGGTAAAGAAGATCAAGGAAGTTGGTGGAGTGGTCAAGATAACCTTTGTGTCGTTCGGCAATGGCTGAGGAAGCAGTCAACCCGACTGATCCTAATTACGAAAGTGATCTTCTTAATTACGGTGACGTCACGAGTGGCCGAGGTTACACAGTGCAAGTGGCAGTGACAAGAATATTCAATGACAGTGATTACGAGAGCACCTCGATCCTCGAGGACGAAGGAGGTGGCATTAACAATTGGTGGGCCATGCTCGCCATTGTTCTTGTATTCGGTACAGCAGCCGGCAACATTTTGGTCTGTCTGGCAATCGCCTGGGAACGCAGACTTCAAAACGTGACCAACTACTTCCTGATGAGCCTAGCCATAACCGACCTCATGGTAGCCATCCTGGTGATGCCCCTTGGAATATTGACCTTAGTACGGGGTAAGCTTTTCTTTTTGATTCGATTACTTAATTACATATATATATGTATATACACAGACATTGACTATATATATATATATATATATATATTGTTATATACGTGTATCTGACTACCCTACACAATTCTAAAAATACGTCTATTCGCCTGTAGGCCAACAGGCCAACTAAATTAGACTCGGATTCTAACTAAATTGGACCTTATTGGAAAGCTTTTTTGCGGTGCTTTCTCATGTTATTGGACTTTACTGGATAGTCCATAAAAGTTGTTGGATAGTCGTTTGGTAGATCGATTCTTAAGTGATGTTTTTTGTACAGACGATTTTTTTCGTTTTATAAAATTTGTACTCACAGTAGCGAGTACGGTCGAATAATAGTTTTTGGGGTATATACAGAAGTTTTTCGGTTAAAAATTCGAATCTTAGGTCACGCGTGTAAAAGATTAGATAGTCATGGAATTTGAAAAAAAGTATTAAAGGGGCTTTGTAATCATTGTCAGGTTCCTAAGTAAACCTTCGTGTAACCCAACTTGTGGATCGCTTGGGCTATATCAACCCTTAGATACAACCCTTAGGGTTCTGCGTCGAGTCATCCCTTTACCAAAGTTTAGTGACAAGATACCAAGATGGAACGATTCATTTAGTGCGGAGGAGTGTTGCTTGTAAATCTTTATTCGTCGAAAAAAAAGCCATTTGTCTTCCACATAGAAATCCGCCCCTTTTCTACGGTTTATCGGTCAAAGATAACAGCTGTACGAAGGCCGATTTTCAAATCCGTATTAGAATTGACAGTCTATGGTGAACGGCAATAAACACCATGGAAAAAAGTCGCAAAAATATTAAATGACATATCGTGTTATCGTCCTTGGGTATGCTATGGGAAATTGAGGTCGTGCTTTAATACATCACGTATGGAAATTTGAACGTGCGATTTGTCAATGTGACGTCAAGATCCAAACCCTGAATTGTTCGTAACTTTTTTTGTCGAAAAGCTAAAAAAAATATAATGGGGGCCCAAATCTTTTCCAGGTCCTGAACATTTCTCGCGTCTTATAAGACTTTCGTATGGTGGCACCATATAAAATCTCTTCGGTTGGCTCACCAACTTTTTGGTATCTCCTCGTGACACTTTATGGGATATAATGTAAGACCCTACAGCCCGTATATTTCAGTCATGTGAAGTCGTTTTAGATTCTGTCTGGAGGACTCTTTAACGTTAAAAGTCATATTAAGGACTGGCCTGGACTGCCATCATAAGGAAATGGCTCCTTTGGAAAATATTTTACCGCCGAACGACACCTATACATATTGCACTACATACAGTGCTGTCTTATTATAAGTTATCTTTCAAAAGTTACTAAACGAGCCGTATACGTCATACGTAGCTATATGGTACTTCACCATAAAAATCCTTGTACCCTTTTACACTCTACTCAACTCCCCTCTTCTAACCTTACCCGATAGGCTCGGCCTGAGGGGTTATAGATAGCGAACGATACTACGTCGACGTAAAGCCATTGCGGGATCAAAGTTAACAAAGTTAAACCCCTTAGTGTAGTTTTCATTGACCCGGACAGACCTTTTGATTTTTTTATCAGTAAACCTACAGCGCCATTCGACGCTAAAGTCTCGTGAAAATATATTGTACTACGTAAGCACAGTGCACGATGTACAATTAATGGTAGTGGTTATCGTAAATTGAATTTCTTTCCCGGTTTCATTAAGAGCCTGGAATTCATATTAACCGGATATCGATAGGAGATCAATAAAGTCGATCAATTTTTTTCTAGACTATTTCGACTTACTTCCCAGTGTAAAATTTTATTTGAATTCACTTCGTGCTTGGATTTATCATACGGTTCAAGAGGCTCGCGTGGCTCAAAAGTTACCGGAGACACGTCTGTCATAGGAGTCAAACATTTTTTTTTACTCGGTCTCTGAAATCGATCTACGGACGAAAAAACTTTTTTAGGTACAATTATTATCGTTTCTTCACTCCACTTTGATCATCCTCCCACGTCTCTGTGTTATTTTCAACTTTCAACCGCGAAAAGCATTTCGATCTCAATACTTGAGCAAATTGGATATTTTTCTTCAAAAGTTTCTCAGAGCAACGCGGTGCTATACTTTTATCGTTATTACTCGTGGCTGCGCATACGCCTGTAAAACGTGACGTTACTTCCGCATGAAACGTCTATCGCGATTCTTCTATCGCTGCACTCGCATTTATTCAGAATATTTCGTATTTCCTGGTGCACCCTGTATGGTCGCTGTATCGAGTTCATGGAAAATATGAAAATCCCTAGACTTTCGATGGCAAACTTTAAGCCGCTTTGAAATATTCAGTGACATATGCATAAAGACATGCTTATATACATATTTCTTTCTCAGCTGTAAAATTGAAATTGACACACGGGTAATCGAACGCAGTGAATAATTAATTAACGTGTCTGCAGCACTATGATTTATTATAAATTTACATACTTGTAAATTGTACTCGGGTGCGGAGTTTGATATTTTTTTTTTTAATCTTTGGCAAGCCTGTTTCTTTCGATCGGAGAGCAGCCGGATCGCCATTGACAATCTTGACGACTGTGCGCGTCGTTACTCGGCTTGTTAAAATATAGTAATTCCATTATAATTTATTTCTCCCATAACTTCCTTATCTCGATCCAGTCTTAGGAGTCCCTCGCGTACTGGTGCATCGTCAGCTGTTATCTTTGATTAGACAAAAAGGTATTTGCCGATTGATCCTGTCAACATGAAAGTGCCATTACTTTTTCGACATAAATCTTTTGAACAAAGCGGTAATTTTTATGACTACAAAGAAAAAAGAAAAGTTCAAGGATCACACAACCAATGATTGCGTATAGATAACCATATTTATGGAGTGAGAAAATTATAATAAAAAAATTAATTTTGACAAATTATATAAATTACATATCCTACTTTTCTATGCTGATTTTTTATAGCATTTATTATGAGTTTTTCAAGATACCCTCAGAGACAAGAACCTCTGCTTCATAGAGAGGAAAGACGTTTTTCATTATTAAAATCAAATTACGATTACACAAGCGCTAATTAGCAAACGTTCGGTATTTAATTAATTAACGTCTCCAGATGACTGCGTATACCTGAGTCGTTAGCTTCCTAGCACGTAATCGTAATATATCCAATTCGTTAGTATCTTATCGATTATTTCCTTAACTACCACTGCATCCACATAACCTTAATTCGTACTTTGGATTATATACAATTTCCCAAAGGGTTGCTCACTCCACGCTAATTTCAAATGCAGGTATCTGGATAAGGTACTGCTAGGTGGTTAATTAACACGTATCTACCGTGATTACTCGGTGGTAGCGTATTTGCGGTTTCTTTGAACCTACCCCCTCCCTCCCAAACTGTCCCGTAGAAACACGGATTATCGGTACACAGTACTGACGTCTATAGAAAATTTCGAAGCTTCCATGAAAGTTTTGATCAAAGTAGGATTATGGTAGTCTTGATGCTCGATTGAAGAACAAAAAAAATATTATCAAGGTTGCGTAACTTAGGTTGGTAATAACTAAAAAAAAAGTAGAATTTATTAAGAGAAATTTCGTCTTTTTACTTTCATTTTTTTTCCAACTCTACCCGTGAACATGAAAATTTCGAACGAGCCAGTTGGTACCACTGTACGCGAAGAGCTGAAAGTTTCGAGGAAGAATTAATGAGCGTAGCATGGTAAATAGACAGCTGACATCGCGAGTAGCGAACGTCAATAGTGGTTCGTAATTTTTTTGAACGAAATTTAATTTTTTGAAAAATTTTTGCGATATACTTGTATCTATGAGTGCCATGTAATTTTACGATAGTGGCTGTTTCAAGTGATTTGATATTTGGTTTGTCCTCTTGTGCTATTTTGTAGTTGGACGTGGGACGTGTATAAGCTGCTTCGAGTTTACCTCTATAGGCGTTAATCGAACGATTGACAAATTTTCGAACGTACTGGGACACGATGAATTGGGTTAGGTTAGTTTACAGGTAGGCTATTGGATTCGGATTATTTAATTTGTTGCGTCGACCGACGACGCTGGTCTCGTTAAATCGTTATTCCCACCAAGCCGATGTTAATCGATGCGCAGTATCTGTGGAGGCTGACAGTGGTGATTAGAAATTACGGAAAATGAAGTTAGCAGTGAATGAAAAAAATTATGATTTAGAGCAATAACGAATATGATGGAAGACGAATGAAAAATTTGCAATTTTAATCGGCTGTTTTATTAAATGATCAAATTGTTGATACGGTCATAATACAGTGTTGTAAACGTCGTACTGTCTCTTTCGTGATCGTCGAAGTGCTGCTAGCAATTTTACGGCCTTTTTTTTTTCGTGTGTTCAAACGAAATTTATTTTTGAACGAGTCGATTTCAACGGTGTCAAATAGTTAATTAGCAAAGCCACGCAAGTACCTCGTTATTCATGACTTTACTTAATGCTGCCTTATAAATCACAGGGTCACATGCACGTGGATGTGTATATATCCGCGTGCAAATAAATGGCATAAAATTAAGCGATAGGATCTTGTTATTTTATTTTCTTATCCGACCCGCTACGTGGGACATAAATACTTGATGAACGAGACTAACAGAGATATCGAAATTTTGGCACGTAGCAATTTTTTTTTCGGTTTTAAATAATCAAATTTTGCATCCTCCAATACCCGGCAAAACGTGCAAAATATATGTTTTACGCGTGCGGGATCTTATATGGACCATGTAAAATGATCAATCAGTGATCTAGTATGTAATTTTTATATCAGGGATTTCGGAAACTTTTTTATTTGACAAGTGGCTAGTTTTTTTTTTTTGGTATTCGGGAAAAAAGATTACACGCTAATTACTGTTCATACTTGAAAAGAATCTCAATTATAACCTTAATGGAGAAAAAAAATCCCGAGCAACCGAGTAGAATAGGAAATGAGGAATTTTCATTCTAAATCGAAAAATCTATTTTTTCTACGATTTGTTTTTTTTTTCCATATCGAAAAATTTCGTTATGACCTACTTCTTTTTTTCGTTTAAATAAAAGGCCAAATTTATTATACGTCTTGTGACCAGAGCCGGTTTCAGGATGTTATTGAACTTCCCAATCCCATCTAGTATCTCGAAGCCGCATTTCTCTTCTCTCGAATGGCTTTCCCTTATTTTCACCAGAAACCATCCTCAGCTTCTTCGCTTTACTTTCCTTCGCGAGTTTATCCGCATGCATTATGCAACGCGTTACGGAGCCATTTTATTCGCCTGCATTGTAAGCAACTTCACGAAAAGTCGTTCTACGCTGAAACAAGGAGCCACCTGCAAATTACGGCCCTGACGCTGAATAACCATATCAGAAAGATATAAAAATCGCTAATTAAAATTATCCCGTTTTTTCACCTATACGTATACGATTTTTCGAATTTCGGCGCACGAAAAAATTCAGCTTCGACACGTGGATTAGATAGACAAAACTAAATTTTCAGAAAAAATTAAAAAAAATTCTACACCTTACATCCATACCACAGAATGTCGTAGTTCAAAATAACATCAGTAATCAGGATGCTAGCAACATATTCCAGAGTGTTTCTGCTAGCTGCTTGCTGCATGTGCATGCAGATGCACCAGAATGACCAACTAGCGAACCACAGTACACACGATTAAGTCAGAGCTTGTAGAATGCACGATACAGGTATACAGTTTACATGCCGATGCGAGTAAACAACCTCAGTTAAACTTAACTACACGAGTCACTAAATGACTGATGATTCGATTAATTATCCATCTTTGAGGACGCGATGAAAACACCCAGAATCCTCTAGAGTGCGTTGCGTCTCGTGAATGAGATTATTTTGCTTTCCCGGAGAAACTGCGCTATGCCAATATTAAACGAAAGAAAAAAAAAAAAACACGTTCCTGGCTCGTTAACTCGTTATAGCCTGCATCCCGCACGGATGCTGCGCTCTGGACCAATGCTTCTCGAAGGTACTGTAATTGCGTTAATTATTCGACCAAAGAGAGCCTTTAACGACTATCAGCGTACAGTCTGTGCGGTATAATATCATTAGAAAATTCCTTACATACATTTTACACGAAATTACACCCTTTCACGTATATTATACCTACACGGTAACTCCTTTCGTTGGTATCAATTATCATGGAAATTTTTTTTTTGATAGCATCTAATTGATTTATTCGATTTTCACGAGAAGTCCGTAAAAAAGTAGAATTTTTTGTATACCTCATACGTGTATTGCTTTCTTTAATTAATCCAAAGATCCTTGACGACACTGACGAATTGGTACTTTACTTTCCGCAGATAGTTCTTGCCAACGAGTTGATCCTCTCTCTTGGAGCGTGTAACGAGTAATTCCTGGAGGAAACAACAATCATTCCGGGATTATTCGCTCTGGTGCGAAATCGCTTGAAATTCCACCTGCGGTCGCGACAGAACGAGGGGAGATGAAAATTTAAAGGATTCTCATGCATTTTCAGTACACGATATACCGGCTTCAATATACTGTATCTGCACTGTATAGTCTAGTATACATACATTTATATACATACAGACTGTCCTTTGAGTCACGTTCATTTATATGCATTGGTCTCCGTATGACGAGCTTTGACCATTGGCCATAAGCGTCGCGACGCCAATACAAGAATTTTCATAGTCTTTCTTCTGTGTATGCTGTACCTATACACAGTTAAATTACGATATGCTAATTATATAATGTTATTATGAATCAGACGAATCAGAAAAAAAATGTGTCTGTGCAGTCAAAGATTTGCGAACCACATGCAGATTATATCGATAGGTATGTTAATTAGTGATAATACAAAAGTAGGTACAATTCTGCCCTTTTTTCCTTTTTAAAATTCAATAATTAAGAATCGCGTGCAGACAGACCCAAAATGGCCAATAGGGCGCGCGAAATTTTCGACGTTCATATTTATTGCGAAATTAAAATCTTGGACGTATTGCGTAACGCGTATGGGATTAAGTTCCAGGGGAAACAAGCGAACACGATTTCGCGTTGTCCTACGCATATGGCTAGGAAATAAAAAATAAATATCCCATTGGCGTAATATCGACGTAAATTACTCTGCCTCGTTCTGGTATGAAATTTCATTTGAATTTTAATCCAAATCCTGCGATCGGGTTTCTTATACTTCGTATACCCCTTATACTCACTGTGCGTCTTGACGAACCCTGCATGGAGCTTGCAGACCCGACTTGTTGTAGCGACAGGAATGATTCATGTAATCTGTGCACGAAGATCCACATATGCGGAGCTTCATAAAGCCGTAGTTTATTCCTACCATTCTACACGTGTCGCTACCGACAGAGACTGATTTACGTGGCTTAATTCATCCCGCGAGATGATCAGTGATCTTGGGACAGGCAAAAACAATAGATAACTTCGCACAGACGCAGGAATGCTTGGGAAAATTTTCGGGACTGTACCCGGCTCGAACCCGGATTTTAACTGTCATTCTGGCGGGATGTCATGGGGTGTTTGTGATAGGGGACTATCCCCTTGATATCTAACATAAAAATTGCGTAGTAACGAATAAATCCCACTTGTCGTATACTTGCGTAAAACAAATTTCAAGCTTTGCTGTGATAACGATTTTTTTTCATGTGATTACTACTTTGATAAATTTCTTTGAACTTGAACCCAATTCACTTTTTATGGATACTTTGCGTTTGGCGTTGAGGGATTGGAAAATTTTGATTGCTCCGACAATCATGACGGAGAGAAAATTCAGCATTGAAGATCATTTTTCATCGATCATTAGTCATTTCGGATTTGACGAAACGGGACAAATTTTCGTGGATTTCGGCAAACGGCAGTGACGTAAACGGATAAATGAGAGAAATATGAGATCTCTGGGAAATTAATGTTTTCGCTTTTATGTGAAATTTGCATTTTTTTTTTACGTTTAACGTAATTTTTTGCGTAATCGTCCGAAAAAACGTTTTTACCTCGAAGATAATCAAAATTCATTTTTTTTTTGAGGAACTCTTATCGGATTTCCGGATTAGGTTAGGTTGGAAGTAAGGTTGAGCATAGTCAATAATTTTAGCACATTATTTAGCAAACTTTTGACATCCAATTTACTCGATCGGGCAAGCACTGATTAATCAACGACGAGGCAGGACGAGGTTCATTAAGGTCCTGGAAAGTGTCTAGTCACACAAAAAAAATGGAAGGATGATGAGACCCTGGTGATTTAAATTATAGGTTCATTTCGCGGTTTTTTGTATCAAAAAAAATTATTATCAATATAAATATCATTATCGCACACGACACCTTACCCTTAAGAATCCCTATGTATTTTCCGTCTTGAATAATGAAGATTTTAATACAGTTCAGATAATTTTCACAGCCTTAATTATCTATAACCCTTCCATATGCATTATTATTATATTCAGCTCGTCAACAATCCATTACTCTGTATTAACCATTTTCCCCGAACTCACTAAAATTCTAAACACTCTTAGAACAATAGGAAACTTTTTTTTTCAACAGCGAACCTCAGGTACACTCGTTAAACTATATATATCTCGTTCCTTCCACACGGAATTTTATCTTCAAATTATTCAAAGTCATTAGCCCTATAGGCGGACCTAATGTGAAATTTCGAAGATTTGGAAACTATATATATATATATATATATCTACCTTGCACAGCTATTATACATATACGTAGTATAGTCGCAAGCACTCTAAATATTCATTACACTAATTTTACACCCCGTATATCCATTAACGAATATATACACACACATATAAAACTTTACTATGTGTAATTTCCCAATACGTAATTTGCTCTAAAATTCCATTTATATTCCCCGACTGAAATAACATCTACAACATAAAGGAGCGAATGGGCAAAAGGGCGAAGCGATCGGTGGCTTCTAGTGGCTGAACGTTGAACTGGCTCTACGGACCGAGGGGCAGTCGAAGAGGAAGGACGGGTTCGGATATTAGCGAGATAATGGGCTTAAAAACTGTGCTGGCTACCTTCCTGGAGGTATTGTGGTCGAAATTACGTGAAGCTTAAGCGCGGCTTCCGCTGCGTTTTCGGAGCTTTTTCTAAGAGCCTAATGCCCACGCAGTCGTTATGCACGAACGAGTTTCCACGTAGTGCTATACCTATACGTATACGGCAACGGTTACGAATAGGAGCGTCGACCTACCCAAAGAAAAAAGAAAAGGTCAAGCTAGTAGATAAAAGAAAAAAAATAGGTAAACCAAATATTTTTATGGGAACTCAAAAAAATATTTCCTGTACTTGTTAATTTTTTTTCGGACCAGGCAAGGGAATCCTTAGACAATATCGTGCACGTCTGTGTGTATCGGATATGAAAAGGTGTCGGCCATGTTTTTCCTGATGGTTTCTGATATGGTGTCCACCAAGGAGAATCGATTCATAAAATCTTCCCTTGCCAGTGGCAACCCTGCGGATGGCTATCCCTAGGAGTTTCTAATTTGTCAAGCTGCCACGTCCGGTCAGCATAATGGCGAAGGGAGGTTTTGTGCCTATTTTCGTGGCTGTGGCTCACATGCTCTTCTTGTGGTTCAATGTACAATGGAGACCTGGACTGAATTTACAGGATGAACACGAGACCTTTCTCCCCTACTTTACGCTCCTTGGTAATGCAGCCATTTGCGAAATCTGATCGAGGTTCACCCCACGTCATGATTATTCTACTGTGCGAATTTCTAATTGCGAATTTGATACACTCTCGGAGATAAGACGTAACTTTAATAACTGGAATAAAAAATGTTGACATTTACAAATATGCATTTTTTTTTTTTGTATTTTGATATACCGTATTTGTATATATATATTGTGCGAAAAATTTTTTAACGACAAACTTGTCTTACGCAAATTGACGGGGCTCGATCGTACAACGAACTAATACGTTTTTTTATTCGCGAAAAAGATTTTTGAATCGAGCGCGCTTGGGCGACTGTGTAATTTTTATGACGTTGGCAAGAAATTTTGAATTTTTTTCTAAAACGACGAAAAAATGTACCGTTTAATATTGTATTATTTGTTAGAAACTTCGAAGCTAAGCCATAATCTGTTGTCTTCTCTTTTTATACGGATTCTCTTGCCTCCTTGATCTGACTTCACTGGCGCCACTTGCAGATACGGAAGACTGACGTAATTGCTTGTTCAGCGGCGGGGCTGCCAACCGAGCGATGAAAAGTAAAACGGATAAGATAAAATTCGAGAGAAGGAAAGAAAAAGCTTAAGGCGATGGTCGTTCGCTTTATTTGTCGTAAGTCTGACGGTAAGCGGATGGCTGTCTGTTTTCGGTTGGCAGAATTTCTCTGGTTATTATTGTTTCAGGGAGAGAAAAAAGTCAACAAAATTCCCTAGATTAAATCGAGCAGTTGATAAGCCCAACAAAGAACTACGGTCGTGACGAATAGCTGTTTAGTCTAGTCTTGTTTTTATTTGTTTCCAACTGCTTTGTACGACTACAGTAGGTTATTGTCGAAGATGCCTAAGGGCTTACGGTGTAAACTAGGCCAAATACTGAAAGCTGGGCTTGACAACCGAACGAATGATTAAGTTTATACATAGGTATGAGGGGAGTAAGTGCCACCTGTCTTTTTCTTTACAAAAAATATTTTTTTCTTTTTTCTGTACTTTTCATTCGAATGCCAAGTTAAAAGTAAATTGCACGGTACAGCTGTTTCAGGGGTCGAGCGTGTTCCTTTGCCCGTCTGACGAATGCGTATCGCAATCGTCAAAGGATAGGGGACTGTGAAAACAAGGAAAAATGAAAATTGAAAACTGTCTAAGGGTTCATACATAAATTCAAAATTTCGCAACGGCGCGAACCGCGCACTCGTAAACTTACTGTAGAATGTGGATGAAGCATGCGAAAGTATTATATTAGGCAGTGCTTTTTTTTTTTCGTTTATAATTTTGTAATTCAGCTCGAAAAATTTTGTCGACAAAATGATTTCAGTCGCTCGAGTCATAAAATAAGGATTGTGAAGGAAAGTATTTTATAAAAAAAAAAAGGCAAAAATTGCTTGGTCAGAATATAAAGGATAGTCGCTACAGAGTTCGTCAAATTATCAATTAACAGTCCAGGCTTAACTGGAGGGTTACGAGTTACTTTAAGCTTCATTCACACTGTTACCACTCCGAAGAGTCCTTCTCTGGCGAATTTTGTTTTTCTATGTAAAACATCAAAAGGGACTTAATGCTCGTGCCAATCACAAAAAAAGAAATCTCACGCAGGGGTAAATTTCTAAGTGACGTAGATTTACGTAAAGGAGAAGGGTTTTGGGATGGATCCATAGCAGGGTACAGTATCACTCTGTAAAGGAGGTTGAATGGCGGTATCAGCTATCGCAATATAGTGACCAACTTCTAAGTAGCCTCAGACTCCCAGAGGGTTCCCGGTGGGATGAGAAAGGGAGGGTGCGTAGAATCGAAGGGTGAAGTGTTAAAACTGGGCCTTTTCCCAAGGGAGAGAGAGAGAGGGGGGGGAAGGGGGGGAGAGACCCACCGGGAACAAACATATTATTACGAGTATATACCACATACAGGCATAAATTGCAAGTAAGGAATAACGTATAAGATCAGCACGAATCGACAAGATGTATTTCCACGTAGCTACAGCTTACAGACAATAGGTATATTATGTGAGAGGAACAGATGCACCATCTGACCTAGAAAAATCCAACCGATAACTGAATTCGATGATACTCGAAAGAAAGAGGGAATAAAAAAAGAAGGAAAAAAAAAATAATTGCAAAAATAAATTCAATCGCGAATCGTATAAATTCAAGTATTCTATATACGGAAGGGCATGCGAATATAATACTTGGGAGGAAGATGGCTAAATGAATAAAAAGAAAAAGGGTACCTCGTAATACCTCCTCGCCCGAACCACGTGACGTCGGGTAAAGGATAAAATGGCCATTTCAAAGAATAAATTTCCTCCATAAGGAAGCCACGAGTATTGCTAAATTTTTTTTTCGTCCGACGATTCTTTCAAAACTTTCTATTCGCTAGAAGAACGCGCCGAGGTGAGAGCACTTCGGGTTAAATTACCCGAAAGTGTCTCTGATGCCAATTTCTATTCTTTTCTGTGGGCGTCCTTTTTTTTTTTCTTTTTCGTTAAATCGCGCTTATATCCTTCTTCTTCTACGTTCCCCGGCACAATTCACGTTCCACAATTCTTTTCCATTGTGAAATCTTCGCGGGTAAAACCTTTCCCCCCCTTTCCCCCTCTACGTTTTGATAACACCTATGTTCACCCTCTATTTACCACTTTACGTTACGTAAAATGTGCTTCGACATATTGGGACTATAAATAGCATTAATCTACTTTTCGACGGCATCAATGAATCCCCTCTTCAAGGGTACATGACCTTCGACCTTACCCCTTTCGAAACCAAAACAAACGTGACAACGTACAGTTCATCCTGACAGATTTTCATTAAACCGACGAAGCGCGAATCAACCCTGTGACAGTATTTGGATTCTATTATAAAAAAAAATCCCTAAACAATTTCCTTCAATCTCCTTATCAGTGTGATACAACAATGGATTTAATACAACAGCGGGATTCATCCGTCTTTCGCCTCCTTAAGATCCAATCACTGTGAACCCGTAGGAAGTAAATAATACGAGATCCCAACTTCCTATCGCTTTTCCGCTCAGCCCAAAGAAACGCGACGTTATCGGTATATCCCATCGGAAACCCACGAGTCCCTAAGACCCGACTTACCGAGTTATCGTTAAAGGATCTTTCGTTATTCTTGACACCCGATACAATGCCGACCCGGGAAATCTCCCGGAAATAACGACCGTGGAAAACAACAGGAGCCGTCTTTTCTCATTTGACATCGACCTACACGTAATTTTCACTTTTTCCACCCTATTTCATCCCTTACCCTCGTTCCCCTTCCTCTTCGCCACTCTTGACAATTTTTCCTACCACGGGCATCCCTTCTACTTTTTTTTAACCCCTTCGACTCGGCACGTACCAACGCTCGCGTGCATATAGGACTTGAAGTACAAACGATGCTTGCCCGACGCGCGCGAACACTCTACATTCCTTGACAATCGATCATCGAGCGAATTTCACTGATAGAAACGCGGCTGCAGGTAACGCGAATTAACTGACCATATTTTCACGGGTCTTGTATCCAGTCCTAATCTAACCTGACCTGACCTAGTCTTGTTGCGGTTGGAATTGTAATTAACGGCGTACCCTCATGTCCAGAAGATTACCTATGCAATGATATAGCTGGTGAGTTACGTCATCGTATGGCTTATAAAGGGTATCTGTAGTATCATGGCGTACTACTCTTTTGGGATTTCTGTATGTATATGGTACTTGGTATATATATACACATAATAGGGGTGAGTACGGCAACGGCGGACTCCTATTGTCTTTTGGGAATGTGCACGAGTGCACGTCTGACTTATGTTTCCTAGTATGCTATACTGAAGTGGTATACGCTACGTACACTCGTACAGTCTGTCGCATAAATATTGGGAGACTCGGCGTGAATAAAAAATGAGTATGCAGTTTGTAAGGTAAACATTAAATAACTGCTCGGATAACTTGACGATAATTATGTGACACTATAAAAAATGATACAGTCGTCACAGCTCGTCAAGGAATTAACACAGACTTCATAGTTTTGGAATATTTTTGCGATTGACTGTGTATGCAGAGTTTAGCATTATAGCGTGTTTACTACAGATAGCATGGCGAATGGATGCCGCACTTGGCTTGTCCGCTTGCGTAACTGTATGGTACATTGTGTAAATGGCTGGAAGTTGGATAGTGCTGACCCTCAGTGCATAATTCAGGGGTTAGTAGTTTCGGTGGTTATTCATGTTAATTCGGTAAGTCACGGAGGAGGATTAAAAGATGCTGCGCCGATTGATAAATTTTTACATATAGGATCGCTGATAAAGATTAGAGGGTGTCGATTGAATTTTGAATGGGAACAAGGCTGGGTGGGGTCGGATAAATTTTATCTTATTTCACCCTTTATCCTCTTTGAGTTTCTTGTATTTAATATATATTCCGGCTGTAGCTAATTCCAGCTCCTTGAAGCTGTGTTCGTTCGTTTTGAAGAAATTGACAAAGTACCTGTGCGACCAAGCCTGGAAATTTGTAGGTGAATTGGTATGGCTGGGGCGACCTCTTTTAGAAGGGTACTATCTTTAGTAGCCGTAAACGTGGCGCAGCTCGCTTTCAAACCAGCCTTAACGCGTTCGACCTACGGTCGCATCGTTATAGCAAAACATGGCCCACGCCTAGTGCTCCCGCGCGGATAAGGAAGAACGTTAAGACACTTTACGGCTGCGAGAAAATACTTATCGCGCATCTTGCCCGAGCGCTTATTAACTTTGGAAAATCGTTAAAATCCAATTGGATATACGCGAAGATACGAGGGGTGCACTGGGTTGTTAGGGATGAGAATATTTTTTTTTTTAATTCACATTGAATCTAGTTTTTTTCTCGTAGCGGTATCTTTGCGTTTGTTGGGTATCTAATACGTTTGATGGGTATACTAATGAGCTGGTATTGATATGAGTTTTTTGGAATTTATTTTGGGGGGGATACGGAAATTATCATCTTTTTAGTGTAATAGTCACTAATACTATACGTGTTTTAGTAAATCGATCAATTTATGTATCTAGGGAATATTTGGAAACTGATGACTCCCGTCCGCGAGGTATTGCTCGCCTTGTTACGTGTAATAGGTTCGTCTGGCTTTCGTGACTCCGACAAATTTTACCTGTCAGGTACTTAATATTCTGAAAAAAAATGTCTGTGTGCCAAACCTATCTCTGCCTTTTTTTCGTTTTTTAAGTATTTTTCGAAAGACGGTTTTTTTCTTCGAACTTTTGGTTTATCCCTAAAACCGAAATTAGATTTCTTAAACATATGGGGGACTGTTTTTTTATATGAAGGAAATGATTAAACCTCCTGATGGTCGCTGTCTGATCATTTTGGTGAGACTGTCTGAAATAATACTGTGGTTCGTAATCGCTTGAGGGTAGCCGACCACGTGACTTCGCGCTTGATAACAATTTTTATCAGAGAAATATTTTCCTCGGATACGGCAGCTTGATCAGTACATGGTATAAATGAAAATAGTAATTTTAATAGAAGAAAACATTCCTCTGTCTAAATGCGCAATACCCTCTTCCTGAGTATCTGTTCAAAACCCTCGTCACAATAAGGAGTCACAATTTAGTAGCTTTCAGGTTGATAAGAGTTTCCTTTGCTTTTGGTTCCGCCCTCTAGCTAACCTAACCTAGACTAAGTTGTCCTATGTATATAGACTTTCACTGCCTAACTGACCGCAGTATATACTTCGTGACTTCAGCGTCTGAGACGTGGATCATCTAACAATGCGCTTCCCCAGAGAGTCGAGAAAGTCGAGAACGGCAACGTGTATTGGTTCGCTAGGAAGATTGAATTAAATTCGAGATTGATTTCAAAAGAGAAAATTTTGTATAATCCGTTATAAAAATTTTTTTACGAGGAGCCTATATATATCTATCAAATGATAGCTCAATTGTATTTATATTAAATGGAAGTGACGTCAGTTAAATTCAAAAATTGCCGCCAAATCCATAACCCTTAGAAAATTTAAAAATACAGTGGTACAGTCCGATCAGTCATTATGGCTTATGAGATTTCGTAGAAAGAGTCTTTGGTCAAATATTCTGTACCTTTTATCCCTTCTCAGGCACGCAAGATGTCATGTTGGAGGGCCTGCGTGAATTTTATTTGAACGACTCGTACGTAGAATAAAAACATTCAAAGGATGATCGATGACGGTCATAGAAGGTTTTATATATGGATGAACCGTGTGTGTGAATAATTGATGAAAAGATTAAGAATCAATACAGCATGCTCGGATTGCGGCAAGGCGTTTTAATTCCCGTAGAAAGTTTTCCCCTAGCGGCTAAATCGTGAAGTTCCGAATGCGCGCGCGAGATACGGAAAATTTTCAATTGGCAAACTTTATGCCTCTTCTCGTGCCGAAGTCTGAATGAGTTGACTGTTTGGTTGGCCAACCTTTTCCGTTTATTTTTTTTACCTGTCCCCCATCAACCCCATAGTGAAACTAATTAATTTTCTCAGCCCCAATGATCAATGTTAGTTCAGTGGCTGTATATCACATCGCTTAATTCACTACAGTCTTGGCTATAGACATTTTGCCTCGTACTGTCCATTCGACCTGCCAACCCTTACGATTCACCTTTATTATAGACCGTTCAACCCTTATTCGATCGTGTGGCTTTGTTCGACAGCATTTTAACGTACGATCTATTTCTTGTCTTCTTGGTGACTACGTCATTGACTTTAATTTAACTTTTTCGACCAATCACCGTTTTATAGTCTACGCCCCCCGAAAAAAGTTTCTGATACGAGAAAGGGTACAGGGCCGTAACTCTTATTGGTACCTATGGCCATAAGTTTTGGGAGGGTGCTTATCGTAGGAAAAAAAATTATCCGAAAAGTATTTATGTAAATCCGCCCTTATATATTTTACTCGCTTTTAATATCCTCGCGTAGATTTACAGCGCGTCGTCTTTGATTAAAATTAAAAAGACATTCGAAAATGTCTCACGGGAGGCGTCGCGACGCCAGATGGCTTTCACGAAGCGTTCCATCAATTTCGATTCGTTAAAACCGACAGCGGGCAGGCACTGACGTCAATTTTATTCTTTTCCTTGTTATTTTTCGCCAAAATGAAACTTTCCTGCGGAGAAACGTCATCGGTTTATTCGCATAGCGTATAAAATCATTGTGAATTAATTAATTTGCGAAATAACGATAAAATTAATTATTCATAATTCTCATACGAATCGGTTTACATTTATACATTTTTTTTTCAAACTTGTTACACGTGGCATATATCGATTTTTTATATTTTGGCTTAGTGGGTATCTGTCATCATTGCTAAGTGATATAACGGGTTAATCAATGATTCGCCTGTATCACAGCTTCCCCAACAATAACAATAGTATCGGAAAATCCCACGAGCAGCAGTGAGCTTGCGAAATTAATATTCTCCCTAGTCACTCCCTACAGGGTGGTACCTTAATAGGGCATAGGTGACGGACTGAAAAGGGTTGAAAGGTATTAGTTGTATGGAAACGATTAGACCTTCGTAATTCCCAGAATATTGGGCACCTTGTTACATGGGTCTTTGACTTTTCTTACAACCACATCAAACTTGACGCGTTATTCTAACGGTATAACAAGCGGGCTTCTGGGCACATATTTTCGCAACGTTTATCGACACTTCGAGAGCCTTTGAGGATTCGCATTGACATTATGGACCCCCCTGATTTCGAGGCTATCGAAGTGCCGGTAAATGTCGGTGCAGGAATCTGTGCCCAGAACCCCCCTTGTTATACTACTTATTTGCATTTTTACGCATAATAAAATATTATTGTAAATGAAGAAACACCTTGTATACGTTTCATATAAAATCTTACAATTATTATTGCACGGTAAACTATGACTAATTGTTCGTAGGACAATTGAGTCGAATCAGCTTTCTTTGTTTTTGCGAAAACGCAATTAATTACCGGGAAGATTTTATCTAATTTACTAACGGATTATACCCAGTGTCCAATTATTCGTTTGCAGTCTGGTCCAGATGGAAAATGCGAATTCAGCATTCAAATAGGAATTCCAAGTGGTAGCAAGAGAGCTTTTTAAGGGTGCTGTTGAAAGTTATAGGGTGACTCTTTTTTATAGGGTCTTTTGATATTGAAGACCTCTGTCACGTGGTTGGTTTCAACGATTTTCATGGTCATCAACGTGACGTCACAGATCTTCGATACCTCCTAAGGGAAATCGCATCTCGAGTATCCCTAGAGTCGCCAATTATCATTCAATTTTGTTACATCCATATTTCTCCTTTCGTTTATTCTTTTATTCTCTTATTTCATTCATAATGTTCAAACTACAGGAGATTTGGGGTATCGATTAACAGTGCTTTTGTATACATATATTGGCCCTGTTTGCATTCCAGCCAACATCTATTCGACCTGGTCGTTGATGCGGTTACCAAGTTATATATGTACAATTATTTTCAGTCAAGGTAGGAAGGTATTATACTATCAGCATTATAAATCATTAGTTACTTTGTGCAAAACAATGTTTGGTTTGCGTATATATATATATATATATGTAGTATACATATACGCTGTATATACAAGAGAAGCGACCCGGGATCTTCTTTGTTATTCCTTTGTCGGTCCCTTCTCTATTCAGTTCTCGAATTTCTTTCGTCTCCTTTCAGCCGTTTCCTGCTTCGTGGAATAATGGACTGTCGTAAGGTAAAATGCAAAAGAGAGGTTAACGCAGAAATTTTTAAATCGAAAAACAAAGATAAAAAATTGTCTTTTGTTTAAGACGTCATAATGCATATCGAATGAATGCAAGAATTACGAGTAGCGAAGTTTGCGATTTTACTTTATTCTCCAAAATTCACTTCAGAACCTGTCTCGCTCCAGAATACATCTCTCTCTCTCTCTCTCTCTCTCTCTCTCTCTCTCTCTTTGAGTGTTCGAAATTCCGCTACGTATTAATACAACATCGCATATCCAACGTGTCGGTGCGGTTGCGGTTCTCCTGTCAGCCGGATATTTAGTCCCAGTTTCATTTCCGTTAAATTTGCTCCTACGCCACTGCGGAAACCGATAGTCAGTGTTAACATTAAGAAATCCATCTGACTTCCTTACACGATATGACGATTATAACCATCCGTCATTGGCCGTCATGAAAAATTTTACGATTGCTATACGTCACGCGTGACTTTTCCATACATTTTTAAATTTCGTCCATTCGAAATGGTATCTTAAAATTATTCCCTGTTGCTCCTAAATCCAAAATCGCGTGACGATTTGCCGTCGTTTATCGTTTCATGCGTTTCCGCAAAACGAAATTTCCGTGTATGCATATGCCAGCACGAAGTTCAGAGAAAAATTTCTATCGAACATCTTGAAAGAGACTTTTGGCCTGTTTCGAAAAGGTGTGCGACAATTCGGTGAAGACGATTTGAGTTTTTCGTTCTGACATTTTTTGCCAGTATTATTTCTTCTGGTCAATCTGAGTGACTATGGTGGGGGTATTCTCTGGATTTTACATTTTTTAATCGAGATTCGGAATAATTCTTGCGATAAATGTTCATTTTCCATTTCTCAAAGAGGATGGCACCATTTCTTCCCATTGGGGAGTACAGATGAGAAATAATTAAAGCGGTATACCGAAGAACTTCTAACGAGGTACGAAGCTTCTATTTTGTATATACAGGGTGTCTCACCGAAAGTGCACACCTCGATTATTACCGTTACTATTGAAGATACGGGAAAAAGTTTGAGACAACAGTTGTATGGCTTCGTGGGGGTTGATTTTTCATCCAAATGATTTCATCCAAATAATTCAAAAGTCATTTCAATAAAAAAAATTTCGTAAATCCTATTTAACCTCAGGCTCAATAAACCAGCAACCCTTCTCTTTTCCTAAAAGGATGCAGCAACGTTGAAAGAGACAACCATGCAATTTCATGGTAACATATCGATCGATATCACTGCCGCATTAACATACCCGGAGGCGGTACAATTTTTATCACACGACTCACGCTTCGTATTATACATCCGCGGTATTCCCGAAAGTTTCTATACAGCTTCCAAAGAAATCCTTCGATATTCATACGGTGTCTCGAATCAATTGAATACCTAAAATCTGTTAGCACCTACGTGATATTTCGTTTTTGTGTGAATTTAAAGAAAGAAAAATGACACCAATCAAATCTATGTAATATTTAATCAGCTTCTCTCGTGCGTTTCCAAAGTGCTTGACGTGAATTTTAAATTATACGAATAGAATGAAAATGATATAAAAACTATAATTAATCACAAATCGCGTGAAATTATCAATTACATTTGTCCCACCCATTTCATTCACTCACGATGGACTTCGCGATAGGTTCGTTAGGCGAACTTTAACCTTTGCGTGGAAACATTCATTCCGGCGCTTAAAAGCTTTTATACGATATATATATATATATATATATCCAGGTATCCATACTTGGAAATATGACGAAATTCTGAATGTATGTCAATGTGTGGTGTGTTTCTTTCGCGATATTATTATCGGCAGTAAAAAAAAAGTCGAAACCGTAAAAGTCGAATTAGGCGAGTCCAGAATGGAAGACATTTTTGTAATAGCATCGGCGAATCATGAAGATCGTTAAGGCGGATTTATGTGCCGGGATAAGGAGGACGGGAGGGTGTTTTGCACGAGAACGAAAGAAGCCTTCGTGGAAGGTTTTGGATGGAATGCGAAGGGTCGCTTCGAGAAAGAGTCCCGGTACCCGGTATATATATTTATATAAGTATGAGACGTTTAAGGGTGGAAATTGATTTACGTTCAATGTAGAGGCCAGAGAAAGCTCTTAAGTCACTTTCTGCAGTACTGCCGTTATATGGCTGTATGGATAAATTTCCTGACTATTTATCAGTCATTTTCCTTTTAGCATTTCTTCATTGCCTGTACGCGGCCATCATTGAACTTGTACGATTAATAATTTGTATTTCAGGTACGTAGTCAGTCGATCATCAACCCCTTCCGTTCGTCACGTGTTCGGAACACGTGTATTATGCTTACACAGTAGACACGGCGTATCGATGACATATAAATTTGTAGTGATTAATTTAGAAATTGATTTTTTAAAAATGGCAAGAAATATTTTTTACGTCACCCTCAACACCTGCTATCGACTTTATTGTTGCGAGAGTAAAAATATATAAAAAATTTGTATAAATTCTGACCTTGTATGCTCTTTTTGAATTTGAATTAGGATTTTAGAAAAAAAACTTTTTGACTGTTACAGGTTACTTTCCACTTCCGGCTGTCTACTGTCTAGCTTGGATTTGTCTGGATGTGCTGTTCTGCACTGCCAGTATAATGCATCTCTGTACCATAAGTGTCGACAGGTACTTGAGTCTGCGTTATCCCATGAAATTTGGACGCAACAAAACAAGACGACGCGTCATATTGAAAATTGTCTTCGTTTGGTTACTCAGCATCGCCATGAGTCTGCCGTTAAGTCTGATGCACTCAAAGGTGAGTGTTTTGCCTCTTTTTTGGGAAATAACAAAAATTTGACTGTATTTTTCGTACTGAATATTGACGAGACTCATTACAGTTTTTTCTTTTGGTAATATATGTAAATTTACGAGTGTCAAGTAACAGAACAGATGGAGTCCTGTAATTCCTTCTATGTACGTTAAAAGCCGATCCGTGGTAGTGCTGTACAGATTTTATAAAAAAAAAAGTTACGCAACGTCCGCCTGTATTCCTAGTGCAATAACTCTGTGGATAAAGAAGGGAGCGTGGGAATCAATGAAAATATCATATATTCATACAGACAGCCGTACATGAATTTACATATGGTTTTCTTTTTCCCAATCCCAGTGATCGATTAGATACCGCATATCGTATTGGAAGTAAAAATTCGTGTATTATCCGTAAAGATAAAACTAACAAATAAAAATGTTATCCTTGCCGATTCGAACAAGACAAATTTATATTTTCTTTTCTTATTACCATATACTTGCTTGTTATGCAAAAGTGTTCGATGTCGATAATATAATATTTATATGCCGCGCTTCCTTCGTTTTACATAAGAATTTACATAAAAAATAATCTATCTTCGTATTATTCACGCTTAGCCATTTTGAACGAGAGATTTCTTATCTTCGTATTACGTGGGAGTGTATATCTTGAGATTGAGATTAAAGTGAACCAAGCGTTTTCCATTCGAGTTCAAAGAGAAAACCAAGATAAAAAAAAAGGCGAAACAAATGGGCGACTTTCCATGAAAAATTTCGCGCTCCCATTCGCAATTTATTACGCGCGCAAGGCTCCATTGTAGGGACTGTTGAATGATGACATCCGATAGGATTCTGTGTGGCGATTAACAAGAAAAGAAAAAAAATGAAAAAAAAAAACAAAGAATGGAAAAGAGCCCGTGCGATGATAACGTTGATTATTTTTCACTCGGTTATATATTTTATATGTTTTCATTCCACCCACCCTTATGCAACTTTGCAAGATTTATCGCGTGGACAATTAATCGAAAAGGTATCGCTATCCGCTATCATTCTATCGGCCAATGCAATAATATCATATATGCAGTTTTGAGCCACGTCATGGATAAAAATAACCGTCACTTTTGTCAGCAAATAATTCAAACTACTTCGCGTATCTCCAATTTATTCTTACCTCATACAAATTCACAAGGGTTTAATCGAACTCGATCGATTCCAATGGACAAAGCTGTCTTTAGCTGGTGAAATCAATTTTTTACCCTCTGTCATGACTCTCGTATCTGACAGTCATTATTTATAGGTTACGTATACCTATTCTCATTCGCTTTCTGTAATTTGACTTGAAGCACCTACACGCACGGATATACTAATATATGGGGGATAAACGTGACTCACTTTGTACTTTTCACGTGTCAACGAGTCCATTATAAGCTTTCGGCTCCATTTCTGTCGTTCCAGAATACAAGTAAAGACTAATAATGGCAGAGGCCATGTTGGTGCGTAGTTGACGCATGCGCACTTGAATCCTGATCGTATCCCATTCCATATACCCATTTAACACACGGTGGCCAGAGAGGGAAGAGACTTTGTAATTACGCAATGGAACGCAATAGAATGAATTACATTGGAATCAATACGGCAGGGCTATTACACGTGGCTTTGGTAAAAGTGGGGATGGTCTTCGTACGTGAACTAAATATTCTTTTTTCTGTACGCGGGCATTATCGGTCATTTCTGTTCATCGAACAGATCGCAGCGTGGCCACGGGAGTTAATTCGAGAGAACGCTTTAACACGGTGCATTCCGTTCAATTTATCGTTGAATATTTCAAGTGAGCTTAATACTCTCTTTATTATTATATTAATTCCCCGTAGCGAGGCGCGTCATTAAAACTTTCTGAAATTCACCGTTGGGAAATTACGAGTCCAAGGGTTACTTAACCATCGTGAAAATTAACCTCGTTTCTTTGATTCCCATTGGACGGAATGTGTCTACCCCTTAGCTCTCCTCCGCCACTTGGCGAGACTCTGAATATACTTGTTATTAAAGCTTCCTTTTTTTTTCTCGTAATTCACGACGACCTTAAGGCTTCTCTTTGGCAGTTGTACAGTTTTATAATTTAAAGTTGCGTGACCGGACTTTATAGCAATAATGTTATTGAAAGATTAGACTGTGTAAATAAAAAAAAAAAATAAATAAAGCAATTAGTATATACACAAGTATCGATATCTCAATTTTATTTTATATAAAAGAAGGATATATCGTTAATAAAAAAAAGGATTTTTCGTGGAAAGGCCAAATTGCTGTTAGGGGATTTTATTAGGGTATTTACGATTACTTTTTTTTTTCTTCTTTTACTGACAAAGCATATCTACCTGTTTGTGTGCACGTAGAGTATGGCGGGGGAGGGTGAATTTTAAAAGAGGAAAATGGAATTTAAGTGGAGTACGACAGTGAAAGAGGACGGGAGAGAGAGAGAGAGAGGGAAGATTTGAAAAATTCGCCTGGGGCTTTGTAACGATTGCGCTGCTATAATAGGAAAGTTACACAAAGAGTACATTTAAAAACAACAATATTAAACGTAGCACACTTTGACCAAGTTTTAATCCGCATTCATACTACCGATGTAGCCTTGTAGAATTCTTTATGTGTGCGCTGTGGTATTTCAATTATCGAAATTGACGTGGCCGTAAGAAAATGTTATTAACGTCCAATCTCCTTCGGCTTACGCGAGGAAGAGACTCCCTTTGCACCACTTTCCCTCCAGGGATAATAGATATCTACTCTCAGAGTGACCTTACGTCATGACAAGTAACGTGGCCAAAGAAAATATATATGTATGTAATAAAATACATAAATATAATTATCTAGGAGAAAATTGTGTATTAGATACCTTTTTTTTTAGTATAAAAATTAAAATCTTATGTTTGTGGTGTAATATATTTAAGGTTAACGAAAGTATTTTTTATGTGTTAACATAGATTGGGATTTTTGGGATGATATGCGAAGAAGCTTTGTAGGTCATTGGTTGACAAATAGAAAGATCATCATAGACAGTTGTTGAAACGATTTTTATTAAATGACAAGACAATCGTGTCTACATATTATGACTAAAGGAAAACTTATGTCTGCTCAGGGTACGTGACACTGACTGCGCTATCTTTTGAGTTGGGATTCGCAATTTAGAATTTTATCCCCTTTTCCTTTCTACGCTATAGTGTAATGAATGATTCGTGGGTTCGTTAATGAAGAAAATTCTAAATAAAATATTTAACTGCATTAATACGAATCGTAGGAATTAATTTGACTCCGTTACAGAGAGCTCAAATGTATTCTCGGGTTCAATTTAATCTTCGGTATACTCGAAGGGTTCCGGAGGATCAGCTTCTTTCTCCTCGTCGGGTTTCGGTCCGAAAGCTGAAATAAAGGACTTAAGTATTAAACAGGCCGACAGAAACAAAAGCAGAAGGGACAGACGTGACATAATGGCAGACAGGAAGTGAACAAGAAATAAAGGTCGAGAATGGATAGTGATTAAAGGATTAGGTCCATGAGCTCGAATGATCCGCGAAGGTGCGAACAGTAGAGAGAAACTAATTGACAAGGATGAGAATATGCAAATACTAAAAAAAATACTGATTGCCAGATTGACAACGCTGAATCAGATAAAGCACGTGATTTATGGATAGGCAAATTAATTAAATGAATATCAACTCACCGGCCACTGGTTCGACAAGCTCCTCTTCGGTATCCGGCTGATTATACTTCACCATGACAATACCACCAATACCCACGTCCTTGACAGGAACGTATTGGCTACCTTCGACAAGCTGAATAACCTTCAATTGTTGTCGCAAAATCCTCGCGGGATTCTGAAGGATCTCAAAATTGGGTTCCGGCTCCTTCTTTTCCTTTTCAGTCTTCTCTGAATCGTCCTTTGTCTTCTTATCGCTCTTCTCCTTAGCATCCTTCGCCTCTTTTGCTTCCTTCGCCTCCTTCTCCTTCTCCTCTTTCTCCTTCTTCCTCTCCTCCTTCTCCTTAGCCTCCTTCGCCTTGTCCTCGGCCGTCTCTTTACTGTCACTGGGTGAAGGATCCTGATTGGAGTAGAAAAAAAAAACATTTTTAAGATGACACTCCAGGTCCAGCATCCCACTTCGGAGCAGAGACCCTATCAGGATCCATATGAGAAGAACACATTATCTCATGGCAAAAACCATGAGGAATCTTATGAACCTACCACTTCCATCTTCTCATGAGAATCACGAGCGCGTCTCTCGGATTCACGACGTCGCGCACGAGCGGCAATGCTCAGCACGGCTGTAGTAACTTTTTCACGTTCCTCGCGTTTCTTCTCCTCGAGTGGAGCAGGATAAGCATACATGCTTGGTCTGGCATTGGATCTGATCTCCAGCTTGGGCATCTTCAGCTGAGCATTCAGGGCGATGATGCAGGTAGGAGTGAAGGCCAGAGCGAGACAATGGGCCAGAGGGAACCAATACCAATACTGAGTGAATACCAATGCACCAACGACAGCCAGCATATTGGTATGTCCAGTTCTGGACTGAAGTGACACGGTGACGTTGCGACCACCTGAAAGGAGGATAAATAGAATAAAATTCTAAGAGTCGATCAGACGTCGTCAAAGAATCAAAAATACATCTCCCTTACCGGCATCGATAATACCCTGAGCAAGTATAGCACCAAACTTCGCCATGACGTCCTCGTGCTTGTCGACGATAACTTTGGCATACAGTGCCCTGAAGTCTTTGACTCTGGGACACGTAGTTTCTGTCTGCTGTATTAGGATCATGGCCGACGCTATGAGGGCACCTTGGCGTACAAAGTTCACGGGGTCATTCGTCATCGGATCCAAAAGCGCTATGGCTTCCTTGAGACCGGTACCAGCGCATGCTATGCCCAGAGCCATGGCTGCGCCATATCTCACGTGAGGATTGTAACTCTCGGCCAGCAAGGAAACGACACTTGGACATTGCTCCGGTGTTCTGAAATCAGATTAAAAGTGTCAGCTTAATTGATACTTCGTTATAATCTCTCTGGAAAAAAATGAAATTTAAATTTTTCCACAAACTATAAATAGACGTCTTCCTGAATTTCGCTGTCCGATTTATCTAATCATTTTATTTATTTTATTTCAGGACGATGACTCGGTACTGGTAGATGGGACCTGTCAGATACCTGACCCACTTTACAAGCTAATAGGGAGCATCATTTGCTTCTACATCCCTCTTGGGGTCATGCTCCTGACTTATGCACTGACTGTTCGACTCCTGGCTGAACAACGTCAGAATATCGGCGGAGCTGCAGGTTGGTCTTCTGGATGGTTAGGTGGGCCCCAGGGTACACCCGTAGGAGGTTAGTTTATTCAGAGGGTACACTGAACCAGGGTAGAAAGAACGGTACAGCGTACATGGAAAACAACCTTAATCCAGGATAAAATCGATATAGTCTGTTTGCGATGGCTGCATTCTCTTTCTCCGCTAGGTCAATGTACACACGTGTATTCCAAATGGAATATAAAATAACGCCCTGTACAGACTTTCGACTCAGACTTCGATAAAGTCACAGACTGTTCTTCTGATTACTAATTGACATTTCCTGTGTTGCCTGGTTGTTAACCCTTCACTTCTCCGGCATACGTTATTCATAAAGATGAATTTTTACAACACCCACGACATTCATTTACTCCGACTAACGTCACTTGCTTTCGGCAATCAATGCATATTATATGACACGCTGAAATATCGTCAAGGACCTTTTACACAGGCTTTAACGTAATCTGAAAAATACCTGTAGACATACGTACATAACAGGAGTAGCTGAGGGTCAATGAAATTTTCGTAACCCTTGGGTAATCTCGTTATCAGAAATTCTTTTTACAAAAAATTATTCTCTCGCAATACTCATGCAAAAGTCAAACGCATCCTGAACGAGGGGAAGATTGTTAACCGAGATCTGTCGAACGCTGTTCCACGAAGATCTTAAATTAACGGGGTGGTGAGGAGGGAAGGTTTTATTATGAAGTTATTCTTTACTCAGACTGTACTTCCTTACTTCACTACTTTCTACTGTATTCCTGAATTTCCATCCCTTTCTGCATCACCGAGGAGAGGCACTTCCTCTCGAGTGCTCGACGAATTTCAGTCCTCGTAATTGGTAGGAATTATTCGCGGTGGAAGATTTCCAAGCTGCTTTACAAAAAGAACACCCGGAGGGTCAAACACGAGGGGACGTGAGTCTACAGTGAAGAACGAGTAATAACGATTTCGAGAAAGACACATTCAGAGATACAGGACTATCCAATTGCCTTTACAATGTAAGAGAGCTCGGAGATTCATGGAAAATTTATTAAAATTTATTAATCCGCAATAATTAAAAAAAATATCACTGAAAAAAAAAGTATTTTCTTTTTTTTCCATCGAATTCGCGATAAAGCAAATAACTATCGTGTAAAGCAAATTCTTTTATCGCGAACGCCACCTCCTCGTTCTTATACGAAATCTAAAGGGGAGAGGCGAAAGATGCTAATTGTCCCAAGGAGACTTCCACCCTAGTCTCGCGATAAAGCGGGCGATCCTATCGTTTCGCGAGAGGCATGAAATTGGCTCGAAGGTATACAGGGAGAAATCAGGTTTTATAAATCGGAACGCGAGAACCACCCCCGAGAAGTATTAAACCTCTTCGAGATTTTCATCTAGCGCAATCAACGTGCAAAATAGTGGCATGCATCTTTGTGCCTTGAATTTTCAAACTCTAAGCTCGACTCTCCTCTGCTTCAGGTCGATTCATCGACGTCCCGTTATGGGTGGACGTAAAGCATAAGGAACGATCACGCAATGCAGTTTCCTCACAGACGGGAGGATTAATTTAAACTTGAAAGCGTTTCGCTCTTTTTTCCCTCCTTTTTTATTTTTTTTTTATTTTTTCCAGGTCTGCCCTTAATTACACCCGTGAGTTGGCAGTCCTGAATACGGTACCTGAATACACAAGCGCAACCTCTGACAATGAGTAGAGCACGGCGATAGACTCACGATTAGGTTTCATCGTGAACCATCATTCAAAAGTTTTTGAGGGTTGACCTTAACGGTACATTTTATTTCAGTTTTGGAAAGGCGCTGCACCTGGAGACGATTACTCCTGAATAAAGGATCCGGCGGAAGTGGCGGTACGCCGCAGCATACTTCCGGCGCTTCCACCGACACCGAGCTAACCACCCTGGACACCCATGAACTCTGGTTACCGGAAAGCGAACCGCCACCTTCGGCCATGTCGGCTTTGCACGCCTTTGGCGCCGAGATGCTGAAATTATCCAGAGGCCTGGAAGGAATTGCCAGTCCGGCCACTCAGACGCCAATTTCCAGCAACAGGTCGACGCCTCATCATCAGTTAACTAGTCATCATCATCATCATCACCACCACCATCATCATCAACAGCAACAGACTGCAATGCCTCAGCATCGATGTAGCATTCGCAATGGGTAAGGGAAATGATTGCGGTAGACTTTTAACTAGTGGTCCAGCTGCTGGATCTTCATCTTGTACAGTGTGCCACTACGTATACAGGGTGTCTTCTTTTTTTTTGTTCTTTACGAACAATGAGAGAACTAGACGGTATAAGTGGGTTTTATGAGTGTCACGCAAGTAAGGATCGGTGAAAGGTCATTCGTTTATCGAGGGGAAAAAAAAAGTTTTTCCCAGCTTGGGTGAGTATACGTATTACAGGAAGTGAGGAGCATCGATCAGCTCTCTCTCTCTCTCTCTCTCTCTCTCTCTCTCTCTCTCTCTCTCTCTCTCTCTCTCTCTCTCTCTCTCTTTCTCT